>JAZAYU010000142.1:481119-1081119 GCA_038501625.1 Corbicula japonica
AAGCGCGCATCATTTCCCGGCCTTCCGCTTCGCGCATTATCCTCAATAACCGCCCTACCTTTCCGGAAACGTTTGTGCCACTCAAACACAAGAGTCCTGGAACAATTAATAACACCATCCTTCTGTTTCATGAATTTCCAAGTATCAGTCGGGGTCATACATGACATCGCAGAGAATTTAATTACTGTCCACTGCTCCGTACGTTCAATTAACGTTGTCATTTTCTTGCTTCAGAATTTTTACACGGCGGAAATTATACTTCACAAAATGGCGATACTTCAGCCGATCACGCTAAAATTTTGTAATTGTTTGCTAGTAACGTTCCGTTGATGTCGTGCGGAAAAATAAAGACGTCTTGGTGCTGTTATTTTGAGAAACTTCAAAAAGAATGTAGTCATCTCATTGCAAATTCTGAAGTGCTCCGTATTATGGTTGTGGACATGCTAAATGTGAAAAAATAAATTCAAATACTTGTTCAAACCTACTTTTTCATAGCTGTTGATATTAGATTTAAATAGAAATACATGCATGCTAAATTTTATGAGGATCCGACGTCTATAATTTGTTTAAAAGGACCAGTCCGGGAACTTTCTGACTGTACCTCGTATTAGGGAAAACAAACAGCGGTTAATAGAATCTGCAATCGAAGAAAAGAAAAATATCTCGTATTTATGGAAACATATTAATGACCTTGGTGGTAACTCTGGGCATAGGGATATTATTAACTCTCTTGAAATTGATGGGCGTACGATAAATGACATCAGCGAAATTGCGAACTTTTTAAATGAGTATTTTACCAATGTTAAAGACGTTTATAACATCAACTCTACCAATAGAATTATCCCAAATAATGGTTCACTTGACAAATTGGAAGAATTTGTGAATACAAGAGTTCCAAAATTTCATTTACTTTACTATTCCTTTTATTAAAGAAAATGAAGTTTTGAATTTTTTACGAAAACTAGACATAAAAAAAGCAACTGGTCTAGATGGACTTAGTCCGAAATTACTTAAACTATCTGCGAATGTTGTAGCTACAAGTATTACAAAGTTAATTAATAACTGTATTATCAATAATACATTTCCTAACTCCCTTAAACATGCCAAAGTTTTTCCGAGTTTTAAAACCGGTGACAAATCCAATCCTACTAATTATAGACCAATATCGATACTTCCCGTAACATCAAAAATATTTGAACGACACATAGTGAGACACCTTTTGTCTTTCCTTAAAAAGTACAACTTAATTAACGAAGGACAATCGGGGTTTAGACAGTTGCATTCATGTCAAACGGCCCTTGTTAAAATAATTGATAACTGGTTAGGAAATATGAATGCTGGTGAATTAACCGGGGCAATATTTTACGACCTCAGGAAAGCATTTGATTTAGTTGATTTCCAGCTGCTTTTAAATAAACTTAAGATTTATAAATTCTCTGACAATGCTGTCGATTTTTTCAATTCTTACCTGACCGGACGTGTTCAGAGCGTTGTAATTAAAACTAGTGTATCTGAGCCGCGGCCTGTTACAATGGGAGTTCCACAGGGCTCTGTGTTAGGACCTGTATTATTCCTTATGTTTATCAATGATCTACCCTTATATATCAATGATTGTTCGACCGACCTCTTTGCGGATGACACGACTGTACATACACATGACAAAAATGTAGATATTATTAAACAAAAATTGCAGTCAGCAAATGATACAGTATTAAACTGGTGCGTAAATAATGACATGCTCCTAAATGCAGAAAAATCATCAGTAATGTTAATCGGGACACGTAACAGACTTGCAAAGGTCTCAAATATTAACCTATATATTGATAATACATCTGTTACAAATGTTACCCAACAAAGGTTACTAGGAGTAATTATTTATAATAAACTGACTTGGAACTTACAAATTCATCATATGGTTACTCAGATTTCCCGTAAACTTACTCTCATGCAGTTATTATCTTCATACGTCTCTCAAGATTGCTTGATAAAGTATTACAATGCGTATATAATTCCCTTATTTGATTATGGCTGCTTGGTTTGGGGCGGAACTAACTCATCCAATATTTTTCAAATCGAAAAACTACAAAAACGAGCAGCGCGAATTATTCTTAAGACAGGGCTCACTACGCCTTCATCAATCATGTTTAAAAATTAAAGCTGGCTGCAAATCCGATGTCGTATTAAATACCATATTCTGTTACTTACCTACAAAGCATTACATAACTTAGCTCCAGTGTATATAACTTCGATGTTTAAAGAACTAACATATAGCAATGAGAGGCAATTAAGATCTATTTCGAATGGGAATCTATTAGTTCCAAAATTTAACACTCTATTATACAATAAATCATTTTCAGTTGTTGCTCCAAATTTATGGAACTCTCTTCCCCTGATTGTAAAAACATGCAAATCAGTAAAATTATTTAAAAAAAACGTGTTAAAAAATTCTTATTTGATAATGTGTTGTGCATTGTCAAGACAATTACAGTTTAATTATGTATACATGTTTAAAATGTTTGGGTAATGAATCTTTTGTTATAATTGCTTTTGTTAAAATTTATCATTTAAATTTGTCTGCTTTCATCCTTTTCATGTTGTTCTTGAAATTTTAATTGTACCATTTTTATTATTATTATTATTATTATTATTATTTCTTTCTTTCAATTATATTATGAGAATGTATGTATGTATGTATGTATGTAAATTTGTAACTATTTGTACTTGTTCTTAAGAGGACCATATGTAAGAATGGCTTTGCCAAATATGTTTTCCTCTAAAAATAAAGAAATTATTATTATTATTATTATTATTATTATTATTATTATTATTATTATTATTATTATAGTGTTGATGCCTTTTATAGGAATTATAACGTTTCCAGTTTTGCCAGTGTGCTCACATGCATTATATTCAATTGTACCTACTAAGTTTAACAGTACGTGAACTGCATAAATATTTCAGATGTAGGCAAAATGAAAGAACAATTGCTGACATGTTTTTTCACTTGTGAAATCTTAAATAAGTAAATTTAAAGTTTTACATGTGAGAGAACTTACATAAATGTGACTGCACTTACAAATTATGAATTACTTTTTCTTTATACCCAAGCGGTAGTTTTGTCAACTGTAATATTCCAATTTACCCATTGATTCAATTTTTAATAATGATTCCTGTTTGTGAAGTTTCTCACATTTTCATAACATTACATTGTATATTGTATTTGTAATCATGTGTGTTTTGGTGCTGGTGAACTTAAGATGATTTTCTGGACGAATTATGGGTCATAATGTATTATTACTATGTAACTATTACTTGATGATCTTTTTCTGGACGAATTATGGGTCATAATATATTATTACTATGTAACTTTTACTTGATGATCTTAACTATAGTACAACTAGTCCGGCCGAAGGGGAATTTTGGCCCGGCTTTAAATAGAGGTTTATAGCGAATGTTGAGTACCATGTGGCCCGGCTTTATATATAGATCGTTGAGTACTGAACGGGAACCATGTTGTATGTACAACAGTACGGTTTTACCCAAGGAAATCTTATTAGTAAGAGGGAAGATTTCAACGTATTTTTTATGTTGCTTGATTATGTGGACTTTTATTGTTAAATTATGTTGTATGTACAACAGTACGGTTTTACCCAAGGAAATCTTATTAGTAAGAGGGAAGATTTCATCGTATTTCAACGTATTTTTTATGTTGCTTGATTATGTGGACTTTTATTGTTAAATTATGTCGTAGGTTATGTATGCAAAAGTTTTATGTTTATATATAAACAAAATATTTACATGACCAAGATGCAATTCCATGTAGGTTTAGTCAGATAATTTATTGTTGTGATTTCTCGTGATAACTTTGAACTGTCCCTCTGGTTTTTTCAAGATGGCGTTCAGCACACAAAGCATGTATACATGATTAGGTAGTGCGAGTGGATATAGTCATATAGGATTGTTTGCGGTAAGTTTTTGTTATCTACATCTACTAGATAGTTTCGTTTTCTAGATCACTGTTGATCGGGAATGTGCGCCAGGTTATAAAAGAGATCGATGAGTTTTGTGTTTTCTTTTAAGCGTTAGCGAACGTTAAGTACCAGCTGAAGCTATTTATAATTGAGTATATAAATAGATCGATGAGTTGGAGTTTTCTTTTAATTCCAATATATGCGAATTGAAAGTTTATTGTTGTAAGCAGTTATAGAAAGAGTGTACATGTAGTAAGAGACATTGTTCAGATAGTTATTCTAAATTTCTTGGCAGATATTGAAGTTTGTGTTTTGTTTACGAATATTGGCGATCCTGTGACTTGATTTTGGCGGGTGAATGTGACCTATATATGATGGTTCTTTGTTTACAAATGTTTCTGATGTTGAATTGACGGTTCTAGTGGGTTTCTGTTTAACAATAAGAAGGTGATTTCGTGTCTATAAAGTAAATAAAAATTGTATAACCATTTTTGTATGTCTTTTTCTGTTGTTCACAATAAATTTTTAACTTCCATGTAACTCCTTCATGAAAATTAAATGTTGGTGTAACTGTCTACAAAGTGCAAGGTCTAACATTGTCTTCAGCTGCCAGCTGCTGTTGATATCGGGAAAACGATATCACAAGGAGGAATGGCTTACATGGCTCTCAGTAGAGTATCTACTTAGAAAATCTACAATGACAATAATGAAAAATCAGTTACATTTATGAAATTTTGAGTGCTCTTAACGGTCCACTACACTCCTCCTTGTTCGTCCATCGATTAAAAAGAAAATTATCAAACTAAACAAAATTAACATTCATTTGTGCAAAATTTCATTGAAAGGCATTTTGCTGTTTTTGAAATGTTGATACTTTTCATTTTTATCGATAAAGGTGCAAGCAGGTGGAGGAGTGTAGTAAATCTTTAAAATGTGAGAAATTATTTTGTATCCTAAAATGAATACATGTCAACACATATAGTTCTGGCAATTCTTCATCATAATGCATGTTACCATAGCAACCATCTCTTCCACTATATTCCAGCTAGTTATCATTATATTTAAAAGGAAAACTGTTCAATTCGTTTGTTTTCAAATCATTCACTACATTTACTGCAAACTTGTAAATGTTCAGCAAACAATTTTCATCATAAACCCCAGGCCATACCATTTCCGGTATATTTCATTTCAAACCTCACTCCTTGTATACAACGCGTTCTTGTTGATGTCAGAAACTCAGAAAGTATTTTGAAAGAAATAGAATGTAAAATATATGATAAACAAATTGCTATTTGGAAAAAAATGATTTATAGAGAGACTGGAAACAGAAGTCGAGGTGGAAATAAACTAAGAACCTATAAGCTTTTTAAACAAGATTTTAAAACAGAGTATAATGTTGAAAGAAACATCCCTTTTAGGTACAGAAGTGCCTTTGCAAAGTTTAGGTGCGGAGTTGCACACATATGTCTGGAATCGGGTAGATATAAAAATATTGCTGTTTGTAATAGAACACGTTTCTATTGTACAAGTACCGTCGAAATGAGATGCATATACATGTAATCCTACGTTGTCCAGTCTATGCCAGTATTAGATGTCAATTATTGCATACTCTATCTACAAATAACGAAAGTCAAAACCTGTCAGATTTAGAGAAATTTATTTACATTTTTTACCAAAGAGAACTTGATGTATTTGTCAGCCAAAACCTGCTATAACATTCTCCAAAAAAAAGAATATAATGCTTGTATAAATGATAGATGTATTATAACTGTAAATTTGTAGAGATGTTTATAAGAATAATTTAATAATATGACAATTTTAAGTGTATTATAATTTTGCCAACAGAACTGATATACGATGCTGTACTATTAGTACATTATTGTTTTAAGATTCATATATGTCTTACTTTATGTCTTGAGATTTAAACAATAGATCACAGTGCATTTATTTGATTTTATCATAGAATGTTTTCAGTGTTTTAGATGTAAAGCTACTGTATTTTTAGTATCAAATAGTCTCTTATAAATCAATCATGACTGACCACATGCATGTACTATTACATTTATATAATTTCATTGTATAACCTGGTAATGTGAATGAGACTTTAATAAAATAATAACTTAAAACAATTATCTTATCACTGTGCGGTATAATGATTTATTCCAGTCCAACAATAATCGAAAATACTGTTCATTAATCACGAATACTGTTCAGTGTTCACTATCAATGCTGTTTACTGACTGAACTGTCAAATGGGCACTGATGCAAAGTATAATATGATATTACACCTGTTTATATTGTTTATATGAACATTTTTATACAGTTTACAATGAACAATGAACAGTATTTGTGATGAGTAAACAGTATTTGTGGTTAGTGAACAGTATTTGTGGTGGTTAGTTTGGATAACTGTTGGCCTGGAATAAATCGTTATACTACTTAGTGAATGGACAATTGTTTAAGTTCACCCCCAACCAAACACACGTTTACAAATTTAAACGTACTGCGAGTTAAACCACAATTATTCTTTTATTTAACTTCATTTAGTTTGACCAGGGAAACAAATGTAAACCGGACTAAGCCGTCGTTATGAACGGTCAATGGATATTTGACTTACCTCCCTTTTATCATGTAAAGTATACTTACCACTATAAAATATTGCTGATCCGGCCTTTTTGTGCAGGGAATTTGCGGCAAGTAATAGGAAGTCAAGCTTCTTTGCTGTAAAAAAAATATTTAAAAAAAGAGAAAACGAAAATAATTTTGAGAAAACATATACTCAACAAAAATAAAAAGTATCCACATTCCTATCTTCAATTTTGTAAAATTTGAAAATGAAAACTAAAAATTATATATGTGACAAATTTTGCATTTCTGTTATCATTGCAAAGAGATAAAGTTTTCTTAAAAATCTGCACCCACAACTTAGTTATCTTTCCCTTTGTTATAATGAGGATTTCAGGAAAAAATCAGTAGTTCTTAAAAGTATTTACATTTATTTGAATTGAATAAATTTCTCCACCTCTTGTGATCAATAAAATCACAAAACATTCATCAATAAAACAACTAATCTTTAACAAACAACGCTAGAAATTCCAACCATTTCCAATTACCTCCCTTTTAATTGAATATGTACTGTTTTTTAATTCCTTATTAATTGTTATTCGACTGGCAGTTGCTAAGTTCTCGGTGTGGAAGATTATGTTCATGAACAACTTAACTTAAAAACAACTAAGATTAACTATCGACACACCATTCACAGCGCTCGTGATTAAACGAAAATGTGTTAATGAGAATTTAAGCATAAAAGTGGATACTTTTTATTTTTGTTCAGTATATAATGATTTTGTGGTAAAATGAAGACAAATTAAATGAAATTGATAACGAAAAAAGTGAAATCCGACCTCAAAAATAGCTATCATTTTTGACAGAATATGAGCAAAGTTCCGCAGCGACTGAGTATTATCCAGGCTAAAATGTTTAAAAAATTCATTTGTCATGCTATGATGGAATTGGTATTTTACGGTGTCTCTAGGTTGGTTCTCTTGAGAACAGCAAGTGTTTAAGGGCTTGAGCCAATAGTAAATTTACAATTTGATGAAAGGTTTCAATGGAAGTCTGGAAGTGCGTACACTGGGAAACTGTTAAATTTTAGGCTGGTTCTAGTTAGAATGGTTTTGCTTTCAGACTTTTGTTTCAGGCTTCCTGAACTTGAGTTCGTACCGTATATATTTCCGTATATGTACATGTAGGAATATGCTGTTTAACTAACTCCCATTTTTGTTCTTTTCTGAATGAATTTGCTTCTTCCACGGATGAATAAAGCTAACTGTTTCAGACTTTTAATTCAGTATTAATCCCTTTGGGAAGATATTTAAAACTGAGATTATAATTAACACAACCATACAAGAAAGATGCTGAATATGCCGCAAAAATATATTACCGGCTGACATTCGGGCAATATGTAAACAATCCAAGATCTGTGAGGATAGGGTGACAATGGAAGGACCAGAGCAGCTAGACAGTTATCCGACCAAGTTGCACACGCCCAGACAACACCAATTAATTCTCAGAACAAAACATAACAGCAAAAAAGTAATAAAAGCATTTGTTCTGTGTAAACAGGCTTATATGTTAACAAATGGGGTCTGGTACGCATCAGTCCCCGTGTTGGCGAGCAGCATAACCCCAGTTGCTCCAAAGAGCAAATATAATGATCAGTACAGAAGGTGAAAGCCTGACACTTTGTTCTTTGGTCAAATTAATGAAGTAAGAATTTATCGAAAATACAATTTTTATAAAACTATAACAAAAATGTTAAATTAATCCACATTAACCACTTTAATTAATTAATTTGATGGTTGAGATTAATAAAATAACATTTTAATAAGAATCTTTCTATTCATCTGAGAAAACGTATGTTTTAATGCAAAATGCGGGAACAAAATATACTCAAACAAAGGGAAACGTCCATTTAGAACTTCTATTGTTTACTCCGTTTTTTATATATTTAATTTAGTTCAAATAACGAGAAATCACGTTTGAATTTACTGATGAAGCAGCAGTACCAGCAAGAGGTCCGTACAAATAAAAATGAGAAAAGTTCAGTTAGTTTATATATTGATTTATACATAGATTCGTGAAAGAATGCATGAATGAATGAAAGAATAATCGATCGGTTGTTTGGAAAAACAGTGGGTATCAATCAAGCAAGCAATCGATCGTTCGATCGGTCAATCAAGCAATCAATCGATCAATCAATCAACTTGGTGTTGACTTTCAGCTTCCCTGGGTGAAAGCAATCTGGATCCGTGCCTGAGAGCGCTGTCCGACAATTTGGTTTTCTGGGTACATGTATGACATTGATGTTAGTGGCTGTATACCCTAACGGTACACCAGTTCCCC
The DNA here is from genome assembly GCA_038501625.1 of Corbicula japonica. Taxonomy (NCBI): domain Eukaryota; kingdom Metazoa; phylum Mollusca; class Bivalvia; order Venerida; family Cyrenidae; genus Corbicula; species Corbicula japonica. Next base: position 489,996 of record JAZAYU010000142.1, read on the forward strand.
TATAATTCCGTTCCAATGCTGCCGACACAAAAACTGCTTTTCGTTTTGCTTGTTGCACCTGGTTATATCGCGATCGTTTGGACTTGCTTTTTGGTTACTCTATATGTCATTTAATTCTACCGTTTTATTACGATTGTGTCGCTCTATCTTTTGTTATAAGTTGAAAAGGTGGACGTAAACAAAATCCCTGAATACAAAGATTAACCAATTGAATCGGGTCAATAAAACACAGTACGTGTTATATCGATTTATTGGTATTTCATAGATCAGACGACTTATCTTTACCTCCATTGTTTACATAATCGCACGATAGTAGGGTGTATACAAACACTTTTCAACAGAAAATATTGAAGTTGTAGCTTTCACTGTAAGTTAAATGTACCAGTCAGTTAAACATTTTACACACTAAATTGAATTTAGTGAATACTAGAGTGTTGGGATTATATCTGAAGGAAAGTATGTATAGACTGTTAACATTTATTTTGTGTATTGTAATTTTGGTTTAGTGAAGTTTAAGTTTACTCCAACCACGGAAGAAAAGTGGGCTTCTTGCACCAACAAAATTCCCAGTACCACATATATATCGAACCCTTTAACTAACAGGAATGCAAAGCAATTGTACCCCAGCGGAAGATCAGTGGTCTAGGGGTAGAGCGTCGGACTCCAGATCCGGAGACTGCGGGTTCGAGTCCCACCAGGGATGAGGTTCGTCTGCAGTTTCCTCAATCCACATTCGGCGCGAGTACTGGTTGGTAACCCAGGAAGCAGTCATCGAACGTGATTAATATAAGTTGGAAAAACTTGTTTCGCAATCGATGTCAAATAAATAAGTTTAAACTAAACTAAACTAAACTAAACACCCACTGATACGTTTCAATAGTTTTTAGTACATCACGACCTGAACATGAGATATTTCGGCAGTCTTACAAGTATAATGGTTGAAATTATTTTTGAGCCAATGGCCATGCAGTATTTTTCAAATATTTCGAACCCTTATTCTCATAATGTTGCGCGTCGGAAATGTGTTATTATAGGACAATTTGCTCCGGATTATTGTTCGAACATTTAATGACGAACACTGTATTTGTTCGCTTACGATCTTTTAAAGCGTGGAAGTAGGCGTGACTTAAAAAGAGAGAGGTAAAGGAATCATTTAAATATTATTTGAGCTTTGACTTTTTGGCTGTTGATCAACTTCTTAAAATGTTTAACCCTTTACTTCATAGACACGTCTGTTATCACAAAGGGGCTAGTGTAGATGCACGGATGTGTCGGCTGATCTGGATATTAACTGTTTCGCCAAGATATAAAAGTATGGAGTAAATGGTTAAATGGAACTTTCACTGACGAACCCTTGTTTCTCCACCCAACATACACTGTCGCACAGGTTTCCCCTGAGACCCATTGTGTTTTAAGATAAAAAATTGCACAATTAACTTTCTAAAATATTATTTCAGTACATGTTTACAAGCCACAAAACTACTTGCAGTTTGACAGTTGATTTTGTGTATACCCATTTATGGTAATTTAGGCGGAGAATGTTTAGTCAGTAACAAAAATAATTTCAACCATTATATACGTTATAGTTGATTTAGAGGCTTGTATGAAAAATTAAACGGTCGCCCAGCTGCGCTGGGCCTGACCGTTTAATTTTCATACAAGCCTCTAAATGAACAATAACCTATACATAAAAACGTCCACTAATCCAGTCCGTTCGAAGCGAGACATGTAACAACACGGGTTTTACGGGCCGCCTCTGTTTTGTTCTGTCCGCCCAACATTTTAGTCCGTCATATCCCGACCAACATCTCGTGGCCTCAGACATCCTTCCTCCCAGAACGCTTTAGCCGTCAAGCCAAGCCAGTCACTTCTCGCCCAATATGTACAATCCAACACAACAACACATTAAGTACAGCCTGACGTGCCCTGTACCAGTCCAAGTGCCTACAAGCTTATATTGCGCTGCCTACCGCGTCTAACTTATCAACTAACTTGATTTAAATTCTTGCTGTTGATTTGTCAGCATGTCAAGCTCCATCCCAACCAGCACAACCGTGACGCCCACTAATCTGGACTTGTGCTCCTACACGGTGCCTATCCATATCGGCTGTTTCTTTGCGAAATTCGCTGTATCGGCTATTTCTTTGCGTCGGCAACGGCTATTCTTTGCTAATAACAATGAATGGAGAGCATATGTCAGAGATTCCAGACGCAAATGTTACAGATATTAGAGGTTCGTGAAGTTGGCAGCCTAGCAGCCTAGCAGCCTGAAGTTGGCAGCCTAGCAGCCTAGCAGCCTGAAGTTGGCAGCCTAGCAGCCTGAAGTTGGCAGCCTAGCAGCCCAGCAGCCTAGCAGCCTGAAGTTGGCAGCCTAGCAGCCTAGCAGCCTTAACTTACCGCAAGATGTAAATATTCCGGAAACGGCTTGATAAGCATTGATTTTTAAGAACACTTCAAGCTGATCCCCTATGTAATCATCCTAAATTTTTTATCAAATTTCTAATCCGGTGAAATCGTGGGTTGAGCGCAACACGGTTGTAAGTCACTTTTTGAAAAGTTTTCAGTATTAACAAAAAATTAATTTGTGATTCTCATATTTGAAAGTTTATTCTTTTCTATTTATATTCACATGACAAAATATGTTCTAAATAAACTAATAAAAAAAGAAATGTTAAAAAATATGTATAATTTCCAAAAGTGATATTTATAAATATATGACTTACAACCGTTTTCCACTTAAAATTGGACAGAAATCAGAACAGTGTTTTAGTGCGAAAGAGATGTAACTCAGATAAAAGTTGAATTGGAAGAACATTTTTTGAAATGACATTATTAATAACATTATTCATAAAAATTCTTAAATTTAAGTGCTAAATGTATACTTATTTAATTTTATAATAATGATTTTGTAAGGGTTATATCTATTGTTTCAAATACACTTGTTAAATACATAAAACTATTACTAAAACTAAACTGTAATTATTTATTTGTGACTTTGCATGGTTGCTGTACTTTTCATAAATATTTTATTCTTTTCTTCAAGAAAACAATAATTGTTCTTTCACAAAACTCTATTTACTAAGTATTATTTCAACACAAGGATATTGGACAAAAATTCAATTTTAACATTTTCTTGCTGAAAGTATTGTACACTGAAAAATATGTTTGTAACAAAGGAATTTATATCGCTAAAATTTGACAGATGTGAATGCATTAGGTTTTTTAAATTTGCTAAAAAATTAAAAATCAATTTTCATCAATTTTTATTTTTGACCTGACACAACTTATCATAAAATATTTACGGTGTTAACAGGTATTTCAACTGAAGCAAATTCCAAGCAAATTCTAATTATTCCACTTCTAATCCCACCCCATTCTGGCTTGAGGTCATTTAGATGCAAGAGAAATTATGAAAAAAGGTAAATGATGTGTAGATAAATGGACAATATTTTGTCTGCTGCATATTAAGTTAAAACAAATATCTGATTGCAACTTGCACACAAATAAAAATGAAGTTTAACCCTTTCCTTCATAGATACATGTACACCTTTATTGCGAGGGTGAGCAGTTAAGATCCAGATCAGCTGGCACATTCTTGCCATCTGATCAGGATCTAAACTGTTCGATTTTTTATTTGTTGGGTTATCTCTGACCATAACGCAACCAGTGCAGATTCTGATAAGACGGCACGGATGTGCCGGCTGATCTGGATCTACACTGGTTGCACATGCGTGAAAAGGCCTATATATGGAGTAGAGTTTAACAATTACATAAAAATTTAAGATATTTGAATACAACTATAATTATACTCATAATATTCTGATTTAAAGTCATTCATTTTTTATGGTAGGGTCACATGACTCCTGTTATTGAAACCCCAGTAATGACAATTTTAATTTGAGCATTACTGTACCATTTGTTTCTGGGTTATTTCTTAAAAGCCACCACTTGGTTATTAATTAAATATTTAGGAAGCTGACTTATCAGATGTGATGAACTTTTATCAATATGAGATGGTTTATATTTTTTATTGAATTGTAACTCTTGGATTTTTCTAGATAGGGAGCATATTAAGTTATTAACCCCGTACTCCATATAAGGAATTTATCACTTTGTCCACCAGTGTAAATCCAAATCAGCCGCTGTCTAATCTGGATCTGCACGGGTCACATTTTGGTCAGAAATAACCTGATGAATCTAAAAGCGGATAGTGTAGATCCTGATCAGACAGTACAGATGTGCCAACTTGTCTGGATCTATAATGTTTGCCCATACAATAAAGATGTAACTATGGAGTAAAGATTAACCACTATTCCATAATTATGTATGAATTTTATTGCATTTTCAAACAGTGTAGATCACGATCAGTCAGCACATCCATGCTGTCTGATCAGGATATGCACTATTCGGTTAGAAACAGACAGCATCAATAATAACTGTTCCCCCATGCAAAGGCATGTATATGCAGAAAAGGGTTATAAAAGTATATTTCAAAATTTCAAAACAACAATTAATTACATGTATTACCGATTTGGTGGGCAGACATGGAAAAGAAGAGTAGTTGGAGTTTGTTTACCAGATATCAGAATACAGAATTTAACATGACATGCTATTTTCTTACTTTTTATCTTTGATGCCATCTCTGCAATTTATAAACATCCATTTATCATGTTAATTAAAGAAATTTACATGACAAATTCTGCCAAAATGTCACAGATTTTATAGTTTAAAAAGAGTTTTATTTTGTAAATAAAATGCTGAGAATTCAAACTACAATTTCTGCAAACTTGAGCTAATTAAAACATCAAAGATTATGTGACTTAATCCACCTCAACTTAAAAAATATCAAATTTTTCCTTAAATTATGATTCACGATAGAGAAATTTAATTATCTTTCTTTTTTTTAAATGCCTAAAGATAATAACAAAAAAAGGAAAATACATGGTTTGAACTCACAACCCCACAAAAAAGAGATGGAAGAGTAAGCATCTTTCCAAGGTGTCAAAGATGCTGATGTCAAATTACATATCTTTTAGTTGTTTTTTTGCAACAGAAAATCATTTTGTTCTTCAACTTGTGGCATTGTTGCCTGAAGGATATTAAGAATTTATATTGCATAAATAAATTTACACTCTTTGCAAGATGCAACTTAATACATATATAACAAATATAATAATGGCAATATTTTCTTAACTTCTTATTTTTATCAAACATGTGATACAATGTACATGTGTTGTATGAAGGAATAAGTTAAGGTTATTTTAAGAGTATCATAATGCCAACATATCATTTTATGTCTTGTTTTCTTTTAAACAGAAAGAGAAGTTATTTTATAGATCGGAATACAGTCCTCATTAACCTTTAACTCCATGGGATATCACTGTTATCCCATGGGCAAACAGTGTAGATCCAGATCAGCCAGTACATTCATGCTGTCTGATCAGGATATAAATTGTTCACTTTTAGATTAAGTAGGTTATGTTTAACCAAGAAGCCTATAGGAGCCTTATTAAGTGATAGGAATTCGTCATATATGTAGTAAAGGGATAATTCTGATTGCTTTCAATTTTCTATTTCATTCATTATTTTGAAAGAATATGTTTTTTCAAAGCTGTAAAAATCTAAATATAAAATTTATGTGATGTTTCACACAATGATCTCCAATAGCTTCCGTAACAGTTTACTGTCTAGAAAAATAAAAAATAACATTTGTGTTTATAAAATTTGATCACAAAATATCAAACACAACATAACCTATATTTTGTTATATTGTCAAAATTGATGGGTATGAAAAAGAATTATTAAATCTAAAAAGCTTGATCAATATAAATTTGTCATTCAAATTCTAATACACTAAAGTGTACTCCTAATTTCGAGAAAAAAAACACATTCCAAGTGAGAAGCTGAAAATGCATATTAATTATGTAATAGGATTAGTTATATTTCCAAAACAAATTGAAATTCATCTATCTTAAATATTGATGAATTTGATTATTTTATAAATGATGTCCATATAAAGACTGACTGAGTTACATCTCTATTCCACTTACAACTCATCAGTTAAGTCAATGTCTTTTTGTGCAACATGGTTGTAACTTGAGTTACAACCGTATTGCACACAAAATTTATCCAATATGAGATACAACCTTTGGACAAATTTGCAATATTAAGTAAAGTTTTTTCAAAAACTTTTTTTTCTTTAATTATATTATGTATTTATATAAAATGAGCCATATTATGCAAAAAAGTCATTTTCCAAAAAAATTGGACTTACAACCCTGTTGCGCTCAACCCACGAAATGTAAAGACATTCTCCAATCGCTTCAACTGCATCACAATCCCTTTCTAAACACAAAATGATCTTAAACTTGTTGAAAAAAACACATCTATTTAAAACCATAAGAATTTACTGAAATGTGTGTGTAGCAGCCTAGCAGCCCAGCAGCCTAGCAGCCTGAAGTTGGCAGCCTAGCAGCCTAGCAGCCTTAACTTACCGATTGATGAATGAATTTCGGAAACGGTTCGAAATGCATTATTTTCACTTGTTAAGGACACTTCAAGCTTATCTCATACATAATTAACCTGAGTTATTTTGTATCAAATTTCTCATCTTGTGAAATGTGAAGAAATTCTCCAATCGCTTCAACTGCATCAAAATCCCTCAAAATCCCTTTCTGAACACAAAATGATCGTAAACTTATTGAAAAAATACATCTATTTCAAACCATAAGAATTTACTGAAATGTGTGTTTAGCAGCCTAGCAGCCCAGCAGCCTAGCAGCCTGAAGTTGGCAGCCTAGCAGCCTAGCAGCCTTAACTTACCTCTAGATGTAAGTATTCCGGAAACGGCTTGATAAGCATTGATTTTTGAAGAACACTTCAAGCTGATCCCCTACGTAATCATCCTAAACTTTTTATCAAATTTCTAATCCGGTGAAATGTAAAGACATTCTCCAATCGCTTCAACTGCATCACAATCCCTTTCTAAACACAAAATGATCTTAAACTTGTTGAAAAAAAACACATCTATTTAAAACCATAAGAATTTACTGAAATGTGTGTGTAGCAGCCTAGCAGCCCAGCAGCCTAGCAGCCTGAAGTTGGCAGCCTAGCAGCCTTAACTTACCGATTGATAAATGAATTTCGGAAACGGCTCGAAATGCATTATTTTCACTTGTTAAGGACACTTCAAGCTTATCTCATACATAATTAACCTGAATTATTTTGTATCAAATTTCTCATCTTGTAAAATGTAACGAAATTCTCCAATCGCTTCAACTGCATCAAAATCCCTCAAAATCATTTTCTGAACACAAAATGATCGTAAACTTGTTGAAAAAAAATACATCTATTTCAAACCATAAGAATTTACTGAAATGTGTGTGTAGCAGCCTAGCAGCCCAGCAGCCTAGCAGCCTGAAGTTGGCAGCCTAGCAGCCTAGCAGCCTTAACTTACCGATTGATGAATGAATTTCGGAAACGGCTCGAAATGCATTATTTTCACTTGTTACGGACTCTTCAAGCTTATCTCATACATAATTAACCTGATTTATTTTGTATCAAATTTCTCATCTTGTGAAATGTAACGAAATTCTCCAATCGCTTCAACTGCATCAAAATCCCTCAAAATCCTTTTCTGAACACAAAATGATCGTAAACTTGTTGAAAAAAATACATCTATTTCAAACCATAAGAATTTACTGAAATGTGTGTGTAGCAGCCTAGCAGCCCAGCAGCCTAGCAGCCTTAACTTAAAGATTGATGTTAGAACGTCGGAAACGGCCTCAGATGCATTATTATGACATTTTAGCACACAACAGGGCTATTCGAAAAGATTGATGTAAGAACGTCGGAAACGGCCTCAGATGCATTATTATGACATTTTTAACACACAACAAGGCTATTCGAAAAGATTGATGTTAGAACGTCGGAAACGGCCTCAGATGCATTATTATGACATTTTTAACACACAACACGGCTATTCGAAAAGATTGATGTTAGAACGTCGAAAACGGCCTCAGATGCATTATTATGACATTGTTAGCACACAACAAGGCTATTCGAAAAGATTGATGTTAGAACGTCGGAAACGGCCTCAGATGCATTATTATGACATTTTTAGCACACAACATGGCTATTCGAAAAGATTGATGTTAGAACGTCGGAAACGGCCTCAGATGCATTATTAAGACATTTTTAGCACACAACAAGGCTATTCGAGATGAAATCAACCTTTTTCTAAGCTGTTGGAATGTGAAGAAATTCCGAAACTGTCTATACAGCTTTATATTAAAATGGCAAGCGGTTTGCACACAATCCGATATCCATAGTTATTGGTCGATAACAAGGCATTTGATCAGCACCTGTGTTATTGGCCAGTAACCCTAATTGTCCTCAAAATATATTGTTATCCGGCCCTATCTAAAGTTAGGCACATGGCTTAAAAAGTAGTTCTCGCTCGAGAACCATGGTTACCACCAAAAGCTATTGTTTTCGACGATATCCATGGTTCTCGAAAGAAGAACATAATTTATGTTATGATAACTATGGTGATCTACCGAAAACTATGGTTTTCGGACAGATACACATAGTTTTTTGGTCGGCAAGTAGTATAGATGTTATATTTATTGTGCAAACCGCTTTCCATATTGTGGTGGGCGGTATTACCGGTATTGCACTTCGAGTGATATGCGATACACTCAATAAGTAGTTGTCTCCGAATACCGGTAAGCTCAGAAAACTCGTTAAGGTCCCTAAATAGTAGCCAAATTATTTTCCAAAAAAGTTGATCGTGACTTTATTTACGTAAATTTTATTTGTTTCTATACTTTATACATTTAAGTGCCGATTATTATAACAGCGAATATACCCGATCCAAGAATCGTACGGCGATACCGGTAATATTTACCATAGCATTGCAAACTGGAGGACACGTCCGGCGAATATTAAAAAAGAAAGAAAACAAAGTAAAAGGCACCAGTTTGAAAGCATTTCGGCCGTACAAAGTTTAAGTCCAAATCGACTAAGACTATAGTATAAGAAAATGTAGCCCTTTGTTTTACGTGTAAACTGAACTGATGATCGAATGCTCGGGCAGAACTACAAATACAACAACTCATTTGCCATTTGGGGGCGGGGGGGGGAGGGGAGTTCAGCAAACTTTGGGTCATGTAATCTGTATGCTTATTAAAGTCTATTCATTTAAACTCCAACTTGTTTTGAAAATAACTGTGACAACTATTCTACAATGCTCACACAAAGTTAATTACGTATCGTGAAGTGATGGTTAATTTCGAATGCATGTGTACGATCCCAACAATATATCGCGATACGTACTGTGATACGACAGGCCCGTACCGCGATAAATTGGAATACGATTTGCGCCGCGATACCCATCCCTATTGCCATGGGTTAGGATCCTATAAATTTAACGTTTTATTTCGAGGTTTTGGAATGTGGTTAGAAATAGATTGTAGCAGCCTCAAGTTACGTCAAATGTAAGAAATTTCGAAAAGGGCTGAAATGCATTCATGATTTTCTTTGGACACTGGAAGCTTATTTGATATAAAATGAACTTTTTTTTCTTAATATCTAAGCTGGTTGAATAAAATGAATCTTTAAAATTAACTGAATATGTTCGCTGGAAAATTTGAGGCAACCGAAACAGCCCAAAGTTAGACACATTGCAAGCTTATACATGAAAACTTCTCAGAATCAAAAATATTTGCATTACACAATAGCTATCCGATGAAATATAAAGCGTTGAGTTCATTTCATAACTGAACTACATACAGTGCCGATTGCATTTGAACCTGCAGTCTAAATTAACATGTAATTTTGAAAATGTAACATCATTGGATTCAAAGACAGGAAATATTGTAAGATACAGGACGGGAAGATGAAACAGACATGGGCAAATGTTTATGTAGAACACAGAATAAAGAAGAGCTGTCCGAGGAGACAGCGCGCTCGACTATTCGAATCATTTGAAACAAATGCAATTGGAAGATTAAAACAATAACAACTATGGCCAAACACTCATGCGTAATCAGGAAAAGTATTAACAAGTGAATGGGAGAAAGTAATTTTAAATAACAGAAATAATTCCATAATGTTCCATAAATATTGAACTAAAAGGGGAATAACTATGAAATATTTTTGGAAGAGTTAAAAAAAATCTTTAGTAATTTATCATCGGAGAAATTTACTTTAAGTTCAATATCAATTACTTCAGTAATGTTACAGAAAAAGAAATGAAATGAAAAGTATAACTTTAACTTTATAAAGCATACAGTAGGTCAAGTGAAAGCGATCTAGATTATGATCACCGTGCCTAATCGTTACCTTGCGAAAACGGCAAAGTCGCGTCGGATCCCGGAATATCCGGTAAGTATTTTGTGGATTTTTGTGAGAAAATCGTTGTTTTTATATACTTATAAATATTTCCAGAGAAAACAACCTAGTGCAGGATGATCTCCTAGAAATTGGCTATAATGCTCGCTTGTCGATTTCCTCCATATTTCTATCGTTTTCTCAATCATTCGGTGAAACCTCCGAAATTTGCTGAAAAAGTCGACAGTGGGTCCGGAAAACTCATGTTAAAAACATTTTCGCATATATTTATTCGCCTTTTCATGTGCTAGTCTAGTAACTGATCTCTCCTGTACCCGATACAAAACTTGTTTAACGTTTCGGAAGTCTTGGCTGGTAGTTAGAGGTCATTTTACGCCAACATTTTGGGGTAATGTAGGGTAAAACGGAGATCAACTTTCGTTTTGGGGAAACGCCGGAACCCCGGATAAAAATTTTCAGCTTAAATGTGATCGTTTCTTTCTTTGACGACATTATTATTTTGTGGATTCACATAGATGTTAGCCCTGCTCAAGTGTAGAAAAAGCTTTCATTATAATTGTTTATTTAAAATGTAAGTATGTGAACAGAACATTCCAATATAATATCAGTAATGATTTTAGTATTGATGTACCAAACTGGATGAAAAAACCGCACTTTCTGTAATTCGAAAACAAGATTTAAATTGTAAAAGGCCTATTTCAGTCTAACCTCTTGAGTGTACCTCCGCCCATGAAAAAATTTAGACGCTTATATTTTTTCCATAAACACAGGTACGTTTAAATCAAAACGCTAAAAAATGTAGTGGTGTAGGAGTCGGGGCAAGGATAATGCTCAGGAGTACTTTTGAACATGTAATAATCTGTCTATATCTATTTTTGTTGTTATATGTCAGACCCACAGGTGAACACAGGTCCATAGGGTGGTTTTCTTTATTTTATTCATTAAAACTATAACAACGATCCTCGTTAGATGTATCTCTAAGACAAGTCCTATATTCAACTCTTCGATATAACAATGTGCATAAGTAATTAGTAAGCGGGGCTTAAAATGCCAAACTGATCGCCGCTGTACTACTACAGAACAGATGTTATAAAGCTAAACGTGACATATTAAAGCTGAAAATTTGTTTAAAAACTTATCAATTTTGAAAAAGACGGTTCTGTTCATTTACACTATTAAGTAAAGAGTTTGTGCGTTTAAAATTGTAAACCTTCATACACACTGAACTGCCCACTGGTGCTAGACCAGCCGCCCCAAACACTGCCAACCCTTACTACTACGACCTTGATTTCTTGTTAAATAAAAAATATGCAAAAATACACCATCAGAATCACTGTTTTAAAAATTGCATATTTTATGTATATAATTTCAATTATATAATTTCAAATATATAAATGGAATATGCAATTGTTTAACTATAATTTCGACGGTGTATTTTCGCATATTTTGATAGAACGGAATAATAATGTTTTAACACCAATTTTACAAGAAAACAAGGCCGTATTAGTAAGGGTTGGCAGGGGGTGGGGCGGCAGGTCAAGCGCCCGTGGAGCTGCCTTCTCTTCTTCCAAAACACACATTTATGCACACACACGCGCACAAACGCACACACACAGACGTTGCAACTGAATCATAATTCAGGGCCGCTTCCTTTCATGTTGCAACTTCACGTTACTTCTATATGTACAGCTTATGTATTATACTGCATAAGGCTTACAACGGTCCGTCGACAGAGTTGCGATAGTTAAAAAGACGGAAAGCACAAGCTCTCAGGGGAATAAAGCTAGTATGTCAACGTGGCACTGGTATATCACATGGAACTGGTAAACATAAAAAATTATATATTTTTGTAAAGCAAATACAGCATGCAGTCGTAAACCCCAGTTCAGCTGCACAAGACAATAATGGCCTCGAGGCCGGACCAGAGCCTAGGCTGCTGGGCTGCTAGGCTGCTAGGCTGCTACACACACATTTCAGTAAATTCTTATGGTTTTAAATAGATGTGTTTTTTTTTTCAACAAGTTTAAGATCATTTTGTTTTTAGAAAGGGATTGTGATGCAGCTGAAGCGATTGGAGAATGTCTTTACATTTCACCGGATTAGAAATTTGATAAAAAATTTAGGATGATTACGTAGGGGATCAGCTTGAAGTGTCCTTAAAAATCAATGCTTATCAAGCCGTTTCCGGAATACTTACATCTATCGGTAAGTTAAGGCTGCTAGGCTGCTAGGCTGCCAACTTCAGGCTGCTAGGCTGCTGGGCTCCTAGGCTGCTACACACACATTTCAGTAAATTCTTATGGTTTGAAATAGATGTATTTTTTTTTCAACAAGTTTACGATCATTTTTTGTTCAGAAAGGGATTTTGAGGGATTTTGATGCAGTTGAAGCGATTGGAGAATTTCGTTACATTTCACAAGATGAGAAATTTGATACAAAATAACTCAGGTTAATTATGTATGAGATAAGCTTGAAGTGTCCTTAACAATTGAAAATAATGCATTTCAAGCCGTTTCCGAAAGTCATTAATCAATCGGTAAGTTAAGGCTGCTAGGCTGCCAACTTCAGGCTGCTAGGCTGCTGGGCTGCTAGGCTGCTACACACACATTTCAGTAAATTCTTATGGTTTTAAATAGATGTGTTTTTTTTCAACAAGATTAAGATCATTTTGTGTTAAGAAAGGGATTGTGATGCCGGTGAAGCGATTGGAGAATGTCTTTACATTTCACCGGATTAGAAATTTGATAAAAAATTTAGGATGATTACGTAGGGGATCAGCTTGAAGTGTCCTTAAAAATCAATGCTTATCAAGCCGTTTCCGGAATACTTTCATCTAGCGGTAAGTTCAGGCTGCTAGGCTGCTAGGCTGCCAAATTCAGACTGCTAGGCTGCTGGGCTGCTAGGCTGCTACACACACAATTCGGTAAATTCTAATGGTTTGAAATAGATGTATTTTTTTTCAACAAGTTTATGATCATTTTGTGTTCAGAAAGGGATTTTGAGGGATTTTGATGCAGTTGAAGCGATTGGAGAATTTCGTTACATTTCACAAGATGATAAATTTGATACAAAATAAATCAGGTTAATTATGTATGAGATAAGCTTGAAGTGTCCTTAACAATTGAAAACAATGCATTTCAAGCCGTTTCCGAAAGTCATTAATCAATCGGTAAGTTAAGGCTGCTAGGCTGCTAGGCAGCCAACTTCAGGCTGCTAGGCTGCTACACACACATTTCAGTAAATTCTTATGGTTTTAAATAGATGTGTTTTTTTTCAACAAGATTAAGATCATTTTGTGTTTAGAAAGGGATTGTGATGCAGTTGAAGCGATTGGAGAATGTCTTTACATTTCACCGGATTAGAAATTTGATAAAAAATTTAGGATGATTACGTAGGGGATCAGCTTGAAGTGTCCTTAAAAATCAATGCTTATCAAGCCGTTTCCGGAATACTTTCATCTATCGGTAAGTTAAGGCTGCTAGGCTGCTAGGCTGCCAACTTCAGGCTGCTAGGCTGCTGGGCTGCTAGGCTGCTACACACACATTTCAGTAAATTCTAATGGTTTTAAATAGATGTATTTTTTTTCAACAAGTTTACGATCATTTTGTGTTCAGAAAGGGATTTTGAGGGATTTTGATGCAGTTGAAGCGATTGGAGAATTTCGTTACATTTCACAAGATGAGAAATTTGATACAAAATAAATCAGGTTAATTATGTACGAGATAAGCTTGAAGTTTCCTTAAAAAGTGAAAATAATGCATATCAAACCGTTTCCGTAATACTTAAATCTAGCGGTAAGTTAAGGCTGCTAGGCTGTTAGGCTGCCAACTTCAGGCTGCTAGGCTGCTAGGCTGCTACACACACATTTCAGTAAATTCTTATGGTTTGAAATAGATGTATTTCTTAAAACAAGTTTTAGATCATTTTGTGTTCAGAAAGGGATTTTGAGGGATTGTGATGCAGTTGAAGCGATTGGAGAATTTCTTTTCATTTCACAAGATGAGAAATTTGATACAAGATAAATCAGGTTAATTATGTACGAGATAAGCTTGAAGTGTCTTTAACAAGTGAAAATAATGCATTTCAAGCCGTTTCCGAAAGTCATTAATCAATCGGTAAGTTAAGGCTGCTAGGCTGCCAACTTCAGGCTGCTAGGCTGCTGGGCTGCTAGGCTGCTACACACACATTTCAGTAAATTCTTATGGTTTGAAATAGATGTATTTTTTTTTCAACAAGTTTACGATCATTTTGTGTTCAGAAAGGGATTTTGAGGGATTTTGATGCAGTTGAAGCGATTGGAGAATTTCGTTACATTTCACAAGATGAGAAATTTGATACAAAATAACTCAGGTTAATTATGTATGAGATAAGCTTGAAGTGTCCTTAACAAGTGAAAATAATGCATTTCGAGCCGTTTCCGAAATTCATTCATCAATCGGTAAGTTAAGGCTGCTAGGCTGCTAGGCTGCCAACTTCAGGCTGCTAGGCTGCTGGGCTGCTAGGCTGCTACACACACATTTCAGTAAATTCTTATGGTTTTAAATAGATGTGTTTCTTTTCAACAAGTTTAAGATCATTTTGTGTTTAGAACGGGATTAGAAATTTGATAAAAAATTTATGATGATTACGTAGGGTATCAGCTTGAAGTGTTCTTAAAAATCAATGCTTATCAAGCCGTTTCCGGAATACTTACATCTAGCGGTAAGTTGAGGCTGCTAGGCTGCCAACTTCAGGCTGCTAGGCTGCTGGGCTGCTACACACACATTTCAGTAAATTCTTATGGTTTGAAATAGATGTATTTTTTTCAACAAGTTTACGATCATTTTGTGTTCAGAAAGGGATTTTGAGGGATTTTGATGCAGTTGAAGCGATTGGAGAATTTCGTTACATTTCACAAGATGAGAAATTTGATACAAAATAACTCAGGTTAATTATGTATGAGATAAGCTTGAAGTGTCCTTAACAAGTGAAAATAATGCATTTCGAGCCGTTTCCGAAATTCATTCATCAAACGGTAAGTTAAGGCTGCTAGGCTGCTAGGCTGCCAACTTCAGGCTGCTAGGCTGCTGGGCTGCTAGGATGATTACGTAGGGGATCAGCTTGAAGTGTTCTTAAAAATCAATGCTTATCAAGCCGTTTCCGGAATACTTACATCTAACGGTAAGTTAAGGCTGCTAGTCTGCTAGGCTGCTAGGCTGCCAACTTCAGACTGCTAGGCTGCTGGGCTGCTAGGCTGCTACACACACATTTCAGTAAATTCTTATGGTTTGAAATAGATGTATTTTTTTCAACAAGTTTACGATCATTTTGTGTTCAGAAAGGGATTTTGAGGGATTTTGATGCAGTTGAAGCGATTGGAGAATTTCGTTACATTTCACAAGATGAGAAATTTGATACAAAATAACTCAGGTTAATTATTATGTATGAGATAAGCTTGAAGTGTCCTTAACAAGTGAAAATAATGCATTTCGAGCCGTTTCCGAAATTCATTCATCAATCGGTAAGTTAAGGCTGCTAGGCTGCTAGGCTGCTAGGCTGCCAACTTCAGGCTGCTAGGCTGTTGGGCTGCTAGGCTGCTACACACACATTTCAGTAAATTCTTATGGTTTTAAATAGATGTGTTTTTTTCAACAAGTTTAAGATCATTTTGTGTTTGGAAAGGGATTGTGATGCAGTTGAAGCGATTGGAGAATGTCTTTACATTTCACCGGAATAGAAATTTGATAAAAAAATTTAGGATGATTACGTAGGGGATCAGCTTGAAGTGTTCTTAAAAATCAATGCTTATCAAGCCGTTTCCGGAATATTTACATCTAGCGGTAAGTTAAGGCTGCTAGGCTGCCAACTTCAGGCTGCAAGGCTGACAACTTCAGGCTGCTAGGCTGCCAACTTCAGGCTGCTAGGCTGTTAGGCTGCCAACTTCAGGCTGCTAGGCTGCCAACTTCAGGCTGCCAGGCTGCTAGGCTGCCAACTTCAGGCTGCTAGGCTGCTAGGCTTCCAACTTCACGAACCTCATACTTTTATATGATTTTTTGCAGATATTGGCTGAGGACATATTATATCAAAGCCTTTACGCAAATATTTGTCGCATGCAAGAATAAAAGCATTAATTTATGCAAATTTTTGTCGAACTGCATTTTGCCATTAGAAAGATTTTGGAAATTTTCTGTTTTCTGTTTTATCGATGTAATGAAAATGACGACCGGAGACCGAAAATTTGTGAATTTTATATCAGAACATTATTCACGGCGGCTATCACCAATAAATGAAGGAGTGATATCTAAAGTCAGCACTAAATTCTCCAGGTGATACGGATCGCTTTCACCTTATGGTATGTTTTGAATTATTGGGTAATAAAATAGTCCCAATGGATTTCTACGCGCCTAATTAAAACTTTACAATCTAATAAATAAATAGTGCATCTCAGATGTTGGAAAGCGGGAATCAATACAATATAGAACATTCAATACACATTCAAGAAGGACAGAGTGGATGACTGAGAAATGTTTAATTCGGATGAGGATAATCGATAAAATGTTTAGAACAGTTGAACATGAAAATACGACAAAATAGGCTATTAAAATGTTTAAACCTAAGTTAGGTTTTATCTCGGATTGAACTGTTTAAAACATGGTTTTAACAAATTAGATAACTGAGAAATGTATAATTCGGATGAGGATAAGCGGTAAAATGTTTAAAACAGTTGAGCTAATGGAAAAAAATACGGCAAATTAAGCTGATAAAATTGCTAACCCGTACTGCAGCTTTATCTTGTATGTAACTGTTTTAAACTATTATTTATCCAGCCTCCTTGGGGTTCGTTAAAGAGTTTAAAGCAGTTGAGATATGAAAAATAAGACGAAATAGGCTGTACAAATTTCTAACTCCTAACTCTTAAATGTCTAAATCATAACTCTTAAATTTCTAACTCCTAACGCATATTGAACTGTTTTAAACATGATATTTATCCACTTTGTCCTCTTTGGGGCTCGCATCCATAAAATATCCGGTTAGAACTTGTGAAATGTATCAATCGGTTTCGAATATGCGGCAAGATGTATTAAAATGCAGCTTGGGGAAAATGGGCGAAATTCTCTCTTGAAAGAGAATACATGTGCCATTGTTTTATTTCAAAGTGAACTGTTTAAAACAAACACATGATTCATTCTGTAAACCTTGTAAGACAGTTCAACAGTCAGTCAGCAAAGATGGGTGCCGCCATTACCAGTAAAAACAATGCGACAGATTAAGATTTATCTGGTATTACTTATTACTGATTTCTAGATAACTTAAATGTGTGTTACGCAATGTAAAGCACATATTGCGTTCTGATCAAATTTGTATATCTCAAGTAAACCATCTGTACGAACAAACTCCCCTGGCGATACTGTATGGCGACGGTTAACGTGTGAATGCTTTCTGCACTGCCGTTCAAGTGTCAGGTTCTATCATCCCATTACGGGCTTACAATAAATAATTAATTCCATATAGAACACCAGATAAAGCCTCGGCGAAATGAAGCTCTTTTATTATGACCTTAACTGTTTGTTTGGATAGCTATTTAATAATTGCCGAAAGGGACTTTAGATTGGGTATTTGTTCGCTTTATGTAAGTGTTATCTTCATTAAATTTCAATTTATAAAATAATTTCAATGTTAGTTTAACAAGTTGATCTTCATTTGTTTAAAAGTGATTGATTTGATTTATTGTATACAAAACAAACGCTGTGACAGGATTTTAAGTCGTTTAGAGATAATTGTCTTTTTAAGAATTAAAAATTATGTACATGTAAACAGTTGTCTTTAACAATGCGCCTAAGTCGCAGATCTAACGAAATGAACACAGAAATATTAATATGTTGGTCTAAAACTACTTGACAAAAGTTGATTACTAAGCAATTTGTATTATATGTTAATAAATAAGTGATTTGATACAGACCCTGTTATTTGTCCGAGGGCAGTAGAATTAGCACAAGGCCAAAGGCCGAGTGCCAATACCACTGTCCCGAGGACAAATAACAGGGCCAATATCAAATCACTTATTTATTGACAATTTTATTAAATAACTATTTATAGTCTGAATTAGTTTCATTTTAAATGTTTTAAAACCACGGGAATAGCAAATTCCTGGACAATGCAGGAGAGCATTGAATGGTCCTGAACTGGTTTTAGATTAGAACATTTCCAGCGAAAGTATCATCGACCGACAAAAAATACAAGATGGCCGCCATTTCAGCTAAAATCTATATCACTTTTTGCCCTGCTCTAATCAAATTGCTTAAAATGCGGGCTTTATATCTAAATGACTTTTGGGCCCCGGGCCGGGAATTGATTTAGTTATTGGCCAGCTTATTTGACATGCCACTGCATTATTATGCCAGGCAGTAAACAAGTTAAAATGCTGATAATAAATATTTAATAAAGCATTTGTTACATCCAGACCAGCCTGGACGTCCGCGCAGTCTGATTGGGGCCTACTGGGTTCGTAATCCGGTTTGCACACATTGAATTGACTAGCTCAGACTGACAGAAAGGTGAATACATCACAATAATGGTAAATTATTAAAAGCCCACATTGGCAATCGAACCCGTACGGCAACGGCATCTAGCCACATATTTCGACCATTGGACCGATTAAGCTAGCCGGGACAACGCCCAAAGCAACATTGCGCGAATAACCTGATATAGCGATCGTAATTTTCTTGCATACCAGATCAGGTCATCCGGTGTTTTCACCCGTGTAGGAATATAAGTATCATGCATGAGTGTGAGGTGAAGATGGAAAAATCTGTCAACGAGGGTTAACTGTTTTGCGGGAACGAGGCTCTGCCAAGTTCCCGCCAAAACAGTTCACCCGAGGTGACAGATTTTTCTATCTTTACCGAATGTCTCATGCAAGATACTTTTTCTTGCATACCTTTTATTATTTATAACATTACGTCACTAACTTGAATATGTAACGTCAGATACTTGAAGACGTGACGTCACTCACGTGACTCATTCTACATGGGGTGGGGGGGGGGGGTGTAGGATCGAAATTTCCTACACGGGTGAAAACACCGTATGACCTGATCTGGTATGCAAGAAATTTTGATTCTACACTCCCATGTAGAATGAGTTACGCGCCTTATATGACGTCAGACGTCTTACGCATTTATGAATGAACGATGGAATGTCTCATATATCACTCCGCTACTATAAAAAAAGTAGTGCAAAGAAAAATACAAGAAAATACCCCAAAATACGCAAAATAAATACGGTATTCAAGAAAAAGTATCATTCATTTATGTTGGGTATAGTTCGCGTGATCCGTCCCTCGTGAAATATGCACTTAGGCGGAGCCTCGTTACCGTCTTGTGCATATTTCACTCGGGCCGGATCACGCGATCTTTACCCAACACACGTGAATGATACTGATATTCTATACTAATTATTGTTAATATGATCGAATTAATTGGTGTTCTTATGCATAAGATGATAAGGGATATTTTGAGAGCAGTTATTATAGTACAACTGTCTTAAAAAATTTATCGTCTTAAGCATAAGAACTCCCCCACCTATCTGATCAGATTAACCATTATCAGTATATATGTATTATCGGAACTTCAAATGCGTTTTCACGAGTATAATAATTTTTAAGAATAAAGAAAACAAATAAGGGTGTGAGGTCTTAATTCATAATACAGTCAAATCTGTCTTCAAAGAACACTGAAAAGTAGTCTTTGATGGCAGATGTGTTTAGCTCACTGGTGATTTGCTCCATAAAATATACTTAAAGGAAGTAGAAACGCGATTTCTTTAAACATGTAATATATTTCATGTTTGAAGAAGTTGCTTTTCTCGTTCGAAGTATACATGGTGGATTCCGATAATCTATTTATCTACTCCTCCTACCATTATTTGATAAATAGTTTCGTGCTGGACGATCGTTTTATGGAGCTAGTTAATGTATATTTAAACACTTGGTACATCTAGGCAAAATACAGAGAATAGCCTTTTAAAAGGTGGGACACGCGTAGATATAAAAGAATCTATAAATGCATTTTATCACATTTTGGAAAATCAGTCTCTGTGGTTTATATTATATTTTGTCCCAGTGCCATTGCAGTATCCTGTAAATTGTTGAGAGATTTATTTGTAAATTGGAACTAACGCATCATTGGTTAATCTGCCTAGTTTGTAAACTGATTTAATTAATTTTATTTCAACCGCCGTGTTTGTTAGCATTTACTATTGAACATTAAATTTTACAAATCAGTAGCGAGTTTGCGCCGCGCAAAACCAATTAAATTTCATAAATTGCTCATTAATAAATACTAACTTATACATAACTCTAACTAGCTGACAGGAATAAATCAATGTTCAGCACTTAAAAATCTATTGAAGTTTCTAAAAACATTCGTCGTTTATCTTCTTTTTTCGGTAAATGTTTTATTCAGTATGCAGACATCTGCAATCTTCCTACTGAATCAATTAAACAACAAAAAACCCACATCAATTTGACAATATAGTGTAAGTGTTTTCCATTGGTCCTTAAAATAATAATTTTACAAATAGATCAAAACGCTATTTTTTTTACAAATCAATAATTGTATCAATTGATCGAAACCTATCATTTTGAATCAATAATTCTACTAATTTATCAAAACGCTATCGTTTATAAATCAATAATTGTACCAATGGATTTAAACGCCATCGTTTACAAATCAATAATTGTACCAATGGATCAAAACGCTATCGTTTACAAATCAATAATTGTACCAATGGATCAAAACGCCATCGTTTACAAATCAATAATTGTACTAATGGATCAAAACGCTATCGTTTACAAATCAATAATTGTACTAATGGATCAAAACGCCATCGTTTACAAATCAATAATTGTACCAATGGATCAAAACGCTATCGTTTATAAATCAATAATTGTACTAATGGATCAAAACGCCATCGTTTACAAATCAATAATTGTACTATAGGATCTAAACGGTATCGTTTACAAATCAATAATTGTACCAATGGATCAAAACGCTATCGTTTACAAATCAATAATTGTACCAATGGATCAAAACGCTATCGTTTATAAATCAATAATTGTTTTAATGGATCAAAACGCTATCGTTTATAAATCAATAATTGTTTTAATGGATCAAAACGCTATCGCTTATAAATCAATAATTGTACTTATGGATCAAAACGCCATCGTTTACAAATCAATAATTGTTCTAATGGATCAAAACGCTATCGTTTACAAATCAATAATTGTACTAATGGATCAAAACGCTATCGTTTATAAATCAATAATTGTACTAATGGATCAAAACGCTATCGTTAAAAAAAATAATTATCCTAACTTATCAAGACGCTTTCGTTTTCAAATCTTTAATCTATCTTATTACCAATACCAATCAATGGGCCAAAACGCTATCGTTTATCACATTCCACCATTTTCAAATTACTTACTGTTTTTGCAATTTTCTATTTCAGAACACGGTCAATAATTAGGCGATCTGTTGAGTGATGGCACCAATTACTCGTATTGAGACTGAATGCATTACCACGTACAATATAACTATCGACCGGAACAACACTGCCTCGGCCAATGATTATCACGAAAAAGACCGAGCTGCACTGTTGTATATTGTCTGTACTCTCCTCTTTTACTCACTTGGGATGATGGTGGGCATTGTGTCCTACATCAAAAGGGAAAAACGAGACTCCGAACAAGAACGAATGTTTGATGAGTTTCTGTCTTCATTTAGCAGTAAAACAGATGCTAGGCACCAAAGACTGATCAAGGTTCAGGAAACGATTGAACGATTAGCGGAGCTGGAGAGGATCAAATATTTAGAGGATAATAGTTTTGAAAATATTGGTATAAGGAAATTAAGCGGAATTGGTACCCGGCTGAATCTGTGGAAAGTAGCGAAACTCGGACTGTTAGGGGCACCAACTGTCAAGATGAGTGACGACAACACTAGAAAAAGACCGAATGACGAAACTATAAACGAAGAAGATCCGTTTCCTGATCGGAGGCTTTCCGAAGTTGTGGCGAACATTCTAGACAGTGAACCATGTCTAAATTTCGCGGAAAATGACGTTGAAGCTCCGTTAGTAAATTACAAACGAGAGCCTAGAAACCAGGAGTTGGAACGTGACAATGAAACACGTGATGTCGATTTAGTTGACTCCTCTCATACAGGAACTGGGGCGGTTGATGATAAAAGAAGCGAGTTATGTCAACCAACTGTTGGATCTTCGAAATGTAAAAGTGATTCAAATATATCCCAAACATCAAAAAAGCTAATCTGCAACAACGATCATCAAATTACGACAACCGTAGGTGCAAGCATAGAAACCGTTTTCGGCGTCAGCATTTCTCGTGAAAACTCGCGTGAAGAAAATGCAGACGACAAAAGTCGAAGTGAAGCGGACCTTCACGAAGCTACGAAATTGAAAGATTCGAAGCATGTCTGGTCTGTAACAAGCGTTTGAATTGTAAGCCTATTGGTTGATGTGAATTGCTTTGCTAAACAGACTTTTTACACTTAACAACTTTTCTAAGTTACAAATACACCGTCGTACTGGTGCATTACTGGCTTGATAATTGAGCTATTGCTCTAAAATTTTACATTAAATGCAATAAATACTAACTGATTAATTAGAAAAAATGGTCGAGTTTACCAGGCATATTGGAAAACTAAAAGATAGGCGACCACATGCATTCCAACTGATTTGCTCAAAATGTGGGTTGGACTATAAACAGTTTTAAAACATTAAGATCATAATGAAATGAATTAAATTTAACAGAAATAGAAGAATAGCTATTTCTAGGTTCCAAATGTTCATTTATTTGTACGCGTTATTCGTTTATTAAGTTGAACATACACTTTATTAACTGATGTTGTGAATTTGTTTTCTGTGGTTGTCAGTATACTAAATGATTTTAAGCAGTCAGTTGTATGTCATTTAGAATGAAGTTTTACTAATAAATCAGTTAGTATTCATTGCATGGTTTATTAAAAGTTTTAGGGCAATAGCCCAAAAATCAAGCCAGTAATGCCCCAGTAAGAAGGTGTATTCTTAGAAACGTTTTTAAGTGTATTATTTAGACTGCAACTGTATTTTTAAAATATGAACATTAACACTTGAATTTCTGGGATCGGCTTAGATAGTGAGATCTGCGATTTCCAATTTTAAGAGCAGATTAGGAAGTTTTCAGCTTGCTATACACAACTTATAAGCAAAAACTTCTCCATTGGCTCAGTAGAGGGAGAAATTTTAGGAAATTTGGGAGACTTTTTCTCCCAAGTCTCCCTTTAAGCCATTTCCTGGTGGTTGATTATTAAAATAAAGCGCGCACGGTGTTAGTAGCTGAAAATTGATCTTGACCAGTCATGAACATAACTAGTCCAGTTTGATTTGGACTGAGCAATATCTTGAGAAGGAATCGTAATTCAATAAACCTTGACAGAATGATTAAATACGTCGTTAGGAAGTGGGATACACACACATAACGTCTCCATGTTTACTAACAAACAAACAATTTGTTGACACAATTTCTCTGTTACAATTTATGTATTTTGGGCGCGTTACGGGGAAATGTGCCGTTTGAAAATTGAAGTTATTCCTTGAAATGTCGTCATAAAGTTAATCATATTTATAGGTTATTAGACGTTTTACTGTACAATACGGGAATATATTTGGACGAGTACACAGCTTGAAAAGTCATATTGGACGAGCCGTTAGGCGAGTCCAATATGACTTTTCAAGCTGTGTACGAGTCCAAATATATCCCGTATTGTACAGTAAAACGTCTAATAACCTTTTTAT
This sequence comes from Corbicula japonica, assembly GCA_038501625.1. Taxonomy (NCBI): domain Eukaryota; kingdom Metazoa; phylum Mollusca; class Bivalvia; order Venerida; family Cyrenidae; genus Corbicula; species Corbicula japonica. The sequence continues at coordinate 514,179 of JAZAYU010000142.1, forward strand.
TCTACATCCAATAAATGAAGATTGACTTTTCAAGCGTTTAAAGACTATTCCATATATATTCCATATTGTACGGTCCAATATTTTATTAAGTTCTCCATTTCTCTTACTTGACAAGTTGCGTCATATTGCCTGCATCAAATGTATGATATTTTCATTCGGATCATTTTTACGGTCAACGGCTTTTATCGTTGTAAAACAATGGTAAAGTGCATTTGCACTTAATCATCCAATATGAAAAAATACGGACTTTTTTGGATCCAATACGGGAAAATATTGGACGGTCACGTGGTACAATTAAAGGACGCTAATTGGATGAATTTATTAGATGTAGAATAAAAATTGCTTATTATGCATTTCGTGGTCAAAATAAGATTATGTTGCAAAATGCGTAACAAAATCTCAAATTATTTATGATAATATACAAAGTAATCGTACAATTTCTCTAAATATAGGAACAACTAATCTGTCAAAAATGACTGAAGGCACATTTTCTCATGGCGAGCCCCAAATTTTAGAATGTCAATAGTTTTTCTGGAAAAAAGTAGCGTGTCTGTTATTGTTAAAGACGAGTTCTGTGACCAGTTTGTGATATCACAATATTGTAAATTTTACATAAGCACCGTTTTCATAAATTACGTCCTTTTTGGGGTTGTTTGTTTCGTGGAAATACAAAATTGCGCAATCTTTTGGCCAGTTAGAGAATTTTTTAAATAATACTTGTGAATCAACTTATTTTGGTCTCTGTTAAACAATTTCGATCATGTAATGCAAACGATGAAAGCGTTAAATTTATAACTTTGTGAAAACGGATGTCGTCTTTGAATCTAGTTAAATATTGATAAGAATCTTACAACCATTGAATGTAGGTTATACTGGTTCCTCCTTTATAGACCACTAAATATTGGTGATCAGGCCTCTAAATAATTTTGTGCAGGGGATTTGCGGACCAGTTACAGGAAGTCAAGCCTGATTGGTAGAAAATGAAAATTAATATTTTAAAAAGAACATTATTTTGATAAAATATAATGATTTTGTAGTAATTTGAATACAAAAAGTATGAAATTGATAATGAAAAAAGTGCAATTCAACTTTAAAAATAGCTAACATTTTTGACAGTGTAAACAAAAGTTCCGAAGAGACTGGGGTGATACACTTCTGGCTAAAATGCCGAAAAGGTTTATTGGTCATGCTATGGTAGAATTGGTATTTGACAGTGTCTCTAGGTTGGTTCTCTTGAGAACTGTAAGATTTTAAGGGCTTGACCCAATAGTAAATTCAGAAATTGATGAAAAGTTATAATGGGAGTCTATGGAAATTGAATTGGTGGTTTATAACCTTAAATATTTATAAGAATCTTACAACCATGGCATGTAGTTTAAACTGGTTCCTCCCACGAACAAAAGAAAATGATATCCATTCGTTCGTACGAGGGGTGATCCAAAATAACGTATACTTGTGTAATTGCAACTTTATTTGTAATACGTTCGTAATAAATGATATTCTAAAATCAATCTGAACATAAATGTAACAAACTCAGCTTAATTATTTATTAGTTTAATTGATTTTGAAAGCGCATAGCTAGTTTGATCGTACTTATAAATGAAACTCTTAGGAGGAGATTTGGACGTTAGACCTCGAAAACAAATATATTGTAATCGAGTTAAACAATCTTTCTATTGGAGATAGTGGTTTAGCAAACACGGATGACACACTTGTAGCAAATATTTTGCTAGGATTTTTTTTCGAATTGCCTATACCAGTTTACCACTTTATCAATAATATTTATAATCTTTGATCTCGACTTTTTTTTTACATTTTTAAGGGTTTATTTTTTATCAGAACATACTTGCAATCTTGCAATTAGATTGTTTTGAACAGCATGAGTCTTACTACTTAGATAAAAAATAAAATGTCTGATAACTGTAAAGAGGATTCTATATCTTAGAACTCTTTGCCAAATTTACAAAGACATCTGCCTTGTTTTTTCAAACAATTCATTTTTACCGAAACTCATAAATTTCAAAACGCGTCTGGAGGATTAAAGAACTGTCAAATACATTATCACCTTAAGGAACTGGATCATCCATCATTTAGCCTTGATTAAATTTTGATCTGCTAGATGGTTAAACTACTGCAGTATTATATATTTCGTGTTAATTAAATTTTCGCGTATTACACGCTAGGGAAATTGCACGAAAGTAAACATGAACAAAATCGAACCATCGAATATCTAGTCTTACGATAATAGTGAAAGTGCGTGAATATAAGCCCTCGCGAAAATGTAATTTATGTCTTTTGCGCAAAATTTGATCCCGCGAAATAAAATGATTTACAGAATTGCATAGTGAATTAAAATCCTATCAAATCAATTGATCAATAGATTTCTTGATGTAATTTCACATGTACTTAAGGTTTTTACTTTGCCATAAGAGGGAGTAAATTGTCACGCAAGATCGTCAAATACGTGTCTTGCTTTTAATTTTACTGTATTCAGTATCCTGGGTCGAAGATGATAAATCTGAGATTAGAGACCAGTCTCCATTCTCACGCATCTGATAGGTTGAAATGGAGACAACACGTCTCCATTTCAGCCAATAAGATACTTGAGATTGGTCTCTATTCTCGGTTTTAAAAACTTGGGCCCTAGTTGTGTAGCCCTTTCGAGGAAATGACGATACATAGGGATCGCTTGTCCGTCTGTCCGTCTGTCCGTTCGTCGGTCCGTCCGTCCGTCCGTCACGCAAACTTAACGTTGGTTATAACTTTGCCATTTCTTAATATTTCTGCATCAAACTTTCAAATTTTGTTGCTTATGAAAACACGGAGATGATGATGTCTAATTCTTTAGGTTAAGGTTACATTTTATGGAGTTATTCCCCTTTTTGTACCTTTTTTCTGACAAATACCCGAGGGCGACAAAAGTGTTCAACTGAACACCCATCTAGTTTTTATATACAAGTTATTCATTTTGTGTTGTACGGTCAATTGTCTAATGTAGAAGACTATCCTACCTAAATTTTATTTATTGTTATTCTAAGAAACTAACTTTATGTATAGAAACAGTAAAATTAAATTTTCACTATGCAAAAATTGACACATTTATGTTTGTTTATTAAACTCATTAAATTTATTTTGATGTTTATTTATTTGTCATAAGGTGAAATACCCGATGCGGAAAGTTTGAGGTTGGTGCGTTCTAGAACCTGATTAAAATTTATTCGTGATGTAGTTTAAGCTCGTGCTCTCCTTTTCCCCTCTACTCACTTACAGCGGGGAAGGCTCTAGGCTCTGAATGTTTCTTTCGTTTACTTTGATTCTCAAATTGTGTTCACGTTTTATATAGACATGTATTATATACTACTCAAAATTTGATAGGGATCGCTTTCCGTTTTACCCCGAATTATTGCCCCTACCAAGTTTCCAACCGCTGTTCCGCTTCAACAGTTTGGCAGCTCATTCTATTTTTGGTACAAAGCTTATGTCAAATGAACACATTTTCAGAATCACAACAAATATTTTATCGCTTAAACCTTATGTAAGGAATAAACACAATCTTTTAAGTGATCCTTATCAAAATTTGAGTAGTATAAATTAATGAGGCACGCCACGGGAAAAGGTACCTTCGGTTATTTTTTGTGTTGTGTTTGTTGTTACTAAATTTAGAAGAATTTTCAAATTTCTATTATTTTCTTATAACAAAACAGTGATTTTGTTACATATTTTGACAATAAAATGGGTTTTTTTACCGCGAATGCATAATAATTAATGTCGTCTGCTCATTTTTATGACGTCGTTTCAAGTATTGACGTCAACTGCCCGAAGGTACCTTTTCCTGTGGCGTGCCTAAATTATTATGTCACCGATTACTAGACAGTCAGAGACACATAATTAATTTAATACTCGTATTTGATCGTGTGCTAAAAATTCAAAGATGTTCCAAAAGAAGATCCAAAATTATGTACTGTATGCAATTGCAACTGCTCGTATACTCTTATATTTATTTTAAGCTCATGGGTGTCGTCCACTGGAAAAGCAGATACTGCAGAACCGTCATAAATTGAAGAAGGTTTGTTGTGAGGAAAATAAGATGCGTTACACCATTTACTGAGATCGACAACAGATGCTTCTTATTCCTTTATTTGATAATAATGCCTATAATGAAAATTAAAATGCCATGCCGACCGTATCCATGCTTCAAGCTTGATGTCGTCGATTTCGGTTCTACTGACAGGCGAATAGTTTTACCCTACAACTTTTCAATCTATAGTTTTTTGTTTTGGTGTCATATGAGCGCAATCTATTCTGAGTCAACATTGTTGTCCACATTGCTTTGCAGAAGGAAATTAACTGAATAGCGAACAATGTGGGCACAGAGTAGATATGTAGATGCTCCAGATCTGGGTTAACAGTGGTCGCAAATATGACGATCGCGATTTACTGGCTAGGGCTTGATTTATTTATCTAACAACGTTATTTATAATAATTATGCTAATAATTTGTTAAGTCATTCATAAACATCTTTCCTGTGTTTCACAGTCATTTTGTTTTTGTTTTGTAAGTTTGAGTTTATTTAACAAGCTGTACGAATTTACAAAACCGGAAACTTCCTATCGGAAGATGCTCGCGACGACGGCAGCGAATCAGTTTCACTTCCGTCTTTATAGTTGCGACGTTTGTTAACCATGACAACCAAGATGGCAGCCACAATGATAGCAATTAGAACCACAGCTCCAACAACTGTTGTTATGATAATTGTGATGTCTCTGGAACTGAGTGATGTATCTGCAAGAGAAAAAACAGGGACACTTAAGTAAACTTTTACACAAGAACAACATTAATAATAGATGTACATTTCGACCTACTGACCAAGGTTATTTTAAAATGCAAAACAGTATAGTGATTAGTGTTTTTGAAAGTATCTACTAGGTTGAATAGACAGATTTGAGTTCTGTTTATTAAATACGGATTGTCAATTGCAGTTTAGTTAAACAAATAAAAAATACACATTAAATAAATATCATGGAATCAGGGTCGGATGCAGTAAAACAAGAGTCTTTTAGTGCAGAAGACATGGTAATATCCAATTTTCTGGCTATATCCCATAGAATATTTATCGCTGCCCAAATAGGGGATTCAAACAATCCCACTGAACCCCCTTTTGATCAGCTCCTGTTCATGTAAATGGGACAGGCTACGAGTTATTACAACATCAGCTCACGGCCTTACCCATATTTACTCAAATCCAATAATTACCTGCATTATAATCTGCACCACGGTTTGTGCCTAGGCCGTCCGCTACCTCTACTACAAGTGTCGCTTTAAAATCCATGTCTAGTTCTTCCGAGACGTTAGCCTGTCTACGCCTCCTGCCGGTAGCTTGCGAAGTAGTGTATGCACAGAACTGCAACGGCAGAATTATTGTGTAAACAAAAAACAAACTGATCATTTTAATTCTTTATAGACCATTGCGGTAGTTTCCGATTTCACAACGTTGTGAATTTTACATGTGCACCGTTTGCTCATTTTACTTTCATTTAGTGTTTTCTTGTTGTTGTTTTTTTTTTTGTTTAAATAATTGTAAGAGACTTTATTCCTTCTTAAAATATGCTTTTGAATCAACATATATTGGTATCTATTGCCACTTTCGATAAGCGATGCAAACGGTGATTACGTTCAATTCATAACACTGTGAAAACGGAAACCACGGAAAATGTCTTTAAAGTGTTTGTTTTTAAGTTTATATGAGTTTCTGTGCGAAATAATCATTTTCCTTGCAAAAAAAAGATACTAATATTCACAATCTATTCCATATTTACGGGAGTAAGAACATAAATATGCAGAATAGAGAACAATTAACAGAAACATAGCATGGTTTATTAGCTTTTTATCACAGGCTTCATCGACTGGATCGGAGTGCACATACTGGGAATCGAACCCTCACCGTAATGCGAAAGCGCCTTGCCATCTAAATACGTTTACGCTACCGATTGAGCTACCCGGGACACCTCCCAAAGAAGTTCCGCGGATAACCTTTATAAACACATTCACTATGGCATGACCTAAGTAACCGATAAGGAATTTTGAATACATTTTAAAATCTTGTTGTGAGAATACAAACTGTCTTTTTCTAAAGTCATATTAAGAACAAAAACATTGTTATAAAGTTATGGGGCGGGGACATACATCGTTGCACTTGGTGTCAGCACCGACAGCTCCGAAACAGAACTGGAAGATGGTCGAGAAGAAGAGCTGGTTGCTGTTGAGATAGCGCTTGCACTGGAACACACCGGTATCATAGTAGGCTGTTGAGGTTGTAGAGTCAGCTGTTCTGGTAAACCCGCCGGCAAGTTCAAGAAGGTTTGGGTTTACAGGGCACCTATCGCAAAAAGTGAAATATGCATATCAGGAATCGCCACACTCACAAAACACGCAGCGAAAAAGAAGAGAGGAAGAGAGAGTATGTTTGTTATAAGTATGTCAATCCAAATATGAAGCCACAAACAATTAACGAAAAAGAGAACACTTGGGGTTACCGCCTTGGCACGGTCAGGCAAAACAAATTGCCACTGGGGGTTTCAACCAGGTTCTAGAGTGCACCAACCTCACAAGCAAAGATTCATATTGCTAATAGCGCAATAGGTGTGCGCAACAAGGGCTTTTCTATATCTACGATGATCGCAAAGGACAGACATCAACAAAAAGATAAGATAATGGGTCTTTGCATGCAGTCTAATTATTGATACTACATTGCTAATAGAATGTACTCAATGAACACTTATTGTGAAACCTCTCTAAAAGACCAACTTAAGGACTGAACAAAAGTGGTCTTTATAGTGACTTGGCCTTAAAGCGGCATTACTTCAATTTAACCCGCTATTGTATGAAATATTACATGTATTTGGAACTATAGGCACAAATTTGCAGCATTAGTTCGGGCTAGTAAAATTTTAATTTACTAAAATAAGTTTGGTCCGCGCGACTAAAAGCGAAAGTAGGATTTCAGAAACGTCACAGAAATCGATATCGCGCATGAAGTCTCTTCGTCAAAAATCGGTGCTAAATATACCTCCATTAGATTTCTATATTTAGCTTCTTAAAAGATCGTTAACGATAATTTAACAATATCATTGATAATCCCGTCTATAAGAAAGAATTCGATCGGACCTTTTGCGTTCTGTTAGAGAGTTTATATATTGGGGTCTATATGGACAAATATGATTATTCAATAGTAAATTCTTACTTAAGTTTAGGGCCGGTGCTTTAATTCTGGGGGTAAAAACTAGCGCAAAGCTCTCTAAAGGGACTTTGCAATAGTGGTCTTATTATCGAGGTGGTCTTAATTTTCGGGTGGTCTTGATTAGGGTTTACTGTATTTAAAAGCAAATAAAAGCAAAATATGCATTTTGCAATGTGAAATAAGAGAAATATTTGCAATAATCCACTTTGCATCTGGTAAAACGTGACTTTAATATAAACTCGAGAGAATCGCAATATTACCTCGTGATGCATGTACATGAAAGAAATCTTGCGGTATCACTATGTACAACATCACACTGGACATAGTTTTCGCGCCTAGGACGCGACTATCGCGTGTAAGACGAATTTCTATCGCGTGTGTGAACATGGGAGCACCAGAAAAAAAACATGTATTACAAGGTAGTCCCATGTTATGCTGATGACCGACTAGCTTTTTGGAAAGCTCAAACTTGTTTTAAATTTAATATAGCGATGTAAGTGTTGAAGACCTTACCCTCCCGAACTAATCAGCTCGTTGAAATTCTGTTGAGCAGTTATGTCGGCAGAGGTCCTCGCCACACGTGTGTTGTATGAATAGAGACCCCATGGATGGATAAAATCTGAAAATCAGCAAAAAATATATAATGCTCAAATGTTTTCATTGTTAAATACTTTTGTTTGCAAATGCACTTGAATACGTAATTATTGAATATTGCAAAGGTTCAGAAATAAAACCGTAAATTGATAGTGTAAAGTCCCCGGACTTGTCATTTATTTCTCAAACATAAAACCATCTGTTCTCCAAAGGGACGTTTTTCCCATTCTCTCATAACACGGTGTGAAAAAAGGAGCGTTCTCTGATTGAAAATTTACTATGTTTTAGACTGCCGGTGTACGTGGTAAAGTGACCCCCATAGAATAATGACCCCCCCCCCCGGGCATTGTTTTATATAAAATAATGACCCCTTTCTATAAAATACTGACTCCCCTTATAAAATATGGACCCCCCGATTTTATCTGTAAAATATTGACCCCCACCTAGCCTATTACTAACAAACTCTATATCGATTCAAATCACTGTCGTGTTTCTATGGCTTTTATATTTGTTGTTGTTTCTACTGGAGCCGCTGCATGCTGCTGCTGCTGCTGCTGCTGCGTCTACATCTATTGAAATGAAATTTAAAATTGCTTTCATTTGAATTTCATTTGAATTATCATCATTGTATTACAATATACATAAGTCGCTTTAACGTAGCTGTATATGCTTCAACTTCAAAGACAACATTTTTCTACTTCATCTGACGTTAGATAGATCAGGGGGCTGTACAACTAGGGCGAGACATGTTCAATGCTAGATATAGCTGCACTGAACTGCTCTGTGGTAGGGAGGGGGGCAACAGTAGGTGGTAGGTTGTTCCAGTGGTATACAGTCATAGGGAAGAAAGAAAATTTATAATAATCTGAGATTGCTTTAAATTAACCTGTAACTCAGATCTTTTGCATGCATTGCTTATCCTTTTTGTGCTAAATGACTTCTAAAACCACTTTTCGAATGGTTGTGAAAAGGGAAACAGAATAATATTTTTAAGTCATTTCATCATTGCTAGTTCCACTAGTACACTGTGTGGGACGTTTAATCACTATACAACTTTGATGACTACGAAAATGATTCAAACCACTAACAAACATGCACTTACAGTGATTCTGCGTGTATACTTAATAGATATTTGGTTTCAGTCGCAGAGTGGTTTATGTAGTTGACTCCTAATCCAGTTGCCCAGATTCGATTCCCAGGCGAGGACGCTATCGAAGTATGTTACATCAGATCAGGATTAGACGAGTTCTGCTAAGAAGCCTAGAGATACTAGATTGAAATCCAGCCACCCTCGCCGCCTGAAAACTAGCTAGTTCTGTGATTATAAATATTTTTTGATGATTAATATTCAAACAGGCCGTAAATTGCAAAAAGTAGTTGCGTATCTTGTTGATGGAACATACCTATGCAGTCCAGCGCCTGTGTTTTAAATGATAAACTAAGCGCCGCACAGTATGTATGCCTGTCACCCATACACGACCCTGGTAGGCATCGAACTCACAACGGTTAGGGGCAAGTGATTCTCGGTCGGAGACCTTAACCATTTTTTCTTTCCACACAAATAGGCATCGGTAGTGGTAATCCCTGAAGCTTGGATCAATTCCGTCTAATTGCGGTCAAAAAACCTGCACGTACGGACGCATGCACGGACGGGTGCCATTACTCCTCCGATGCCTATCGATGGAGATAATTAAGTGTACCATAGAGGTTTGGGTCGGGGGTCCTTATTCTATAGGGGGTCACATATCTACGTGAGGGGTCATTTTTCTACGTGTGAGAAGTCATAATATTATGACCCCCCAGTCATAATATTATGACCGCGGAGTCAATATTTAATATAAAATAATGACCGGGGGGTCATTATTCTATGGGGGTCACTTTACAACGTTACACCTGTAATCTTGAGAGCTGGAAATCGAAAGCACGAATCCTACAGCGGCACGTTTTTTAACACTGATGTATCATTGCGGCCATATTCGAGTCCAATTATGTGAGGTTATGTGGTGAACCACGATAACAGACGCGGAAAACTTATGTAGAAGTTGAAAACACACCATCTTTTGATCGATTTGTATAACGTTCTGGTATAATTTATTCAAGATTTTAGACCAGAAACTCCACTTAACAATTGAAGAATAACACTGTGCGTGCTACGATACTAATCAGATGTTACGTCATTTAAGAGGTCGCAAGCATTTCAAATGGCGAAAACAGGCTAAAATTTCAAAAATGAATTTTGGGGGAAATCACGCTTTTTGACAGACTCGTGAGTGGAACCCCATATGAGCGCCCTATATGGACTATGGAGAATTTGCTGTTGCGATTCAAAGTCCCAATTTCAAAATAAGCTGTTGGATTCTATACTTCTGGATCTTTTTACAGTGAATCATTAATATTCGCGAGGTACTAATTTCAATGAACTTCTTAGGCAAATATATCCACGAATATGAAAAAGGACAAAATAAGTAACTAAATTTAAACGTGGTATAAAGAATTTAAAATTCACGAATTTAAGTAACCACGAAAATGGTGTATGACGGAAAAACCACGAATTTTAGCTCCACGAATATAAAGGCATTCGCAGAACTACAATACTGTGAGCATCTATCGCGCGTCCGTCTATTGGCAGTGTGCGTACGTCTATCGTGTATCGTGCGCCCGTCTATTGTATTTCGTGCGTTTTCGTTTGTAACCCTTAACCTTCACCATAGAGTTTTGTGAACGTATACGATTTCAAAAATTGCGTCTTTCTTGCGTCCGTCTATCGTGTATCATGCATCCGTCTATCTTGTTGCTTACGTTTCCGTTGTTACCTTAAAAACCCTTAAGTAAGAATATACTATTGAAAAATCATATTTGTCCATATAGACTCCAATATATAATCTCTCTAACAGAACACAAAAGGTACGATCGAATTCTTTCTTATAGACGGGATTTTCAATGGTATTGTTAAATTATCGTTAACGAACTTTTAAGAAGCTAAATATAATGGAGCTATATTTAGCACCGACGAAGAGACCGCTTTAAAAGTTCACAGTACTGTCAGACTCTTTAGTAAGTGCTTACTCTGATAGGTTGTGGCCGGATTGACCATCTGTAGCCTTAGTTTCATGTCATCTCCCACGTTACAAACGGTGCTTGTCGTGTACACTTCACCAACCTTCCGCAACGCCATGAGGCTCACCACAGGGTTCTGAACCGCCAGCTCTACTACAGTTGGGTCACTAAAATGACACGTGACACATCTCAACTTATGTCAATTCTAATTTTAGTAGATGGAAAATAACTTAGAAAGCCACCGAACACGACAAATCTCAATCATTGCAGGCTCGATTTGATTGAGCCTGTTCATGTGCAGTAATGGAAATGTTTATTAATTTATTTTATTTTCACGCTGATTAGCCTTTGGATGAGCATTTCTACCGAATATGACTTTCGTTTCAATTTAAGGGTTTTAAGTATTAAATAGTAGTGATCGAGAACGTATTATGATTAAAGGAACAATAAAAGTTTTGAATGAAAAAATCTTTATACAGATGTATTAATTTTTTTACAAGAGTATTTTTCAAAACAAGAAAGAGCTATACTAGTAGCAGCTATAGATAAATTTACAATGAAACCTGTATTAAAAAGTTGCTGCTTAACATATGTGGATGTTTACGACATGTAACCATAAGAACAAAATGTCAGTTTAGGGCATATTTAAACCTGCTATTCAAGACATATGGTTGAATGCAGGTGGCTGCTAAGGCAGGTTTTACTGTATACTAGTTATTATATGTTTTTATCCTTGAATACATTGAACTTCTTTGTATCGAGCGGATGGTTCAGAGATTCGCAGTGTTATGGTGGACTAAATATCCCGCAATGCTCTAAATAAGTCCTTGGCCTAATATCTCGGGCCCAGGTCCTGTTGCAATCTGGAGCAGAGCAGCAGTTACAGGCGCATGCACGCACTTTTTGAGGCTATTGCACAAAGACTTTGCCTTGTTATTGTTGTGACTGTTCTCTTTGGATGCTCTAAGATGTCCAGAATTAAGGCATATGCATTCATTGCGCCACTTTGATCTCACCATTATTATTGAGAACTTAAATAGATGGAAAAGGCACTTTGAAAGCCACCGAACACAACAAATATTGCAGGCTCGGTTTGATCACCCTATTCCAGTAATATGATAGCATGTCACTGTCCACGCCGTCTAGCGTTGGGTTTAGAGCTTTTTTATATTTATATTTATATACAATTATTTGCATCGTGATCAACGGCCTTCAAAGGGAAATTGACAACAACACTAAATGAATGTATTGGGCGACGTTTTACGGCCGCCATACGGCACAAACAACGCTACTGTGACAGTTAAATAGATGGAAAAACGAAACCAAGCTAAGCTTTGTCTTCTGACACTCATCCAACTGTACATGAAATGGGCTCTTACTTTATTGAAAGGACTGCTGTCACGAAGGTTGGTAGAGCCTCGCTTTCGTAACATGTCCATTGGTAGTCCCTGTCTATGTCGTACTGAAAGTTCTCCACTTTCCGCAGAGCTACACGCCATACGAATCCCTGTAAATTAAGGAACGTTGATAAATTACTCGATAGCAGATGAATGTAATATGCCTTGTAAACACTTACTCCAGAAGAAACAAAAGATGCAAATAAAAAAAACATAATAAGGTGAGCCAAATGATGTCATTTTGGCGTCATCCCTTTTGGGACTTAAAAAAATCAACTGCAACATTTCGCTAAAAAAGTAGTTTACATCTTGGTAACATTTTGATGGTTTAAACAGTTTTCTATACCAATTCGGAAACCTGATACGAAGAAATTTTCCTTGTTCTGAAAAGCAGCTTTAACAGTTGTTATTGGTACGAACTGATTAAAAATAACAATAAACAAGAACATACCCTTCCTTTGACAGGATCTGTAGTCTGCAAAATATAAACATTTCGTCCATTGTTAAAAGCAAAGTATATGCAACATTATCCAGTTAAGCATCGATAAAACAAGAATCTACTCGAATGTTATACGGCTGTGTCCCGTTCCTGTTTTGAAATATGAAGTAGGAAATATGTTTTAACAAACGTAAACTTATTAGTAACCAATATTAAGATTTTAAACGGTATAATATTATATAGATAACTTAAAGATGACTGTCGATATCATAAATTATGAATTTTACATGCATAACGTTTGCATGACACGGCCCTAATTGGCAAACTCGATCTTGGAATCATGTAAGTTGAATCAAAAGTATTATTTGACAAAGAAAGACTCTCCCATGCCAACTGATATCAACATTTACATTGAAACAAAACAACCCTAAACACGAGGTACACCGCACAAACCGCGCGAACGTAAAATTTATAACGTTCTGAAATCGTGAACTGCCACAAGTCTTTAAGCAATTTAATCGAACACTCATTATTTTACCGTTAGAAACCCACAAGGGTTCGTAGCTGCAGCATCCGTCAGGTCAACTAAGTTCAGCGTGGATGTTACCGTAAGATATTTGGCAGGCTGGCTGTTTTCATCTACAGAATTTATGATGGCGTGTGTGCAGACTTTGGATTCAAACCCCGCGGCTACAGAGATCAGTCTCTTGCCGTAGGTGTAGTTGATGTCGTCGCCGTTTAACTTTGTGACGAAGCGCGTGGTTAACGTCTGCGTGACGGAATTCTTTACACACTGGGCTTTGCCGACTGTAAACAAGGATAAAGTAAAAGCGGATGCCCTTGCTTGTTTCTGCCTGCCTTGTGTTGCCACATACCGTTTCAAGGCGGTAACTGCTCAGGTTCTTATTTTCGTTCATTGTTTATGGTGTCTATTTTGAAATTGATCAATTTGTTATCCATGCGCTCTCTACATGTTGACCGTGTGGGGTGGCTGTGTCTTCCGTATGTGGTCATATCTGATATGCATATTCAGGTGTTTTTTTCTGATAGTTCAATGAACTTATTAGTGATAAAACACAGAAAACTAGGACTTCAGGTTATCGTCTGCAGTTACCAAACAAGAAATGAGGACGATGCTCTGTTATCTACAGAAACAGCATTGCCTTTTGATATTTTCAGTTCATTTGTGGAAGTTTTTAAAAACAAATTATCAGACTCGCGTTGATGCACATTGCCATAATATCACAAACGTTTGACATCAAAGCTACAGTTACTTACATTTTACATTGTTTATAGATGTTCTTAAAATACATAATAAAAAAGTGTAATTATAAATGTCATGAGGGCCCTTACAGATCCTCGCAGCAGAATTTACCTGTGCGAAGAACAGGTGTGATACCTTGACCAGCCGTGTTCGTCAGCAAGGTCTAAACAGAAAAAAAATATATATAGTGTCAGGGATAGTTGAACATCCATGATAATTAAATACACTCTATGCAAGTAACATAAATATTTTCCTCAGATAATTAGCAGATCACTGGACATAGCGTCGCTCGGAAATTCAAACTTTACTCCGATGGATAGACGGACCTTAAATGTACACTCAACCAAAGTTCTAATTGGTCATTAATTGTATATGTTTACAATGTATGCTAGTTTCGTTTCTTCCCTACGTCAAGAGAGGTTGTGGAAAGAACTGCTTTGTCTTGAAATCAATTATCTAACGTCTTTTTAATCTTTATTGATTGTTTTCTCAAATTAATCCAATACCATTTACTTAAACCACAGGGTCAAAATTAGCACAGTCTTTAATTGAAAGGGAGGTAATTTTAAAATTGGATACTTTGAAAGGTGTTTATTTAAACAAATGTGCTGTCGATTAATCATGTTTTCTGTTTTTCCTACTAATGAGGGATCCTATTAAAACAAAACAATGAATTAAGAGCAATTTTTTGTTTGCTTGACCTTTTTATGCAAGAAATGCATTTTAGCAAATGTAAGGATAACTCTTGCCAAACTGTTCCAAAGTCAATTATTACAAGATTAAAACTTAAACTGAAGATATATGATCATAAATAAAGAATGAATTCAATGTCTTTCTAATAAAAAATTGCGGACAAAAAGTGACCAATTAGAACTGTTGTTGAGTGTATATCAGCAGGATAGGCTCGGTGGTAACATTGTTAGGGTAGTCACCAGATTTTTGTTAATTCCCATTGTGCTGCCCAAATAGGGGATAGGAGCAACTCAACTGAACACCCTCTGGATTCGCCCATGATTAGTAACTACGGACACGGATCATGCATCACGGAACTATGGAATACCGGCCTAAGAACGGATTTAATCGGACAGTGTAACTGTAGTGTTATAAGGTGTCGGTAATTAAACATAATAAATAACTTCACCAGGCTCCGGCTGAGCCAGTCGGCTCACAAGAGAACTGTACAGTAACAGTATAATACGTTAATTTATGTGTGCTGGTTAAATGACGATTGGCTATCATTCAGTTTCAGGGGCGAATCCATAGGGGCTTCTTTGAGGTTGCTCGAATCCCCCTTTTTGGGGAGGAGGAGGCAGTAATATTCGATTTGCATGTGGAGTTTGGCCAGAAAGTTGAAAATTATCATGAAGCCAT
The DNA here is from genome assembly GCA_038501625.1 of Corbicula japonica. Classification (NCBI taxonomy): domain Eukaryota; kingdom Metazoa; phylum Mollusca; class Bivalvia; order Venerida; family Cyrenidae; genus Corbicula; species Corbicula japonica. The sequence goes on from JAZAYU010000142.1 coordinate 529,538, forward strand.
AGACTGTCACAAATGAACCCCCTTTCTGGAAATCTTGCATATGACCCTGCAGTTTTTACTCGATGTTATACCGCAAATGTACAAACCTTCAAAATTTAAAACTGATTTGTTACTGTGGTATCATTATATTTCGCGGTGGTTTAATTTTCGCGTATTTCGCGCTTGGTAAATTGCGCTAAATCAAACCCTAGCGAAATCACACCATTGAAAATCTAGTCTTATTAGAATAATACACCTTCGCGAATTTAAGCCCTCGCGAAAATGTCACTTATGTCATTTGCGCGAAATTTGATCCCCGCGAAATTAAATGATACAACAGTATATGTCAGATCACATGGCTGCATTTTATATCATAAAATAACAAACATGAATTACAATAACTTCATTGACATAAAATGATACCAAAGTACCTCAAATAAGAAACATGTTTTCAAAGTGAAATAGAGATGATCTCAAGAATACTTACAAACCAAAGGCTGAGAAGCAACTGATATTTTGCCATCTGAAATGAAACAGAAACAAATTGAAGACAAAAATAAAAGATGTGATGTTTCGTAAGCCTTGTTTGCTGACTTTCTGCAATCCTTGTGCCGTGTGGCGGCTGTAAAAGGTCTCCCCGTACATTCAATCAGTGTTGAAGTTCAAACCTGCTGGAGTCATTTACTACATATGTGAGTGTCAACATTAACAAAACATGAAAAATTATGTTTGAAAAGACTATTAAACGAGTATACAAGTATATGTGAATATCGATGGCGGTTAGACTTCAAAGTATACAATAAGACAAACAAAGAAAATCAGACAGGTGGTAAGAATATACAGTTGCAACCTGCATTCAACAGTCATCTGCCTTAAATATGTCCTAAATTGCCATTTTGTTCTTATTTTTATCCGTCTTTAACAGTGCGTCTGTGTTAAGCAGTCACATTTTTTGACTTCCTTAGGTGGTTGCTTAAAACTGGTTTGACTGTTATAATATAGGTTTCGCGTCTGGAGACTCCTAAATGTTCGAATACCATCAAACCGAAACAAGAACAGCAGTTCAACCACAGAAACAGCGAATAAAGCAAATCACAGGAAATAGATATTACCATATTCTTAAAAGCACCACGGTATATATAATACAATAGGTAAGCAACAGAAATATAAAATAAAAGATTACCTTGTTGCTTAAGATCGAGATTTCTTCATTAGAAATAGTAGGAGACGGTCCAATGACTTACGAACAAACCAAGCGTGCAATTTACATGCGAATTTAGAAAGTGGATCGCCCTAAAACGGGTGTACCTCAGTTTTCTGCATGACAGAAAGAGCGTGGAGAAATATTTGTTGCGCATCATTAAAAACAAACTCGCTTCGTTGGTTTGAGAATGAAACCACCCATAATTACGAATATTTTAGCTAATGTTACACGATCGTTGTATTTTTGCGTTTTCTCTCCCTTTGACGGCAAATTGTACCAACATAACACGAAACTTTAGCTTCAACATTTTGGAACTAAACTTGGCGAGAAATTGATCGGGAGACATGTGTTTGGTAAAAGATACGAAGTTTCTGTCTTGAAACTCAAAATAAGTATTCGAGGAACCGCTTATTTTCTTCCGTCGATCTGTTATCAGACTAAACGATTGGATTCTGCTCTGCCGAGGAAGAAAAACAGAAGACTTGGCCTGATTGTTTATGAAATATGGGCGTTTCTTGAAATCATGCCTCTTTCTTTCTTTCTTTCTTTCTTTCTTTCTTTCTTTCTTTCTTTCTTTCTTTCTTTCTTTCTTTCTTTCTTTCTTTCTTTCTTTCTTTCTTTCTTTCTTTCTTTCTTTCTCTCTCCATCTCTCTCTCGGCCTTTCATGCTCTCATTCATTCTCGGTCCTTCATTTACGTACGCTCACGTACGCGGACACTTAACCATATAACTCCATGGAATATGGTTGTTAGTTCACGAGATCCAGAGCTTGCCGATCAGGATCTGCACTGCTTTTAATTTCTGATCAAAAGGCGATCATCGTGGACCCACATCAGACTATATTGAGTAAAGGGATAAGCTATATTAGTTAATAATGGACACGCGCTACTAAGCACAAACGACCCGGTTGACTTGCTTTACATTTTCAATTTACGCTTCGGCTGCTCGTGTATGCATCTATGTATTTCAATGATTCTAATGGAGGTTTATCTCTTTCTATAAATGTAAGTTATACTTTTGTCTTTGAAAAGAGAACAATGGAAATCAAAGTATACACCTAAATATTTATTTATTTCATTTTATTATTTGTTGATGCAACCCATAATGGTTTACAGTTTTTACATGTTGCAGGCCTTGATTTCCTCACATACAAATATATTATGAAAGCAGCATATAATGTAAATACCATTTGCAGATTGATATATGTGTCATATTTTCTTTAATTACTAAAACTGTTACTGTACCTTTACTGGATATTAGGGGATGGCCTGAAAGGGGGCCTATCAGTGTTTATATCAAAGTCCATGGCTATAGAACTTATTGCACAGTTAAGTGAACCTTTCCCAGCCACTCGGTTTTTGTTGTTTCAAAATTTGATATCTTTATTACCAATCTGCCGTTCTCTCTACAGTAAGAATACATCATCATGAGCTGGCTGGCCGTGAAGACCATCGTCCTCATTTATTGTATGGTAAGCGCATTTTAGTCATGTTTTTCCCAATAAAAAACAAATCGTGACTTAGCTGCATTACTACCATTTTCAAATTTGACAAATATATATTCGCTATCTATTGTAGGTACAATTTTAACTCTAAGTTTTGGATAAAATTGCATCAGGTAGACTCTTTAACCATATACCCTTAATATACGGTTGTATTTTCTTTCGTATGTGCGGCCAGTGTAGATCCAGATCAGCTAGCACACACGTGATAAATTATCTGGATCTACACTGATCGCTTCTTGGTCGGAAAAAAAACAAAATGAATCTAAAAGCGAATAATGTAGATCCTGATTAGACGGCACTGATGTGCCGGCTGATCTAGATCTAGATCTACACTGTTCGTTAATGGGATAACAGCCATATCCAATGGAGTGAATGGTTAATGATATACAACTGAAATACCAAATGTCACAGAGAATGTACGTATACCATGGTAAAGATTGAAGATTTCGAGAAAGGGGGTTCGTTTGGGACTGTCTTAGGGCAGTTGAAACATGATTTCAAACTCTCTGGCCTAAATCCCCATGAAAATTAAATATTGCTGCCTATAAAGGGCGTTCGAGCAACCCAAACGATGCCCCTCTGGATCTGCTCCTGATACCTGACTGATTAATTTTGCTGACATTTGCTGACATTTCCGGTGTGATAAACACGGAAACCATTGCATGTTTAAGCTTGAGTTGATTATAATTATTTTGTCCAGTATTATTTGACGAAATATCGTTCGGTCAAAGTAAGAAATTTATAAGTCATAACATATATTAGGAATCTGACGATCGTCCAAATCCCTTCGCTTAGCGCTACATAACACGTTTCCTCGCTTTTCTTCTCTATCTTTTGAACATTTCAGATTACAGCGGTGGTGCAGACTCAGGACATAAACTTGAAAGGTTACTGACTTAAAGCATTCATTCTTTGTTGTAAAGCGAATGAGCTTTTCTTCTCGCGAATTTGGTTGTGTTCTGATTTAGAGATAAAATTCAAATAATAAGTGTGGAGGGACATTTTCAAAACCTAAAAATCACAAATAAAAAAAAATACTTTAGTAAGTATTTAAAACAAGGCCAATGTAATGGTACTGTCTGTTTTAGGTCAATATGTATGTAGCTTACATCCGAGTAACCAGCTATGGATGGAACTGGTGGCCTATGATGAGAACGGTGTTGCTGTCAGGATGAACGCTTATAATACCAACAAGGAGGACATCACCTCGTGCGTCATTTCCGGTGCTGGAAGTACTTCCTCGCCATTTTTTATGAGCACTAAAATCAGCATGACTGACAATACAGAGACAGAGAACAGTTGTGGTTTGAGAACGGTATGACTCTTTGTGTGCTAAAGAACAAAAATGTGTTTTTCAATAATTTAAGAACTTTTGCGGTACTTTCCGATTTCACAATGTAATGAATTTTACATGAACACCGTTTGCATATGTTATGTCTTTTAAAGTTAGTTTCGTTTCATGGAAATTTAAATTACATAATCATTTGTCAAGAAGGGGGGGGGGGACTTTCTTTCTTAAATAACACTTGTGAATCGTCTTAATTTGGTCTCTATTCAACGACTCAGTTTAGCAATTTCGATTGTCGTGCAAACGATAAATACTTAAGATTCTTAACGTTGCGAAAACGTTAACTACAGTGATCGTCTGAAAAATTCAAAGGCATAGTTACTACATACTGACAAACAAGTAATGAATTTTTTTTAAATGTGTTGTTGTTGTTGTTGTTGTTTTTGTTGTTTTCATTCATTTTTTCGGACAACAGTGGTACTAAGGTACCCCTCAATATATCAGTTGTCATTACACATATTTAAAACCTTTTATATAAATATAGTTATTTTTATATGTTATATGTTTTTGTTACATATTTGTATGAAACTGATGATAGTTTTGATGTCCCCTTCCTTTTCACAAAACAGCATACATTAAACGTGACTAAATTCTAAACTTCAGTCGACGTTGAACGGAGTCACGGTGTATGATTGGCAGTTTAAAGCCTACACGTATACTGCTGGTCAGCCGACTATACGAAAAGGTTTCATTCTTAATGTACAGTGCAACACTGGCGATCTGAGGGATGGTAGAGTGGAAACTCTAATTGACTTCAAGTAAGTTCAAACATTACTATTGTTTTTGTCGTTTTCTTTTGTTTTGTTGACGACTTTTTGTGTTGTATTTCGTGTTTTTTGTTTATTTACTGTTTCTGTTTTTATTTTTTGACAACATTTTGAGGTTTGATAATAAATGCATCGTTTGAAAATGATGATGTACGAAGGAACAATAAATTCAACAACAACAAAACAGGATTTTTAAAACTGACCGCATACAAATAGCACAACAAGAGCGTACTACAACGTGCAAACCGAAGTTACACTACAAAATGGAGTGTTTAAGACTAGTTACGGTCTTAGTTACTCCAGCCAGTCTGGACGTTATAAGTGACGTCGTCCTGAAGTACGGAGTACGGAACGGTATCCGGTACGTGCCGGACCTAGGTCTTAGTATAACCGGAAATCGTTTCAGGCCTTAGAAATATCAGACTTTATTTCAATATCATGATAATCGAGCTGTTATAACATTTGTATATTAAATCCTATTCAAAAATATTTTCACAGTTTAGATACAGTCTAAGTTGTGCTAAAGGCCACCTGCAAACAAAAACCAACTGTCAATAAAGACCGCATTGTATTTGTTTTCCAACTGATTAAAAAGACATATTAACATGTTAACAAATACCACATGCTTTTAACCACCACTTTTGGAGTTTTAACGACAATGGTCTTTAAAGACAGGTCTGAGTGTATTCTTGATGATGTTACTGATTAAAAATGCAGTTTCAGATTCGAGCTATATGGGGACTATAAATATGTTTAACTTTATTCTCTCAACCCTCAGTGTTCCGAGTTTCACAGTGACGGCCTCGAATCCAGCTGACGTCACGGGTATCAACTCTGTGGCGGACAATGCCAACATCATTTATACCGCAAAAATCTACCCGGACGGGAGGAACTTACCGACAGGTTAAAAACTGGAGTCTCTATTATTTATTCATATCATAATAACAAAACTTAAATCTTTGTAATGATATTGCCTTAAGTGGGAATCGAACTTTCACCGTACGGCGACAGTGCCTAGCCTTTGAAATCCGACCACGCTATCGAAAATGCTAGTATGGACAACCCCAACAAAGGTTGCGCGGATTACCCTGATTAACTTGTTTTTCCTTAAATGACATCGATTATTGATAACTTACTGAAAACAGTACTGACTATATGTACGGGGAGACTTTCTTCGGCCGCCATACTGCACAAATGGAACGTTCGGGTTGAGTAGGACTCAACTGCCAGTATATGATTCACAGTTTTCATATTCAGGTTGTTAACGATAAAAAATAATACCTTGCAGAATTAGAAAATATCGAAATATTGTTATACCCTTGAACAAATGAAGTTTATAAATGTTCACGTTGAAAATGTGTATTTTCTTTGCAAAACGTTTTATGAACATTTTCTATCATTTGCAGCCCTAGCCGATGCCGTTGGAATATATGTGTACAACTGCGTCTCTGCTACCAGCTCCGACATGCAAGAGAATAGGGAAATGTTCATTGACGGGAACGGGTAAACTATTACCATTTTTATAAAATAGAATTTTTTACATTCGCTAAACAAATACACTATTTATATTAATTACTTAATGATACACGTTTGCAGTCTTGCTGATTTGATACACGTTTGCAGTCTTGCTGATCTTGTTTTATGTATGTTGTATTCGATGGAGAACATTGGAAACATTATACTACCGCATAATTTGGTCCCGAAAAAACTTGTTCAGGAAGGCAAAACATTGAAATGACAATATAATGTCTAAGAACAAACGACAATCCTCGGAAAAAAATCATTATATAATTAATCTGTAAAAAATAATCATCTGTAAGGCTTTACACAATACATCATTGTAAGTTGTTTCTAAATATAGTAACAAATAAGATATCTACGAAAACATAATTTCTCGTGACGTGCCGAAATTGTTATGACATGCTTTTTAGTTAGAACACTTTCCCTTACAACACTTCCCTTTTTGTTATGAATCAAATATTGCCAGCTAAACAAATGAATAACTCCGCTGTTGAAATTTGCATATAACTAAATTATTCATAGTTGGAGTAAAACGAATATTCCTTAAGATCTTTGCCGCAGTCTATCATCGTGTAATAAATGTCAGTGTCGGTACAAAGTTTCCCGAAATGGGGAACTCTTTTACACTATCGGCTCATATACATTCACCTCTGTTATAGGCTGGGACTACTTTCCACTACTTTTACTTTAACCTAAACAAGAAATATCTTTAAAAAAGATAAACGGCGTTGATGGAAAAGATTTATATATACATGTATATAAGAAAGAAAGAAATACAGAGAGGCAAAGCAGACACAGTTTAGTTATTTTATTTTATCTGTTGTAGCTGTTGACGAACCCTCCCTGCCTTCTTAGTATGACTTAGAGATTAAGCGACCGAATCATGACAACTCATAAATTAATTGAAAGTATCTTTCAAAAAAATGTTGAAGCTGTTGCAACAATTTCATACAGTGATAACAAGTCGATTAAAGAAGCAAAATATTCAGTTTCAATAAAATACCTCGTGTAGAGTGAGAATTCAAGATGAATAAATGTCCTTGAAATTTAATAAATATAAATAATAACAGCCTCTTACAAGAGCGAAATCTACCAACTTTTACTTATATTAAGTTTAAAAAAAGTGTCCGTCCTCAGTATTGAACCCGGGGCCTCCGCTTGAGAGGCGAGAGTGTTAGCCACTACACTACAATGATCTTGTTTTACGAACTTGAAATTAACAATCAGTATCAAAGGAACTAGAAAGAAACCAGTAAGAACTAGGAATATCTACACTTCTCTTTCGTTTTACACTGTGTATTGTATGCAATTGACACCCAAGAATATTCCATATAATATTGTATTTAAGCCATCAATATTGACTTAACTGGTTACTTAAATCGTAAATATGTTTTACAATACAACACCCACTAACAACCAATCTAATTAATCTATTTGATTTTTCCGCTGCATAATAATAAAATCCCACTAGATACCTCTCCAGCCTGCTAGGTGCCTCTCTGGTGTAAATAGCTACCAATCGAAATAGTTTATTTCATTTTCCCTCTGCATAATAAGAGAATACGAGTATTATTTACAACATTTCATTGGTCGAAAAACTAGGTCAAAAGTGAGCTTAGACAGCTAACGCCGAAAAAATAGTTCACCAAATACATTTAAAATTGCTTGGGTTTCTTTCGTGTGAATGAAAGATAGTGAACATTTTTGTCATTTGTTATATCACAAGCTTTCAAATTCAAAATTATGACTGTATAAAATATACAGGCTGTCGAGTTAAGTAAATAAATCTTGACTTGAGCCTTTCGCAGAGATGTAAGTGAGTGTAAGGAGATTTGTCGGTACAAAGTTTCCCGAAATAGGGCCGGGTTTGTCCGGGGCAGTCTTAGGATAACATCCAACGTTCTGGCCAAACTTAACATCAAAATTAAATATGTCTGCCCATAATTGAGGTTCGAAAAACTTACTTAAAACCCTCTTTATTCGCCCCTGATATCAAAACATCTGGTAAAAAGAAATGTTGCTTTTTATTCAGGTGCCGTGTTGCAAGCGCCACTTTTTCGCCTACCGGGAATTTTCAGAGCGTTTCCACTACAGGTGGTTATGTAGGCGTTGAAGCACGATTTGCCACTGCACAAGTAGTAGACGGCAAAAGGAACATCTACCTGAGTTGTCAAATAGGAAAATGCACACAACAAAATGACCCGTTCTGCATTAACGTAAGTAGTGTTCGTATCATGATGTTAAATACGTTCAACATCAACATCAGGAGTGTATCGTATCACGATGTTTGCACTGTTCTGCATCAATGTAAGTAATGTATCGTATCACGATGTTTGGCCCGTTCCGCATCAATCTAAGTAATGTATCGTATCACGATGTTTGGCCCGTTCCGCATCAATGTAAGTAGAGTAACGTACATTTTAGACTCGTTCTGCATCAGGCCTGTTTTGCATCAACATTTATAGTCTAGCGTATCACGATGTTAGATTAGTTCTGCATTAGTGTAAGTAGTGTATCGTATAACGATGTTAGTTTACACTTATTTATTTTACATCGATTGCGAAACAAGTTATTCCAAGTTATTCACGCTCGATTACTGCTTCCTGGGTTACCAACCAGTACTCGCGCCAAACGAGGATTGGAAAAACTTCATACTAATTATTCCTGGTGGGTATCGAACCCGCAATCTCCGGATCTGGAGTCAGACGCTCTACCCCAAGACCACTGTCATCACGATGTTTGACCCATTCTGCATCAGCGTAAATAGTGTATCGTATCACGATGTTTTGCCCGTTCTGCATCAACGTAAGTAGTGTATCGTATCACGATGTTTTGCCCGTTCTGCATCAACGTAAGTAGTGTATCGCATAACGATGTTTTGCCCATTCTGCATCAGAGTAAAGAGTGTAACGTATCACGATGTTTTGCCCGTTCTGCATCAACGTAATTAGTGTATCGTATCACGATGTTTTGCCTGTTCTGCATCAACGTAATAAGTGTATCGTATAACGATGTTTGCACCGTTCTGCCTTAATCTGAGGCTTTTTAATTACGAGCTAGTTAATCGTATCACGATGTTTAACTTGTTTATTTGTTCTTAATGTGTTATATACATTTCAGCGTTGTGCAGCGTATACAAATGGACAGACGTCACCTTCTGGGACAAACACAGGCGTTACGTACAACACTGCTTTCACGGTACAAGAGTAAGTATCTGTTAGGTTTTCATATTAAAAGATCTTATATAAGTGTTAAAAAAGAAATACGGGGCTATTCACTTGTAGATATCGCTTTGTATGCCATCCTAAGTAATGCTTCTAACAATAGAATGAATCGAACTGTTCAATATGGGGCGCGTCACGGGAAAAGGTACCTTCGGACAGTTGACGTCAATCTTTGAAATGACGTCATAAATTTGAGCAGATGACATTATTTATTATGCATTGCACGGTAAAAATACCATTTTATTGTCAAAATGTGTAATAAAATCACATTTTAGTTATAAGAAATTAATTTATAGATGTAAGTTCTTTTTAAATTTAGGAAAACCTAAAATACCATTAAAAAGACCGAAGGTACCTTTTCCCGCGTCGTGCCCCATATGTAAAACTAGACATTGAAATAGTGGTCTTAATTGTGATGTTGTGTTTATTAAGGGGTGATCGTTTTTGTTTTTTTTCCTTTAAAAATAAAGAAAGGCATCGTTAAGACTTTGTATTTTTTTAGAAAACTTTTTTCTGTTTCAGTCATCTGGCTCAGCAGTTAGCGCCTACCCGACCTAACGACCTTAATGTCGTGCCGTTTGCAAACGTTGGATCCAACATAAGATTGATCTCATATAATTCTCCAGCTGGAATAGGGGCAACTTCCGGTAAGTCTCATAATTCTCCGGCTGGAATAGGGGCATCTGCCGGTAAGTCTCGTATAATTCTCCAGCTGGAATAGGGCACCTTCCGGTAAGTCTCGTATAATTCTCCAGCTGGAATAGGGGCACTTCCGGTAAGTCTCATATAATTCTCCAGCTGGAATAGGGGCAACTTCCGGTAAGTCTCATATAATTCTCCAGCTGGAATAGGGCATCTCCGGTAAGTCTCATATAATTCTCCAGCTGGAATAGGGCACCTTCCGGTAAGTCTCGTATAATTCTCCAGCTGGAATAGGGGCATCTGCCGGTAAGTCTCGTATAATTCTCCAGCTGGAATAGGGGCATCTGCCGGTAAGTCTCGTATAATTCTCCAGCTGGAATAGGGGCATCTGCCGGTAAGTCTCGTATAATTCTCCAGCTGGAATAGGGGCATCTGCCGGTAAGTCTCGTATAATTCTCCAGCTGGAATAGGGGCAACTTCCGGTAAGTCTCATAATTCTCCGGCTGGAATAGGGGCATCTTCCGGTAAGTCTCGTATAATTCTCCAGCTGAAATAGGGCACCTTCCGGTAAGTCTCATATAATTCTCCAGCTGGAATAGGGCATCCACCGGTAAGTCTCATATAATTCTCCAGCTGGAATAGGGCTTCCGGTAAGTCTCATATAATTCTCCAGCTGAAATAGGGCACCTTCCGGTAAGTCTCATATAATTCTCCAGCTGGAATAGGGCATCCACCGGTAAGTCTCATATAATTCTCCAGCTGGAATATGGGCATCTTCCGGTAAGTCTCATATAATTCTCCAGCTATAATAGGTCATCTTCCGGTAAGTCTCATGTAATTCTCCAGCTGGAATAGGGGCATCTTCCGGTAAGTCTTATATACTTCTCCAGCTGGAATAGGGCATCTTCCGGTAAGTCTCATGTAATTCTCCGGCTGGAATAGGGGCATCTTCCGGTAAGTCTTATATAATTCTCCAGCTGGAATAGGGGCATCTTCCGGTAAGTCTTATATAATTCTCCAGGTGGAATAGGGGCATCTTCCGGTAAGTCTCATGTAATACTCCAGCTGGAATAGGGCATCTTCCGGTAAGTCTCATATACCGGGGTAATTCTCCAGCTGGAATAGGGCATCTTCCGGTAAGTCTCATGTAATTCTCCGGCTGGAATAGAGCATCTTCCGGTAAGTCTCATATAATTCTCCAGCTGGAATAGGGCATCTTCCGGTAATTCTCATGTAATTCTCCGGCTGGAATAGGAGTCTTCCGGTTTCTATTATAATTCTCCAGCTAGAAAAGGAGCATCGTCCGGTAAGTCTTACATGCTGGAATAGGGACATCTTCGGGTAAGTCTAATAAAATTCTCAAGCTGGAATAGGGGCATCTTCCGGTAAGTGTCATATTATTCTTCGACTGGAATAGGGGCATCTTTCGGTAAGTCTTAAATAATTTTCCGACTGGAATAAGGGCATATTCTGGTAAATCTGATATAATTCTCCAACTGGAATAGTGGCATCTTCAGGTTAGTCACATATAATTCTCCAACTGGAATAAGGGCATCTTCAAACTAAGATCAGAGACCAGTCGCCATTTCAGCCAATCAGATGCTTGAGATTTGAGATAAGTCTCCAGATTTAGTTTTATGATATTTGGCCTAGTTTTTCAATTCAATCAATCGTGGTATTTTTATTTTAATAAATAAATATTAGTTGGTCCCGGTGAAAGTAAGTCTCACGAGTAGCATCGCTTAGGTGCTGTATTGGACAGTGATGTACGGTACTGTATTGTACTGTACTGTACTGTACTGTACTGTGTTGTGCTGCACTGCACTGCACTTCGCGAGTGAAATAAATAATGATGTTTCACTGAAAACAACAAATGTCCTATTTAAGGTTTCAAACAAAGTACAATAGGTATGGCAGTGTTTTTGTTGTTCTTTGTAAGATCAATAATAAGTCCTGAAGTTGAATGATCTTTAAGAAACAGGAACACTTAAGAAAACAGGAATGCAATTATTGGCAATTAAAAAAAAATAAGTAGATCTTTGTACGCCAACAGTTAACAGTAAAACCCCTCACAAAGATCACAAGACTTTAAGAAATTAAGACCATCCCAATAAATTCCCCACCCGCCCCACCCCCTCCCCTCCCCCCGTTTTTAAGACCACTACTAATACCATTTTTCCAGTCCCAAAGGTGGTCTTGATAGAGAGGTTTTTACTGTATAATTTTTATAATGAAATATATAGCGACAAAATCCCCATCTTTTTCTGTATTTTTAGATCTTGCAGATGCGAAAGGATTCTATGTATACAACTGTCGATATGCCAATAATGAAGCAATGACCAGTTCGACGCAGTTTGTAGACAATAACGGGTACATTTTATATCATTATTTTGACAAAGTCGAACCACTTATTTGATACGGAATTTATAAATGAAAACAAATACACCTCAAAATTAAAGCTTAAGTCAGCGAGAACTTGCATATTTGTGCTGTTGATCTAAAGCTGCATATTCACAGTTATTGGTGTAATACTCTTAAGTCTCAGATGTGGTTAATATTCATAGCACAATTACTGTAAAATCATTTTATTTCGCACGGGTTTAATTTTCACGTATTTCGCTCTAAGACAAGGGCGCGAAATTCAACCCAGCGAAATTTAACCATTTAAAAGTGTTTCTATATAGGAAAATACTGTTGCTCGAATGTATACCCCCGCGAATTTGTTACTTTCGGGTTTTGCGCGAAAATTCGTCCCCGCGAAAATAAATGATACTATAGTAAATAATAAATTATACATGTAAATGACTGAACAGGAGCGAATTTCGCCGAAGATTTAGACTAATTTTGTACATTTTTAGGACCTGTTTTGAGTGAAATTTACAGCGTAGTTACGCTTTAAACAACGTTGACTTCAGTTATATTCACTTGCACTTGACTATGTAAGAATACGACATCACATATACTTTTTTAATAGGTCTCTACAGTTTATATAATAAATTTTCATATTTGAAAAACAAATTATGTCTTCGTAATTGGTGAGTGTGAATTTTTAAAATATCATTTCTTTTAAAGATGTTCAATACCTAACACAAAACTAACACCGTCATCGAACTTCGCTTTGGACGAATCGCTTTCATCGCCTTCAAACAATCTGTATGTGATCACATCCGGGCAGATAACTCTTCAAAATGTCGGCAACTTCCGGGTTTGGGTACAGTGCGATACTGGAAAATGTACGGTGGAAAACCACAATTACTGCAAAACTGTAAGTTTACCTTTCGATGTTTTACCATAGTGTCTTTGATTTCCAACTCTGTGGAAAATTTCAGCGCTGACCAAGTTGAAAAACATTTACTTGCTCGTCATTCTTGTGTAAATAAATGAGTGAACCAATACCGGACATGATTGAAATGTTTTATTTAATGTATCGTACCAAATTTTTTGGCTTACACATTCTTTAAAATTTCAATCGTGTGTCCTTATTTGTTGAGTTTTGGTTTGCATATTTAGGGCCATAAAAACTTGTCTAAAAAATTAAATGTTTGAACCATGTTTCAGAGATGTGGGGCTGTCAATAACGTTGCTGGTGGCGCAGTGAATTTGGGTTATAGAGGACAAGCGTTTACAATATCGGTACTTGAGTAAGTAAACTTTTTTTCACTTTTATTTTTGTGAATAAATATTTATTTCAGCACTTTTAAAGTTAAAATGCATAAGGAACGAATGGAACGAAAACTTATTAACTCTTTTCTTTGTGTTGTATGATCGTTATCCCATTGGCGAACAATGTAGATGATCTTCGCTTTTACTCGTAGATTCACTAGTTTATTTTTGATAAAAAAACGACCAGGAAAGTACCAGCTGATATGGATCTAAACTGGTCACTCGTGCGATGAAACCCGTTTATATGGCGAAAAGGGTAAGACCCAATGCAAGTCAAAGTTTTGCAGTTTGTCGATATACCAGAAATATCTTTTTATTTGTACAGTTTAACCTTCCTTAGCAGCAATCCGCATTCAGCAACAACCTGTCTTAAACAGCCAGTTTGAATATTTCTGACATTTTGTTCTATTTTTCTCCTGTCTTAAACAGGCACCTGTGCTGAGGAGCCACTTTTTTGTTTCTCAATGGGTGACTGCTTAATTCAGGTTCAACTGTAAACTATCATTGGCGTGTTGTTTTTTTTCTAGTCCAGTAACTGTTCCTGCTGTTAACATCATAGTTCAGAATTCAAACGGAATAGTGGTTGGAAACTCTGGTAAAGTCAACGTTGGAGACCGTGTAAATCTTAGTACATATGTTACTCCTGGAGGCACAGGAACCGGAAGTGAGTTTTATGCATATTTTTTGGTTAATTTGATTTAAGCAAAATACCCATTCATAAATCTATCTTTTATGTTTTGTAAATTTTATCTAATGTCTTTTCATGTCATGTCATATTTAAGATGTTTATCTATTCCAAAAACTGTCCATTTTTCCTGTTGTTGTAAGTAATAATAGACTTTGGCATTTGGTTGTGAACTGAACTTTGTAGGACCATAGAGAGCATTTACTTTTCCCATTTCAGGCGGTGCTTTTGCTAACGCACAAGGCATATTCATTTACAGTTGTTACGCAACGAATTCAGCTCGACCAAACGAACAAACAATGTTCATTGATGAAAACGGGTATGTAACCAAATTATTCAAATAAAAAAATGATGACCATGAATAATCAGGGGTAAAATAATTTCAGACAATGTACTTGGTTTAAACAATTATTATGTACATATAACAAGTCAACTAATTAGAAATAATACTGAAACACTTATTGACATGACTACGAATAGTTTCATGTAATTGGGGCGCGTCACGGGAAAACGTACATACGATCATATTTTGTAACATTTAAGTTGTTACTTTATTCGGAAAGAAATTACAACTATTTTATGTTCTCATAACTAAGAAGTGATTTTCTTACTCATTTTGACAATAAAATGATATTTGGACCGCAAAATGCATAGTAATTGATGTCGTCTGCTCAACTTTATGACTTCATTTCACATCAACTTCCCGACGGTACCTTTTCCTGTGATGCGCCACTCTCTTACACTATCGGCTCATTAAATTCACCTCTGTTATAGGCTGGGACTACTTTCAACTACTTTTACTTCAACTCAAAGAAATAGTTCACCAATTACATTTACAATAGCTTGGGTTTCTTCGGTTTGAATGAAAGATAGTGAAGATTTCAGTCATTTGTTTTGCCTCAAGCTTTCAAATTCATAATTTATGACTGTATAAAATGAGGCTGCCGAGTTTGGTCAAAAATCTTGACATCGAGCCTTTCGCAGAGATGTAAAGTGAGTGTAAGGAATGACAACTCTACGAAGGAGATTGGTGACGCGCCCCATATTTTAGCAAAACATTTTTTCATACTTTATGAGACATCATCCTCTTCCAAGAAAGTTTGACTGCACTCAACTCAAAATAAGAATTAATATACGGTTTGTTTTTTTTATAAACTTTGACATAACAGTTCTTCCGTCATTGATTTTCGGTGACGTTCTGCAATTTGTGATTCAAATTTGAGCAGTCAGGCATTTAGAAAATATCAATTGTAAATTGTTAGTTATTTCCAAATAAAGCATCAACAGAGAGCTTGTTTGTGAGTGTATGAAATGTATTGATTGCCACAAGGCTTTACAAATGTGGCGGCATCGCCTAGCCAAACATGCAAAAAGTAAAATATGCATATCAGGAATGGCCGCATTCAGCAGACACAGCCTCCCCACACATTCAAACAGTAGAGAGGAAAAGAGAGCATGGTATTACAATAACCAGTTTCAAAATGGACGCCGGTAACAATTAACGAAAGTAAGAAACAACATAAGAGACAGATGCAGTTAAGATACCATCCCTATCCCCAGACAAAGAAAAGCTCGAGTATACTTATATACTGCCAACCACAATGATAGACATTCTGCATGGTTTAAAATTAGCATATTACCATCAAGGGAGGTAATTGAAACTGGTGATTACACTGAAGAGAAATGTTTACAGCCGCCACTTACCTCACGATATTTATGTTGTAGATGCCCTGTTCAGGACTCGCCATACAGAACATCTTCAACATGCAAAGATACCACACCCGTTGATGGAATACCGCCATATTCCGTAAACTGTGGTAGTTTAACAGTACCCGAGGAGGGAAATATCACCCAATCATGCAAAGTTGGTATCTGTACCACCAAAAACAACCCGTTTTGTGAAGATGTAAGTATTTATTCGGCCAATATCGGCTATCTCCACTATGATTCGACGTCGGCTTACTTAGGATATATCCGCTCTGGTCCGACAACTATATACGGACGCTTCATAGTGTCAAATATTTTAACCGCTATCTACGCTTGATAGCTAGTGCGCGTATGAATACACAATTCTTTGATATTTTGATCATTTTCTCTGTCATAAAGAAAAAAAAATCCGCGAATTTGTTCCACGAATCATACATTTCCATTTTGGTCAGAAACGTCTATAATTTTATCAACTTCTATCTTTATCATTGTTGACATAAATATTGTTTTTAATGTTAATTACCTCTCGTTTTTAGCGCTGCGCTGCAGGTGCAATTCAGCCGAACTCGAACGTTCAAGATTCTGGTGTCACTTCTACCCAGAGTTTCGAATCCGAAATCCGTGACCTCAGAAGGACAGCGATACGTAAGATGCTATTCAGTTCTATTGTCTTGTTGTATTTGAAATTGGTCATAGCTGTGTTCTACAGTACCTTCCAAAAAGTTATTGGATAAAATATGTCTTCGCTGAGCATTTTCTTTAAGTTTCAATTTTTTGAAAACGATTTTCAAATACGCTTGTTTTCCAATGTCATATGTTAAAAATATATTTTGGGTGAGGATTTTCCTTTTTTCAATTCCTTAGCCCACCACATAGTGGTTTTAGATTAAAACAGGGAGGCTAAACCCAACTGACAATCTTCACTCTAGCTATATGCTGGCTCGGTTTAATCGCCAGTAATGGAAATGCAAATATTGTCCACGCCTCATAGCCCCAGGTAGAGCAACTCAGTAGTTACACCAATATAGGTATCTTGCTCAACAGCTTTCAAAAGACGTTACTGATAACAAGAGCTATATGATAACATTGAATATTGTCAACATACAGTCATCTACGGGATGGATTTCAGTAAGGCATTTGACAAGGTAGATAACCGTAAACAAATAAACAAACTAAAAATCAAAATATCAAGCAACTGGTTTACACTATGGATACAGTCGTCCCTTGAAGACCGTTCCCACAGTCCTAGTGGAAGGCTAGCGCTCGCATAGCCTACCAGTTCTTTCAGGGGTACCCCAAGGCTCCATATTAGGACTGTGCCTCTTCTTTGCATACATATAAAAAGACCTTTTTGATAGTATTAAAAGTAGGTCAAGACGTTTTGCAGATGAAACGATTGTATACTTGAATATAAGATCATTTTACAAAAAAAAATTCACCGGAATGGTTTAAAGGAATGATCAACCAGATAAATGAGAGGTGTTGAAGTTTCTGTTTTCTGTTTCTGTTTTTATCGATAAAAGCTAAATTACGACTGTTGACGGCCCTTGAAATCTCATAACGTTTGATTTATACTTCAGGGTCCGAGGAGTTACAAAACATCATCATAGCAGTCACAATCGTTCTCTCCTTCCTCCTCCTATTAGCCGTCATCATAGGCACGTGCGTTATCGTTTCAAAACAAAGATCCCGAGCAAAACGTCTGCTGGACGAAAGGAGCTACAACTACTAAAAATATAGACAACATTTTAAACCTGTGTATAAATAAAGAACATGTGCATCAGAACCATAATAAACATATAAAACATAGTTAAATTGGTATTATACAAATAAAAGACTTGACAGGAATCATGTTGTTGCTGTGTCAGTTATTAGGTTTTCATACGGTCATGTGGCATGTTGTGTAGATTTTTATGCGTTTCGGCAGAAGACCGATGTCTGACATTGCCTAAGAGTAAATAAATCAAGGAGACTACTAAGAATCTATATAGAACATAAGGGAAAAGTGCAAATGCTGTACGCTGACCGTAAGGAGAACGAGACAACGAAAACGCGAGAACATGATGCAAGGTTGCGAGACCACAATGCTAGATCGCTTCGGTACGATGTGAGGGTGCGATATTAATATCGCGACCTCGCATTGAGATAGAAATAATTGACGAGTAACACTTGTTAGAAATAAAACATCCTTACACAGCCATTCAGAAGGATACTTTACAATTTGACAAATTATTTTAAAAATGAAAACACCATATATACCTGAGAAAACGAAAACCAATTAAAAATGATGAACCTGCTGGGTTACGTACCGTATGGGAATGATCATTTGTAAGAAATATATGCCACTGGAAGATTTTGAATTTAATGTTTTTATATGTTGTACAAATATCTGTCTTGTCCCGCAAGATTCACAAATACAAACCTGTCCATGTTGCCCTTATTCCAATATTAGGTCCGGAACCTCCGGCAAGTACCGCATACTGTTCTGTACTCAGTAAACAAGAAGCTGCAGAAAGACGGTAGACTCCGTCACTGCTAACGGCCACAAGACGTTAGACTCCGTCACTGCTAACGGCCACAAGACGGTAGACTCCGTCACTGCTAACGGCCACAAGACGGTAGACTCCGTCAATGATAACGGCCACAAGACGGTAGACTCCGTCACTGATAACGGCCATACGGGCTAGACTACTCCAATCCTATCATATACTCAAATAAGACTAAATTCAAATAACACACTCAGAAAAAAATACCATGAACAGAGAACCTGCGTGGGTTACTTCATTCGAGTAGATAACGTCAAAATGCATTTGCAACTAGGTCTGTACCAAGTTCATATGTTATTATTATTAATTTCAGGCCTAAGTATTTATTTATAAGCGTTTCACATCAAGCAACTCTGCATTTGAAGATTCAAATTAAGGAAATAAACTTGTGTTGAATGCAGACAATTCATTTAGAAGTTCAGTAAAAGATACAGTTAAACATAACTGATGCAGCAATAAAATACAAAGGAATGAAATTGAGTTATGTAACCTTAGTTTATAATCTGTATTCGTTGAAGAAAGCAAAGTTATAATTATTATATTGGATATCAAGCACTTAGCCTTATGTTTAAAAAAGAAGCAGTATAAAAGTGAAATAAGCATATCAGGAATGACCACATCCAGCAGACACAGCCATCCCACACAGACAAAAGTAGAGATTAGAAGAGACCGTGGTTATACAATAATCAGTTTTAAAATAGTCGTCACGAAAGTGAGAACCTTAGTGGTTACCGCCTTGGAACGGCCAGTGGCAAAACAAATTGCCAATGGTGTTTTAAACCAGGTTCTAGGTTGCACCAACTTCACACTTGTCCCAACCAGTTCCCATATAAACAAACAAGTACAGATCTGTAACACAGGGTGCAAACTTAATACCCAAATCAGTGCTTTTTATTAATATTTTATTACATATAAACGATCCAAATATCTTGTTTAAACTGTCAAGGTCGGGAATGATTCGATATAGAACAGCAACGCTTATAAAGTATTTTTTATAAAACATCATAACAGGCTGTTATAGTTTTTTTTTAATTTTCTTTTAACCACGTTTTAAAATGAAGGTTAATCATAAGTTAATAATTGAAACATCCTGAATACGAATGTACAAAATAATATTATAGAAGAAGCATGAACAGTAAAACTATTTTTAATTGCATTATCTTAACCATCAAAGCATGCTGATCATGTTTGTAAATTGTACACGCACTCCTAGTCACATATACATGTAGCTATTACACGCAGTTTGCTAACTAGATCCACCCAAACCAGTCTAGCATAACGCCACGGAACGCTGGCTAACCAGACGAATATATTTTTCGACTTCATTACGTTTTACACTTCACGGTTAAACGGGTTTTTGTTAAGCGGAAATGTAAATTGATTTTGTTCTCGGATTTATCTTGTAAGTGTTATTTTCATTTTGAATTTTAATCAGATGTAAAACAATACATTTTAAAGCTATGTACAAGGCAGTCATTAAAAAAAGTTAATAACTATGCCGTTAAATTTTGCAAACTAAAACATGCCTTCATTTTGCAAACCCACTCTATTATAGTTTTCTCCACACAGAACAGCAAGCGGTGAACTTTTGACAAATAAAAACTGTGTTTGGTATGGTTAATGATACTTAGGGAGAGGGGCTAAAAACTATGGCAAAACTGTGTTTCGATTAATTACCTATTTCAATAAATAAATTTTAATGACATTTTCGAATACAACTGACGATCATTAATTTATTTTTAAAAATAAAAGTCCTTTTGCCCAATGTTGCAACAGTTAATAAATATTTCTGTTATAATACAGGACAATGTGGCTGGCACAGATTTACTTTTCTGTCATCGTGATGGTAAGAATACTTCATCGTTAACGGTGCGATAAAAAGTCACTTTTTTCTTGATATGCGTTAAACTTGCCATAAACATACATATCAGGAAAAGTTACACTCAGAAAAATAAGGTCAACCAACACAGCCAAAAAGCAGAAAGAAAAAAAAGAGCACAAGTTTTAAAATGATCAATTAAAAAGAAACATTTGACAATATCCGGTAAAGAGAATCTGAGGGAACGACCCGTGGCATAGCAATTTCCCAACGAAGTGTTAAAACCAGGTTCTAGGGTGCACCATTCCTCAACCCGACAACGCTATGCTCGTAAAACATCCGCCAATATTGTAACTTGGCGATGAACATTTATATATTATGTATTTGTCAATAAATATTTTGACTTGACTTGACTAGCAACATGCAAAAGCACACAGAAAGAACATACATGATGTTAAATTCGATTCGGTGGAGATACATGTTAAACTAACTACAGTACATACTAACTTAACGAAATATAACAGTCCACTCTTGTTAATTTTCCACCATTAACACAAATTTTCTGTGTTGTATTGTTTCAGGTTTCGGTACATTCCCAGACTACACCACCTCCGGTTCAGATTGGTAATTTCTTCATTTCTTAGTGAATGTACATTGAAGTTCAAAGTTGAGAAACTCGTTTAGAGTGATATTGAAACTTAGTATTTTTCATAAGATATCTTCTGAAATTTCTTCTTCTACACTCACCCAAAGTTCTAATAAGTCACTTTTTGTCCGTATTTTTAAGTTAGAAATACATTAAATTCACTCTCTATTTATGATCATATGCCAACAACAGTCTTCAACTTAAGCTTTAATCTTGTAATAATTGACTTTGGAACAGTTTGGCGATAGTTATCATGAATTTTGCTAAAAATGCATTTCTTGCACAAAAAGGTCAAACAAACAGAAATTTGCTCTTAATTTCTTGTTTTGTTTTAATAGGACCCCTCATTAGTCGGAAAAACATAAAAACCTATTAATCAACAGCATATTTGTTTTAATAAATCCCCTTCAAAGTATCAAATTTTAAAATTACCTCCCTTTCAATTAAAGACTGTTCTAATTTGACCCTGCGGTGTAAGTAAATGGCATTGGATTCATTTAAGAAAACAACCAATAAAGATTAAAATAACATTAGAGAATTGATTTCAAGACAAAACAGTTCGTTCCAAAACCTCTCTTGACGTAGGGAAGAAACGATACTAGCATATATTGTAAACAAATACAATTGATGACCAATAAGAACTTTGGTTGAGTGTATATGCTGTTTCTTCTGACACGTGACACATGGCTAAAGATGCATATCGATAAGTTATCATTTAATTGATATATAAATAATTGTAAGCCTACGGTGGAGCTCGAACCGTACGGCGACAGCGCCTCGCCACATAACAACGAACACCCTACCAATTGGGACAACCCCAAAAAAGTTTGCCTGGATAACCCTGATATAGTGTTCGTCATTACGTAATATAAAAGAACTGCAATAGCCGTCCAGATTTACAACAATATGTACACTAGCTTCTGTATGGCACTGCTAAACAGTGTACGTAGTGCTATGTACACAAATATGACTTGTTCACTTTAGGTGATATGGGATGTTTTCTCAATCCGACCACCGGAGTCATGAACGCCACCATGGCAATTTTCAAGAAAACAAGTCGGGCTACCAAAGCGTTCTTCACGGACGCCAACTTTAACGAGTTCACCGGCGCAGACTGTATATGGGGTGGCGACGGTACTGACAGCAACCCTTTCAAAATTACTGTACAGATCAACACAACTTCCCATCAACCCCCTACAGGAAAAACAAGCTGCGGTCATCAACTTGTTAGCGTGAGTAAATTATCCTGCTTGATTAAAATGATACTGCCTCTAATGGGGATCGAACCCATGCGGCGACAGCGCCTCACCATGTGGTTCATATTTCGCTACCCATTTAGCTAGCCGGGACACCACCAAAAGTGTTGATCGGATAATCCTGATAAACGTTATCATTACTGCATGACACTGGTAACCGATTATTATTATTTTAGCCAAGGTGGCATTCGAGAAAAAATCAGAATCTCTGGTATACAATTCACAATCAATTCAAAATGGGAGACATTTAGTTTGTACGAGCATGTATGCAAACGAGTTAAAACATTTGTATGAGATGGACATTATAGTGTGATTATGATATTAATCCTACCTAACGCACATTATTTGAAAAGTATTCAGGTAAAGTCCAAATCACTACTTTTGTTTGTAAAAAAGCAACTACAAAGCAAAGTACGTCCCTCTTATAGAATCTCATTCAGTTTAAAGTGCAATAACAAGCCAATATGATCATTATCATTTCCCTTTCTTACAAAATGATTTAGACACTGTGTCAGGTGCAAATACACCATGACACGGCCTTTAAATGAGAAGAGGTAAACAGTTAGATAAAAACAAAAAGTTGAAAGTGTGTCATTTTGATACATAAATGTAATCTTTTTATATTCGCATTCAATTTCTGATTTTAGGCAACAGACCTTATCTACAAGTGGACTGTGTACAGTCGAATGGAGTTCGAAAAAGCCACGGCCGAAGATGTTGTTTTTACTTTCGAGTGCACTGCTAAAGAACTTCCTTCGGAGATTTCTGTTACCTATGCTCAAAAGTATATTCATTAAGTTTCACTATACAAAAAAGCAATGTTTTTCTCTAATAAACTCCACACCCTAAAACAAAAGTTTCTTGCCGTTGCTTGATCCATAACAAGATATTCTTACTCGCCATAATTGTGTTTTTTTACTTCTAATTAGCATTGGCACATGCTGACAAAGCTTTAGTAATATTTAATTTGACGGCTACAGCACGTAGTATTCCAATAACAAAATTGATAATAAGTTATCAGCCAGACAAAACAATATTCATAAACAGATGCGCTAACAGCTTTTTTTTCACTAATTGTGGTGACAACTTTGAAATTGATGATATTATAACCCATTCTCTCTTTCCTCTGTGCTCTTTGGCTGTGTGGGAGGCTGTGTCTTCGGGGTGTGATATCATGATATCAATAATTCTCTTTTTCAAAGACAACTCTTCCACATTCTCATTTATTTGATAACCTGGCGAGGCAAGTGTGAAATTGGTGAAGCTGGTGCTGAGTCCGATTTCAACCGCCAGTGCCACAATTCTTTACCACTGACCGAACAAATTGGCTAACTCTTTTGTTAGTTGTAAGTGGTACTTTATACACACTTTTTCTGTCTTTCCTCTCTAAAGTTTGGCTGTGTGGGTAGGCAATGTTTTCTGAATGTGTCTATCCCTGATTTTTTTTTTGCCATTTTTCGTTTATTCTCGTCACTAAAAAATCCCTTAAACTTTAGAGTTACGTCCCTTTTTAACATGCACGTTTAATTAAAGGTTATTAAGATATTGTCTATTGATACTTTAAATAAAATTATAGTCTTAAGTACCACGTCTTGTAAAGATTTGACTAGAACTATGTAAAATGATATTGCCACTACTGGGGATCGAACCCGTACGGCGACAGCGCCTAGCCATGCTATCACGTTACCTATTGGGCTTACCAGGACAAAATATCAAATTGTCAACTCAGTGCAAAATTGATATAAGTGCCATTGAAATATGAATGAGTTATATGTTATTGTGCTGAGATGATGAAATAATGTTTATTATGTTTATTATCACTTTTGTTTAGTAATCGTCACTACACATTATTTGGGGCGCGTCACGGGAAAAAGGTACCTTCGAACAGTTGACGTCAATCTTTAAAATGACGTCATAAATTTGCGCAGACGACATTATTTTTTATGCATTTCGCGTTAAAAACACATTTTATTATCAAAATGTGTAACAATTTCATATTTTAGTTATAAGAAATTGATTTATAGTTGTAAATTCTTTCCAAATTTAGTAAAAACCAAAATATCATTAAATGACCGAATGTACCTTTTCCCGTGACGTGCCCCATTTAAACAATGACAACAAGCAAATTTTTATTTTTCCAGCATTGTTGATGAGATCCCTATCCCGTCCCAGATCGGTACCCCAACACTTTACTTCACATCCACTCCAGATCTGACTCCGGAAAGTGTTATCAGCAATCCTGTAGAGATAGGAAGCATATTCTACATGAGACTACGCTTTCAGCCTTCAGGTTCCAGCAACCCGTCAGCTATAGATCCAGGTACCATTTCGGATAAGATCAAACACGTGTTGCACCGCTAGTGAAGTGTTTTAATACTCTGAGTATTTCCCTTGGGCTTTAATATCTAGATAATGTCTCTTTAATGAGTTATACTATTTAGAAACTCGAACTTTTATTTGCAATTCACAGTAGCGCTATTTGTGCAGTGTGGCGGCCGTAAAAAGTCTCCCCGTACATATAGTCAGTACTGTTATCAGTAAAATAACCAATTACCGATGTCATGCAGTGGTTGTTACGTATAACAGGGCTATCCGACCAACCTTTTTTGGAGTTGTCCCGGCTAGCTCAGTTGGTTGCGTCGCAGGAATTGCAGGGCTAGGTGCTTTCGCCGTGACGGTGGGGGTTCGCTCCCAGCTAGTGGCACTATTTTTTTCATATATTGAGTCTCCTGATGTTGATTCGTGGGAATAAAATTTCGTAGTTTTGCTGCTAGTTGACTGATCTGCACAAGAAATACACGAAAATAAATGATTATACGGTATGTTGATAGAGACATTGTATTCTATTAACTTCGTCTTTGTCTTGTATCAGCATTGTCTACGTGGGGTGTGTACTGCCGCAACCTGTATGCTGCTCCAAGCTCCACCAACAACTACCAGTACAGGAGGGTGGACCTCCTCGATAACAACGGGTATGTATTATGTGCGTTTGATAAAACACCTTTTCATGCTTAAGTTTATACCAACGGGTAGCACATGTAAAGATAACCTATAGACAACCTCAAGGTCATACCAATACGGTTGCAGCGCCTTGCCAACCATGCAAGAGATAGACACAGTATCAATCTAAAGTCACAAGAAGAGATAGTTCAAGTTTGCCTATATACTGCCACCCACATTGATTGACATTCTGCATGGTTTGAAATTAGCATATTACCACCAAGGGAGGTAATTGAAAGAGATAACTACTTATGACTTTGGTGATTCCTTAGTAACAAGTTCTTAGGTGTGCTTGTCCTTGTTATCTACAGACTACAGAGTACATTATATGTCTGCGGCAACCATCGAAAAGACATTTTTGTCAATGATTACTATGGCAACACATTTTTGTTCACTCCTGTACTCATTTTTTCCCTCGATAACTAGGTAAACACATTTTTGCTGTGCAAATTACGAATAGACATTGTCCTCGATAACTATGGTATAATAGTATATGCCATGTACGTGTAGACGCAAAGAAGCAGACAATAAAATAAGTGAGGCTTCAAATTAAAGGATGTAGGGAATATTAATCGCAAACAAAAGTCACTTACTGGATGATAATTTTTACTGCCACACAATTTCATTGTTTTAGCTGTCCGAGAAGTGACCTTGAATTTTTACGACCTGCACGGGCTTTTACTGGAACCAGGCCGGCTCCAGGCAACCTTTATTATGGCACCACCGGAGCAATCAAAGCCGCCAAATTCGACCTGTCGTCTGCCTTCCCTACAGGTCAAAGTAACACAGTATACGTAGTATGTGAAGCAGAACTCTGCTGGAGACCGGAAGATCAAATGTGTATTGATGTGAGTAAGCTGGTAACACCTGTAAATGGGGCACACCACGGGAAAATGTGTTTTCATATTTTCTTTTACATTCTGGTTGTTACTAAATTTGGAAAACATTACAATTATCTATTATTTTTTATAACTTATTAGATATTTTGTTGGACATTTTATCGCAAAATGCATAATAAATAATGTAGTCAGCTCAAGTTTATGCAATTTCAAGAATTGGCGTCAAGTGTCCGAATGTACCTTTTCCCCTAAAAATTCAAAACTGGTTCGCATAAAGTTACAAGAACAACAGAAGAACAAAACCAATTCCCAACTTAGCAATTCCGATGAAAATGAATTAACCAAAACCGGGACGCCATTAATTTCTGAAATATATGACAAGAAAAATCTTGAAATATAAGTTTTATCAATAATTGGTTATGGGACTAATTTTTAAGATTATTTATAACAATAACATAACAATATTGACATCATGATTGTGTTTTCATTTACCAGCGATGTGCAGCTCTGACAGGAACCGGAAGAAGGCGGCGCTCTGTACAAAGAAGTTACCTTGTTGTTTCTAACTTTACAATTGCTGATGACAATGATGTAAAAGATGGTCGCATGGTGAACACGGACAAAGAAACAGGTAGGACAGTGTTACATCTCTTATATAAATGCTCTTTTGAATATTGACCTACCTACACTAATAAAACAAATAACATCGCGATAGAAGCAAACCTTAAAAGACAAATTAAAATACTTTAAGAACTTGTCAAGGTGTATTAAAATGTTAGAGAAGTACACTGACAAAAAAAGAAAGTATCCTCCTGGTAACTTCTGAAAAGAAATCATTAGATGGCATTTAATTATACTAAGAACAAAAAGTTAACTAGGGTTAACAATATTTAGATTGAGATTTTGAAGAAAAAGGAATTTTCACAAACATTTATTAGCATAAGCCGCAATTAATGTCTGCTAGTTCATGGCACATGTCACAAGAATAACAAATTAAAGCTTAGAACGTACTTTAAACAAATATCTTGAAAACACGAAATAAAAATCTTATATATCTAACTTAATATGTTAGTTCTTTATATCATCGCAAAAATTTGCAGCCATGCATCGGGAAAACAAATTCGTTAATAAACATAAGGGGTTTAGTGGGGTAACTGGAATCCAAATTTTTGGCAGCAATACTTAACTTTTATGGGGATTTTGGCCAGAAAGTTGGAAATTATAATGTAACTATCCCAAAGCTGTCCCAAACAAACCATCTTTCTAGAAATATTGCAACCGACTTAAATATACATGTAAATTTCATGTTATTATATCAAATGAATCTTTCTTGTTGTAGGTATAAACAACTTTCTGATACCTTCTGTGGCCAGTGTTGGTGGTTTCATAGTTCTTCTTTTAATTGTCTTGGCCATTGTCTGTTGCCGCATCCGTCGACCGGACTCCAGCCGATATAAGCAATACAACGACTCCCCTTCTGTGACGTCAGACGTATCAACAAAGCCGCCATATTACTACAAGGGAGATCACTCTCAAGTTGATAAGATGACCCGAGTGCATCCGGCGTTTGCATACCCTGCGAAATATTAGCCTCTATAATTATGGCAACAGTTTAATGAACATTTAATGATTTTAAATTTCCTGTCATTTGTTAGAATTTGGGACAGTGTTATGTTGATGGTTTTTAAACATGCAACACAAATGACCTTTTGTTTTTAAACTCCTCCTGAGTTTTAATTATTTCTTGTTGACATGTCATCACCGAATCAATTAAATGATGCCTGTAAAATAAAGAATTATACACTTACGTATTTTTCCTGCAACTTGTTCTGCACGTCAGCACGTGCTCGTGGAAACTCATTGACACACATTTCAAACTTCTTAAGCTTAGATCATCACCACACAGTTTATTGAAACAGGCTCCTTTATCTCTTTGCCACTGACCGTTCCAAGGCGGTAACCCCTCGGGTTCTCATTTTTGTTTATTGTTAGTGGTGTCTTTTTTAAAACTGGTCATTTTATTAACCATGCTCTCTCCCTCTCTCTTCTTCTTGACTGTGTGGGGAGGCTGTTTTTTCTGAATGTGGCGAACCCTGATATGCATATTTCACCTTTTTTCGACAAAAAGTGAAAATTAACAATAACTTCGATACTGTCGTAATGTAAAAGAAAACAGAAAACGCAAGACCTGGCACATTAAGAAAACACAACCTCTCCACACAACCTAAAAGTGGAGAGAAAACCATACGATACTATTATCAATTTCAAAAAGACACTACAAACTATAAGACGATTAAGAACTGGAGGGGTTACCCCGTTGAAAAACGATGAGTGGCAAACCATAAACCATTTTGCCACTGAAGATAAAACCAAGTCCAAATGTGCACCAACCTCGCACTTATTCTGTCGGGTTCTCATACGAACAAACACTTATATGTTACCTTGGTGAATTAAGGGCAACCACACTCCTCCCAATCACGTTCATTGATAAAAAGAAAATTATCAAAATCTCAATAACGGCAAAATGCCGTTAAATGAAACTTTGCACAATTGTATGTTATTAATGTATCTTTATTTTGCTGATGGTAAGACACGTTAGAACACTAACGAAAAATAGCGAGATCTAAAAATTCATTCAACTTCTATTTACATAAATTCACAAAAACTAATAACAGAAAACATCAATTTTAAATGCCCACATGAGTAATATGATACTGACAACAATTTATTATGTCCTCGTGACTTACATAATTGTGTAAACTTTACGAGATATTAGTAAAAGTGTGTTTGACCTTCAATTTCCTGGTCGCTTCCTGGTCGCGTAAACAGATGACAATAACTGATTTCTCTTTAAATAGTGGAAAGTTTTTTACAAAGTACACAACAATTTCTTGTCAGTATCATTGCACTTACGTGGGAATTTAAAATTATGTTTTGTATCGCTTAGTTTTTGTGAATTTATGTAATTAGAATTTTAAGGAATTTTTAGGTCTAGCTTTTTTTTCTTTACATTTCTTACGTGTCTTACTGTATGAAAAAAAAGAATCATTAGTAAAATTCATTTGTGCAAAGTTTCATTGAATGGTATTTTGCTATTATTGAGATTTTGATAGTTTTCTTTTTTTCGATGAACGTGATTGGAAGGAGTGTGGTAAGCCCTTAAGTCCAATCCAACCACTACTGGTCAACTTTGCCTGCACGCACACACAAACAAACGCGCACACAAATCAAAATAAGCAGCTAAAGGCTCTGTCAAGCAAAATAAGTGGGTCACAGATTATCTTGATGAGATCAGAGCACATGGAGTTAAAAAATCACCAAGAACTCGATTCCAGAAGAAAAAAAACACAACAGTATAACAGTATATTTTACTGCCACCTTACGGAATCAAGCTTCAATAAACAAGTTAAATTGGCTTTTTATACCCTTCATATGGGTAAGCCAAATAGACCTGGAAATAATTACTTTAGAATACTTATCTGACAGTGTGTCTTATTATGCCATGTCGAAGTGGCGGGACAAATAAAGACAAATCTAAACATATTTTACAGCTCTAATTGTCATGTCACCACAGCTTTAATAAAAAAAAATAACAAAACGGTTCGGAAAACAAATCATAGATTCAAGAATAACTGTAAACAAAAATACAAAAACTGCATCATTGCTTCATGCAGTACTGAAGCAGAATTTTCCACAATATTCACGATCAATTCAGTAGTTGCAAGCAGCATTTCCACGAAAATCACAAATCAACTCCTATGCTTCAGGTAGCTTGGTTTACTATGTTCATGAAACAATTACCTCCCTTGACGATATTATGCTAATTTCAAACCATGCTGAATGTCAATCAGTGGGGGGGGGGGGGGGGGGGGAGTTTATATGCACTATCCTTTGGGGGGGGGGATATGGATGGTATGTTATTTTTCTGCCTCTTGCATGGTTGGTTAGGCGCTATCGCAAATCTATACATTTAATATATCACTACAGCAGATGTTAAGTGTCGTGTGGCGGATGTAACATGTCTCCATGTACTTCACTCCAGTGTAGTTATCCTTTTCAGTTATCTCATTTGATGGTTATAGGCTATTTTCAAACTATGCAGAATGTCAATCATTGTGGGTGGCAGTATATAGGCATACTTGAACTATCCTTTTGGGGTCATATGGGTGGTATTTGCTGTGTGTGTCTCTTCCATGGTTGGTTGGGCGCTGTTGCCGTTTCTGTATGGCTCTTGGGTTATCTACACATTTACTATATCACTACAGCAATTGTCATGTGCCATGTGGTGGCTGATGTCTCTCTGTACTTCACTTCAATGCACTTATAAGTTTAAATTACCTCCCTTGATGGTAATATGCTAATTTCAAACCATTCAGATTGTCAATCATTTTGGGTGGCAGTATATAAGCATACACTCTTTTTCGGGGACACGTACGGTATGTACTGTGTGGTTGGCTATGCGCTGGGTTATCTATGCATTTTGATAAGTAGATAGTCACGTGATACTCGGTGTATATAACAAAGAATGATTTGATGGCAGATGAGCAAATTAAATTTTTTCCTGTGATCAATACTCGACAAGAAAACATGACATTATCAAATTTGTGACATTGTTTGTTGAAAAATGATATTGCCTCTATGTGGGAGCGAACCCGCACCGTCACGGCGACACCGCCTATAGCCCTGCAATTCTGACGACGTAACTAATTGAGCTAACCGGGACAACCCCAAAAAGGTGGATCGGATAGCCCTGATATGCATTATCATCACTGCACGACATCGGTAACGGATTATTACCATATTAAAACATATTTTCTGTCACGTGACCGTCAAGTTATCGATAACGCACTATAATGATATTCACTGAAAAGTTAGAAAAGCTGGTTTGCATAATAAAATACATTATGTAGGGCGTATAGACAACATTTCGGATGATTTCACACGACTACTTTGAACGCTTCACTGGTATGGTAACACCTAGTGTAAGTTGATTGCTTGCAAGCTTGAGTGGTGAAACAACCCAAGCTTAGCCGATAATTTCATGGACTCCTTGATAGAACCAGCCAACCGTGTCGTGGATCCTGTGGATGTATATTGAAAAAGGTATCTGTTTTACTCTTTTCAAACATTAGTTACCAAAAATAATGAGAACATTTAAATCAAAAGAACAATGGTTTGTAAAACGCAAAATATTGAGTTAATCCTAATTAGCAGCTACTATATTGTTTTAGATCTATATGTTACGCAAGATATCTATTGTGAAAGTGACCACTGTTTGTTGTCATCAATTACAGTCGATGGAAAAACTGAATCAGCTTTCTGAGAATTTAATTTACAGTCTAACATTAAATAAAACATAATCGATCTAACTTTTTAAGTGTATCTAACTGTTATTAACCTATGACTTTGAACAAAGCTATTTATTAAACATATCAAAAACTTCTTTTTTTCTCAAATAATTCTGCCACTTGAATACTGCATTTGTTTTCTGTTTAAGTATTAAAACCAGTATTTTTAAATGCAAGAAACCACTTCATTGATAATCATTAAGCAAGTTTCATAAATAACAATTAATGAAGATTATACGAATTAACTGCATTTTGCGCTAGTTTGTGTTTTTAGAAGCAAACGAAAAACCCTGATAAATTATTTTTTTAGTGAATATGCAAAACATGGAGCAGACGTGATTATTTTTAACTTAAATTGTTTTCAGAATTAGGGAGTAGAGGCATTCGAAAATATTCGCAGACTAATTATTTATCACATTTTTCGTTCATAGTTTACTATAAGCCTGGTTTATGACTAAATTGCTAATATCTTTCATTTTTTCCAGAATCCTGCAAAACCATGTGCATTTCAATCATAATTCTGGTAAGTTTAACTTTTTCCATGGTATTTCAAGAATAAAGTTGTGGGCCTTTTTTTTGACGAGCCGACACCTTCTGTTACATCTTCTAGAGCTCATGTGGAACTATGCGCGCTTCAATAATAATTAACCCTTTATTCCGGATATACGGGTTTTATCGCGTATGCAAGCACTGTACATCCAGATCACCCGGCACATCTGTGCCGTCTGATCAGGATCTACACTGTTCGCTTCTTAGTTAGAAATGACATAATGAAAAAAAACGAACATTGGAGATCCTGATCGGGCGGCAGATGGATAGCAGTCCAATTACACGGCGTGTTTTAATCATGTTTAAAAAAGTTTTAAAACATCTTTGAAATAAACATATCGACTTTTATGCTTAATTAAACTCTCAGTTCAGTAGCGTTTGTCTCCCCTACTACAAAAATAACCCCTACATCAAAATGTTTACGATTTATATGCGCATGCCAATATGTTTGATGTTTAAAGGCGTAACATCACCAGGGAATGAAGATAGGTAAGTTTTTTAGATTCCTGCACCAATATTAAATAAAAATTGTATATTCCATTTTAGATTTATATTGGATTGCCGACATTGATTCTGGGTCAAACTGTAAACAAACTAGGTAAGTCAATTCTTATTCTTAAATATCATATAATTTAAATAATTTTTTCCTTCCATCTATAAATACACCAACACAATGTTCTAATTAGTCAGTTTTTGTCCGTAACTTTTCATAAAAAAGGAACTGACATTTATAATTCTTTACTTATGATCAGTTGCCAACAACAGTATTCACTTTAAGTTTTAATATTGTAGTAATTGCCTTTGGAACAGTTTGGCGAGAGTTATCTTAAATTTTTGCTAAAATGCAATTCATGCAATTTAAGTTCAAGCAACCAGAAAATTCAAGATATTAAAAAGAATGCATCGATAAAATAACTGCTACAAGGTGATTTCATTAATTTTCGTTGGGTACTAAATTTCATAGACATATCAAACTTAAAACCACCTTTTTTCCAGTTGAAGCTGACTGCAGACGGGATCCAGATGTATCCTCCATAACCCTGACTATGTATATTGCTTTCAATGGAGACCCGGTAGACAAATTCCTTGCTTTAAGTGGCGACACATTTGTTCGAAACCCGGACGGCTCCACAAACGAGGTGGACTGTCAGTACACAGGGACCGTAGCATCGAACGGCGGCATACTGGTGACGTCAACTGTCTACTATGACGGCAAGACTGGTATTAACGTTTGCGGAGGCAGAAAGGTTCGGTGTTTACACTTACTTACAATGGTATCATTCAATATCGAGGGACAAAATTCGCGCAGAAACCGTGAACGACATTACGCGGGCATGTGTTCGCGCAGTTGCAACGTTCTTTTAGTCTGTTACATAGTTGAATTTCTATGGGGGTAAAATCAGCGTCTCGGTTGAAACCAAGTCGCGTTGCTTGTGAATTGCGGAAAAAAACAATAATCTCACCCCTGAAGGGATTCGAATTCGCTATCTCCGGATCAAGATATAGTTCCTCCACTAAAAGTTTTGAATCAATATAAAGCTGAAATGCGTAGATTAAAACATGCAAGTGCGCAAGATCGGTTTGAAGTACACGGGCCACATCGTACTGCAAAATGAACCAGATCGGCTTGAAGCACACACGCGAGAGCAACCAGAAGCACGTGGCCCAGATCGGAATAGAACACAAGAACTAGGTCGGCCTGCAGATTGATCCAGGTCATGTGTTGCCGACAGATACAGACCTTGTTCTTCACGTGGTTCTGTAGGCCGATCTGAATATTTTGGTGCAGTCATATCTGCTGCGACAGATTAGTTCTTGTGCTGCCAGCCGATCGTGGTTTTGTGCTGCAGACCGACTTGCCATGGAACTGGTCAGAAGATGTTCTACTACAACAATTTTATCGTGTGATTGGTATAAATGTATTATAACGGTATGATATTTCCTGTTAACTTGTACATTCTCAAGACAATTCATACTGATTTCTGATTAGAAACGTTGATCAATATAGTCTAAGAAATGTTAGAATGAAATGTATTGAATAAATCCTGTAAGCTGAATTTCAAGTTTACTTCATTTAGTACATCGTTAAAAAAGAACACTTTATGAAATAAAATATTTTATTTTATTGTTTTAGTATCCAGAAGGTACAACTGCGGTGAGTGTTTGGCCATTTGATTATATCTTCATAATCTTTCTAATAGAGTTGCGTTTTAACTTATTTGTTTTACATAGATTGTGAAATAAGTTATTCCAACATAATTATATTAATGGCGCTCGATAACTGAGGTTCCTGTGTTAAAACTAGTATACACGACAACTCTGAAATGGAGAAACTGCAGAAAAATCTCATCCCTGGTGGGATTCGAACCCCAATCTCCGGATCAACGTTCTACCAGTTGACCGCTGATCATCTACAACAGATGTTATATTGGAGCAATCTTCACAGATACAAATTCGTACGTTTTTTGACAACTTTTGATGTTATCAAAGCTTTATATGTAGAAAGCATACGGGTACAAATCTCGCACTAGGTTGATTTTTTATTACCATGGAATGTATTTTTAAAATCTTTATAGTCTCTTTATTCCGGAGAACTCGATTAATCGCAAAATTCGTCAAGAAATTAGTGCGACTTAATCGTCGGTGGATATTTTCCATCACTGGCCGTTAGCGTCGATTTTATTCAGTTCATTACTCAAAACGTCTCATTACTTCTATAGGTGGGAATTACATATTATATTATCTTCACAGACGCAGTATAAATGGACGTTTGAGGTTCGGGAGCGGTACATGGACGGTATCTATACTGACAAAGACAGGCGTTACGGCATAGTGTGTAATCTCGACAACACACATGGAAATTTTGTCATCCCATCTTCAGTTGTCTATGTGTTGTAAGTACATGTATCCGCAAAACAAGAAAGATCCACCATACAGTCAATCAGTGCGGTTATCTATTTGAAGGCGTTGATCACGATACATGTTTATGGGTAAATTTTGATTTTTCGCTTAAACCGCGGCTAGGTGGCGTGGACAGTAATATGCTTTTCCATTAACAAGCTTGAGCCTGCAACATTTTGATTACTTGTTGAGTTCTTTGGATTTCAAGTTCCATTCCTTCTGTTTGTCACAAAATAACACATTTGTGCCGTGTGGCGGTTGTAAAAAGTCTCCCGCACATTCAATCAGTGATGCTATCAATATGTTCTTTGAAGGCCGTTGATCACGAAACAACATGTATCTGATATATGCTTATAGTCTCACAAATGAAGTTATTTTCATTCAACAAGAAACGCCATGAATCGTTTTTCCACAACCTGGAAATTGTCTTGATAATCAATTAATATTTCGAAAGGAAGGTAATCTGAAATAGGTTTATCATGGACGGAATGTTTTGCGATAATTTGAAGAAATTGGTTTGTATCTTATAAACTTTAAAACCAAAAGCCTCTTTTCAAAACGCTGAAAATCGAACCCTTATGGCGACAGCGTCAAGCCTTGTAACGCCAAACTGATTGAGGAAACCGGGACAACCCCTAAATTTGTTACGGGGATAACACTGATATAGTGTTCGCCATTATGTAACAAGGGAAACACATTATATACTGACTTGTACGGGGAGACTTTCTACGGCCGCAGAAAAACGCTATTGTAAATTATTGTAAGCCTATGGCTGGAATCAAACCCGTACGGTGATATCGCTTAGACACATAACACCCACCATACACTCTACCGATTGAGGTTTATTTTGGACACGTCGTCGTGAGATATCGACGATAATGATTAATCATGTTATTTATATTTAGAAAAACTATAAATATAAATGTTTATGGTCAATTTTGGTGTGTCGTGACAAAAATACAGTTCAACCTGTGCGAAAGACCGCCTGTAAACAAAGACCGCCTGTAAACAAAGACCACCTGCAAATTAAGACTACACTTTATTTGTCCCTCTGACTGATTTAAAGAACAAATTCACTCGTAAACAAAGACAATCTGCCTTGAACGACCACTGGTTTTTCCCTGGGAGGTCTTTGAACACAGGTTTTATGGTATTTTGATAGTATTACTTGTATAATGGTGATAAAAACGATATGTGTCACAACTGAAATTTTTCGAGGAGTAAATTATTTTTTTCAGCGGTGAAGACGACGTTGGCAATGCGGAAAGGGTGAGGCCCGAGAACCAGATGTCCGTTCTGGAACGTACCGGAACCAGCTCCATCTTTGGACAGGAAGTCATCACAGGTGTAAACATCGGCCAGCAAGTCAAGTTGCGGGTCCAAACAAAAATAAAAGTACCAGGACTTAGAAGAGGTTTGACTTACGTTCTTTTGGCGTAAAACGTTTATAAAATACCATAATCAGATTTTTCAGAAAGTAACAGTATACGGTATTATATTGCAGAAACCATAATATACTACTTTTTATTATACTCGTAAAAATAGATTCAGTAAATGTCGTCTGCTTGACAAGCTTGAATAATGTCAGAAGTGATTTAAGCTAATATTCAGTTAATCCGAGCTAACACTGACAACAATGTTTTCCATTAAAGCTGCATATTCAAATTTCAGGGGTGAATTCTTCAATATCACAGTTATGGTTATTATTAATTGTATCTCTATAAAAAATGCATATAAATGACTGAAAAATAGCGAATTTCGTCGACATTCTTAAATTGTCAATACATTTTAGCATCTGGTGTGAGTGAATTTTACTGCGTTTACAGCAAAGCCATAACAACTTTCGCTTTAAATATATTCACTCGTACGTTTACTTCGAAAGAACATTACATCGCATTTACTTTGTTTACAGGTCTTCCACAGATTTCTATAAGAAGTTTTGATATGTGTTATTACTTATTTTTTCGTCCAGATGCGTGACAAGGCACCTTTAACAAATATGGACAACTATAATGTGTTATTTCAACTTACCACTATAAGTGCCCAAGGTTATAAAACTGAACATGGAAACAAGTCTCAAATCTCAAGCATCTGATTGGCTGAAATAGCGACTGGTCGCCATTTTAGCCAATCAGATGCTTGAGATTTGAGACTGGTTTCCAATCTCTGTTTTATAACCTTCAGCCAAAGTGGTATTTCCGTTAATATTAACCACTGGTAGTTTCATTTTTAACATACATTGACGTCAATCGCACAATCGTATGTCATTCCAGCTAACACTGTCCACATGGATGTGTGATTTCAGCACATACAATGAACCCCTCTATTATGACCACCTCTGAGACTTGACAAAAGTGGTCTTAATAGTGAGGTGGTCTTAAAGCGTAGGTAAAAATAGTGAAAACAGTTAAAAGGAACATTAAAATAATGGTCTTATTATTGCAGTGGTCTTGATTTTTGGGTGGTCTTTACGTGCGGTTTTACTGTATAAGAAAGCAAATTAAATATATTATCAGTTTCTGCTATAAGCAACAATTTACATTCCGGCAGAACACCATTATGAGGTATGAACATGTATATCAACATAAAGGTCATGTAATTATATGTAGTTAGCAAAAAAAACAACAACGGGTAACTAACAGTTTACCGTGAACAAAATTTGATTGACCACCTCTG
The DNA here is from genome assembly GCA_038501625.1 of Corbicula japonica. Classification (NCBI taxonomy): domain Eukaryota; kingdom Metazoa; phylum Mollusca; class Bivalvia; order Venerida; family Cyrenidae; genus Corbicula; species Corbicula japonica. The sequence continues at coordinate 567,362 of JAZAYU010000142.1, forward strand.
AAACTTGACAAAAGTGGTCTTAAAAGTGAGGTGGTCTTAATTCTGGGGTAGACATTGGCGTAAAACTGTTCAAAGGGACATTGAAATAGTGGTCTGATGATCGGGGAGGTCTTAATTTTCGGGTAGTCTTGATAATGGTATTGCCTCCACTGGGGAGCGAACCCGTACCGTACAGCGACAGCGCCTAGCCATGCAATACCGTCAACGCTACCGACTGAGCTAGAAGATGTTATAGTATATTGACTCTGTTTCCAGCAAACATCGATCACTATGGTGTGTACGTATTTAGCTGCGACTACCGGACAAGCTTCACTGCACAAAGGACCCAGTTTGTTCAGCTTAACGGGTAAATCATTTTGTATTGTAAATAATAAGTTGAAGTTTTTACGTATAAAACCAATTCTGTCTACTCAATGCGCTTCACTTTACCAAAATTTAATTACAATTTAAATAAGGGGCATACGAAAGAAAACTTATTGATATTTATATTGAGAAAATAAAAAATTTATTATTATTATTATTATTATTATTATTATTATTATTATTATTATTGTAGTTTTGTTCACAATATATGTAGCAGAAAATGACATGAACATTAACTGTGGCTTAACAATATACGGACTAATATAACGTTATTGAAATGTAACGTTACAAGTACAGCAATCAACAAAATAACCAAAGTTTGCCTTCCAATGATGGTATTCCACATTTATATTCAATGTAACAGAAGTTACAGTACACATACTTTCAACTGTTACAAACGGACGATTGTGACAAACTGAAGCCGTCGCTAGACGATGTGTGACTAATGGACGCCGCCGCCGGACGATGTGTGACTAATGTACAACGCCGACTAAGGACGATGTGTGAATAACAGACGCCACCGCCAAACGATGTATGACTAACGTAAGACGCCGCCGGACGATGTGTGACTTACGTAAGACGACACCGGACGATGTGTGACTTACTTACGCCGCCGAAGAAGATATGTACCCTATGTGTCTGTCTGCTATTGCAGACAATACAACAAATGTACGACTATAACATTATTCAGCTGCAGTTTCTTGATTACAGGTGCCCCAACACGGTTTTCAGCGACCTAACAAGTGGGTTTAAATACGCCCAGTTCGCAGCATCTAATGAAGTTAACTTTCGGTACTTTCAAACCGAGACAAGCCCCTTTGTTTTGGCACGAAGCACACCTGCCAACAACTTTCTCTACATTGGTTGTTACGTCGGTTATTGCTACGGACCGGAAGGAACCGACGCCAAGTGCAATGACGTATGTTTAAGTGATTTCCAGTAAAAATGAATATCGGCAATCTTACAAGTTTTTGCCAATTACGTTTTCTTAGTCAATAGACAACTGTATCTTTCTTTTTGCACGGGTTCAATTTTTAAGTATTTCGCTCTAAGGTATGTCTTGATAGAATAATACAATTGCACGAATTCATGAACCCGCGAAATGCCGTATGTGGGTTTGTGCAAAAATTCGTCCCCGCGAAATAAAATTATTCTACTGTTCTTTGCTGGTCAGAAACAAATATTTCGTCGTCACGATGATTGTTCTAACTGAATACACATACCCCGTCACCGTGGTGCAATAAAGATATACCTCCATCATATTTCAGTTTTAGTTATGCCGTTATTGCACAGATGTTACGACATTACACTCTCTTACACCATCGGTTCATATGTGTGCAGTGAGTGTAAGGAACGACAACTCTGCGAAGGAGATTGTTATTATTGCGATTAAGTGGAATAAAAAAAATGAGCTACCAAAGTTTTGTTTAGTCTTTAGAACTGTGTGTAAGTTCCCCTTCCATACCGCCGCTCGCCCCACCCCGGAGTCGGATTCAATCTTTGGCTCCACACAGCGACCCTATTGAAGGAAGGCTGTTCTGTTAAGCGGCCAGTCGAGCCAGAGAAAAAATCCAATGCCGCAGCCAGACCAAAATTCTTTAACTTCATTAAATGAAATTTAGTGAGTGGCGACAAGACCATAAAACTTATCATTGATTTAACATTCGCTGTCGAACAACATCATTCTCTACCGGCTTTTTGGTTACAGATCCGAAATAAAACAAAATATTAAAGACTTACTTAACAGTCAATAAGCTTCATTCCTTACTTATGAATGATGATCGATTTTGTTTATGTTTTCCAGTATTGTGCCAGCAATCCTCGATTTCGACGATCTTTGAACAACACAGCCGAGATGGACCGAATATCGATCACGGTTAGGATTAATGACCAGGAACAATCCGAGCCCAGGCACACAGGTAGCGCTCTCACTTGATTAGGTCTTAGGAATAGGAATTGATTAAAACGATGACTTTTTATATACTTTGTTTATTCTGCTGACTTACTAATTGTTTTCTCCATAGCTTTTCTCTTTTTTTTTTGAAATGGTTAGCGTAAATGTCGGTGCGCTCGCTTACAGCTTGCATAGTAATTCATGGGAGCGTGTTTTTTTTTTAATTTATGTATTAAAATATAATAATACCAGTAATTTCTTTTGGCTGTGTTGGGAAACACTTTTCTCGGGTCTGGCTGGCCTGATATATCTGTATGATCTTGATATAATTCTTTCCGAAAATGGTCAAACATACAGTACTTGGTTGCTGACATTTTGCTGCTCATTAGAATTTGCTGTAATAGTATCCCTGACATGGCTTTGAGATGACTTTGATAAACCGTCCGTTAGTTAGCGTCATGTTATTTTAAACCAGTACCTAACATTCATATTTATTTCAATATAATGTATAAGCATTATACTTATAATACTTCCCTTGTTCCATTAATAAATGATAAAAATAATTAATAAATGGTTATTTTCACCATTGATTTCTTCACAAGTTTCAGCCCAGCAGACGACAATTATCGTGATCAGTTCAACCCTCGCCATTGCCGGATTTGTCGCCATCTTGGCGTTGGTGGTTCTGGTATGCCTGTGGCGCCACCGCCGTGCACAGCGTCACTGGGCGTCGTCCTCGACCACAAGCTCCATCCGCAATCTTCCGGCCCATCTCAGCGAGGACCAGTTCAAAGAGCCAAAGATTTAATCGGCAACGATTCGAACTCGCTGACACTTTTTCTTTTGAATAATGCTAAATTGAAAACGTTTAATCTATATTAATGGAGTTTTTTCGATTATGCAACATGGTTATTGATTATGCTTTATCATATTTCTTAACCTTAACATTTTCTATATTTAACGTGCTCGGCGAATTTGAGAAGGTCGACCATACATTCAGGTGACTAAAACAATAACAATGAACTAATGTTATTTGTATTTTTTTCTACATTTACGTCGATATTCATGTTCACAATGGGCATGTATTGAATAACAAAATATTTTTACGTTTTATATTAAGAGCTGATACAATTTACACACGATAGGGGGGACATCAGGGGAAAAGATGTCTCCCTTCTTTTGTTTTTGTCATTTTAGATTAGAAAGATTATATTTATCTATCAACTTCTCATAAGTAATTGGGGATATCTTTCCTAATATCATTATATATTGACTCCAGAATATTATTTTACCGCGAAATTCATAATAAGCAATGTCGTCTGCTCCTATCTTTCTTGCATATCGGATTAGTGACCCCGTCTTCTCCAAAATTTGTACAAACTGGCCGCCTCCGCCCCCCCCCCCCGCCAAAAATGACGGTCTACACAACATAAACTCATCTTTTTTGTTTTGTTTTGATAGACTGGGATCGTTATTAGTCTATCCACACCGAATTACTACCAAATAACAAGTTCTCTGAAAATTCGTGTCCCGACTGGATAAGCGGTCATTATACAGTCGTGACACAAATTTTCAGAGAACTTGTTATTTGATAGGAAATTCGGTGTGGATAGACTGATAACGATCCCAATCTATCAAAACAAAACAAGAAAGATGAGTTAATGTAGGGTAGACCCTGTGTAGACCCTCATTTTGGGGTGGGGGCGGGGCAGCCAGTTTATACAAATTTCGGAGAAAACGGGGTCCTTCTCCAAAGCACCTGTGACAACAAAGAGTCATAACTATGGAAAGACATATTATTCGTGGGTGGAATAATGGACATACATTATTCATTGGTTGAAAAATCAATGGACATTATAAATGGATCAGGATGTAATCATTCGAAGACATTGTTTTGGGGTGGAAATGATGGGCAGACATTATTCATGGATGGAATAATGGACAAGACATCGTTCATGAATGTAATAATGGGCAGACATTAATAATGGGAAGTATAATTGACAGACATTATTCACCAATCTATCAGCTAGCACAACTTTATTTATTATGCAGCTTCAAAAATTACTGGGCATCTGTCCAAACAATTATGTCAACACAATAACAAATGATTGGAGTATTTTGTTTAAGATATATTTAATTTTCAGAATTTCACACAGACATAATTTGGAAATAAAACCTGTTTCTGTACATAACAGTGACATATTAAGTAGTGCAAAAAAGAAATGCTTGTAATTTTTGTGAGTACAATTGAAATGCCCATTTGAGAGAAGGTTGGGGGGAATAACAAATAATTTAGCATATATTCCTGAAATAAGCTTAATCCATCTTTATGCTAAACTTGTCTAGAATAGCGGTCACCGAAAGTAGGTAACACTGGTGTATATCTTATAACACTTCCAACTTCCAAGTACTGACTTTCAGGATAAAATTCTGTAATCATGGACTCCCCTAGTTAACATATACTAATGTAATCATTTAATTTCACAAAAGACATTTTTCGCGCAAGCAAGCCTTTACATGCCATTAATTTTCATTTGGCTTTTATTTCATGCATTTTCCATAGTGCGAAATCCGCTGGCATGGACATGCCAGCTGATCTGGATCTAAAGAATAAATGGTTTACTTTAGCAATAGCAATGCGAGTTGTTCACACCTTTATGGCTAATATCGTTTATTGGTCATTGTAAACGATACAGATATACTGTAATTATCTTTAATTGAAAGGCCGATTTAGCTACCAGCTTAATGAAACTTAAACCACTAAGCAAGTTAGGTATGCGCTTATATTTGGGGTATATTTTAACTGTAAGGGACAGGTATGCGCTTATTTTCGGAATAGATTTTAACTTAAGGGACGGGTATGCGCTTATTTTTGAGTATTAGTTTTCTGTAAGACACATATGCGCTTATATTCGGTATGCGCTTACTTTCGAATATGCGCTTATTTTCGAGATTCTACAGTATACTGGTTGCACAGGCCTTAAAATAGGATTATGTGAAGTAAAACAAGGTTAAATGGTTAAGTTTTACTCTGATTTCAATTTGTGCACTTCCCCTAGTTCAAAAAAATGAAACCAGCGCCAAATAGAATGATAGCACAGTATTTTGTGTAATCTTGTCTTTTAATGAACTGAAGGTTGGATTCTAGATTGTCTAGGCCCATAAAACCATATGCAAAAAGGTAAGAAAATTACAAATATTTGCAAAACAGACACTTTTACAACACCCATCTTCATGCCATTGAATAAAATGCTATACTCTAATGCACATTACAATCATTAACAGTTCCATATCATATAACAATGTATTTTTCATAAATTATATTTGCAGTTTCTATAATCTTTTGTAAAACGTCAAAATCGCTCATGACCTCATTTGAGTGTGAGTGGATTTCTGTGATTACAATGCTAACTAGAATGAAAATTGTAACTAGTTCACATCAATAAACATATACAAACAAAAATAAATAACGTCATTGTCTGAATATAAGCCGCACTTTTTTCCAAAATTTGGCAGTAAAAAGTTGGGGGTGCGGCTAATACACAGGTTTAGCTGCTTATACATTGCATTAAGCCATTTTTATCTGTTCCATCAGGTTTAGGGGGGTGCGGCTTATACATGAATGCGGCTTATATTCGAACAATGACGGTATAATTAACCCTTTACTTACATAGGCCATGTATCACAAGGGTTAACAGTTTAGATCCAGATCAGCTGGCACATCCGTGCTGTCTTTTCAAGATATAGTCTAAACTGTTCACTTTTAAATTCATTTGGTTATTTCAGACCAAAATACCAACATTGTACATCTAGATCAGATGACAGATGTGGCAGCTGATCCGGATATAAACTAATCACAAATGTGATAAAAGGAGTATATATGAAACAAAGGGTTAAGTTTCTATGATATTCACATCACCGTCAGCTGATGGAAACAGGAATGATGTAAACTGATCCCAGTAAATTGATTAACCCTTTCCTCCATATATACACCTTTATTGCAAGGGCGAACAGTGTAGATCCAGATCATCCCACACATCTGTGCCGTCTGATCAGGATCTAAACTGTTTGCTTTTTGATTCATTAGGTTATTTCTGACCAAAATGCGACTAGTGCAGATCCTGATCAGACGGCACGGATGTGCTGGCTGATCTGGATCTACACTGGTCGCACATGCATAAAAATGCCTGTTTATGGAGGAAAGGGTTAACACTGCAAAGGCAAATTGATAGAATATATATGTTCCCAAAGCAAATTTATAAAACAGATGGGTGTTCAGTTGAACACTTGTGTAGCAGCATCCAGTCGGGTACTTCGTCAGAAAAAACCCTGATAGTATGATGAAAAAATATAAACAAATGGCAAAGTAATATCAAATGTTAAGTTTTTGTGATGAAATACAAAATTTTATACAAAAAGGGACATAGCTCTATCAAATACATGTATGATCTTGACCTAAAGATTTTGGCTTCATCACAACCCTGTTGTCATAAGCAAAGCAACATAAAATTTAATGAAAAATATTGTGGCAGAGTTATAGCCAACATTAAGTTTTTGCGACAGATGGACAAAGCAATCGCTATGTATCGCCTTTTCTTCGAGTGGGCGACAATCTGGTACATTCACATCTGCTGATTTAGATGTAATTGACAATCTGTGACATTCACATCTGCTGATTTAGACGTAATTGACAATCTGGTACATTCACATCTGCTGATTTAGATGTAATTGACAATCTGTGACATTCACATCTGCTGATTTAGATGTAATTGACAATCTGCTGATTTAGACGTAATTGACAATCTGGTACATTCACATCTGCTGATTTAGATGTAATTGACAATCTGTGACATTCACATCTGCTGATTTAGATGTAATTGACAATCTGTGACATTCACATCTGCTGATTTAGACGTAATTGACAATCTGTGACATTCACATCTGCTGATTTAGATGTAATTGACAATTTGTGACATTCACATCTGCTGATTTAGAGATTTAGATGTAATTGACAATCTGGTACATTCACATCACTTGATACTGTCTGTGTAGACTCTATGTCATCTTTCCCATTATAATCTGCAAAGACAATAGAAAACATGTACAAGTAATGTACTTTTTATTAACCCTTCCATCCTTGGGATAATGCTGTTATCCCTGGGGCAAACAGTTTATATTCAGATCACCCCAAAAGTCTGTGCAATATGATCAGAATCCATACTTTTTGCTTTAGATTTATGAGGCTAAATAAATATTTTTGATCAACAAGTGACCTGTGTATTTCCAGTTTTCCACAGATGTGCATGCAGATCTTGGTCTACACTGGTTGCACATGGAGACCTGTTCACTAAACATGTACAATTAGTACAGTGCAAAATCAGGACTACTTTGTTACCATAACATGTTCCAAGAGTTGTATATTTTGTATATTTCATGCTAGCATTAGAACATGAATGCAAACCCCAGTGAAATGTAACTTTGTAAACGCTTAACAGTGTGAGAACAATAAATTAAATATGTCAATACTTTTGTCAAGGCAAAAATGTTACTTTTCACTTCTGCATGAAAATATGTCCCTTTGACAATGACTGACACTAACATCGTTTTCTGTGGTTGTGACTGCTAAAAGCTTTGAAAAACATACTTTATCTTAACATTATAGCTACAGACAGAGGTAATTTGCAAACCTATTCTCCTTTGCTATCAAAGAACATTTAATGTCTTCTAAATAATCCTTCAATATTTGAGTCCTGTTATGGCCTTATGCCATAACATGAAATTGACCTGCACAGTACAGCCATTCTATAACCTTGACCATTACCTTACAGCAACAATGTGATGTTGACTTTCATGATACAGCCATAATATGACTTTGATCTTCACAGGAAAGCCATTACATTACCTTGACATTCATAGTTAAGCCATAATTTGACCTTGAACTTGATGATAAAGCAAAATGTGACCTTAATCTTCATGATAAAAGCCATGTTACCCTGACCTTCATGATAAAGCTATAATGTGACCTTGACCTTAACAGTAAAGCCATACTGTGACTTTGACCTCCACTGGGTGATCATCACTTTTGCCAAAATATTTCTGATCACTTCATGCATTTGCATTTTACAAACCAGACATGAAAATGTCATTAGTGAGCTGCAGCAACATGCTACAGGCTTGCATGTTGTGTGTAACTCATTGTCTTCTCCATTCAAAACAAAGTTGATGACCAGAAACAAAAAGGTCACTGACCTTTTGTGACCTTGACATTTGGCTATGGAGACAGACTTTGTGTCTTAATGTATTTTATGCTTCATCTGAATAATAAAAGAATTTCTCAAAGCAAGACAATGTTAAAAGAACTGGACATGAGAATGTTCACTGACTTTACCGACATCAATTATGGACCCTGGTATTGTGTGCCATACATTGTCTTGTTGTAAACAATTCTACCAAATGTTAAATAAAGATACGAATTTTAACAAATGAAAGAACAAATGCAGACAATATGGTTACTACCTTTGGTGGATTTATTTATACCAAACTATACCAAATCATCCAGCGAACACTTACAGAAATTGAAAAAAAAAACAAAATAAAAAACATTCTGTATGTTGTTGTTGTTAGACTTGTGGCTCATACGCTGGATTATCTCCGACGTCGATTTCGACATTACCGCCACCTACATTGCCATTAGCCATTCCTGAATAAGAGTTCAGCACGATGCCTGTCCTGGTGTTAGTAGATGTGTTAGTGGTGCTAGTAGTGTCAGTTGCGTTAGTGTTTATATCTATACCTTTTTGATGTCGCTTCGGTAGAAGGAAAACTATTGATAACGACATACATATATGCCACACACTATGTGTATACAGGTAATTTTCTTCCGTTTCGAGGAAAGCAAATAAAACCAGTCCTGTGGCAGCAAGTATAACTCCAGGTAAAAAGTGAAATAGGTAGTATTTCTTCCCTGGATATAGTCTTTTTCGTTTTCTGCACTGCAGAATCTGAATAAGAAAATGGCAAATTATTAAAATAAAAAGTCTAATCAAAGCAACTGACAGTGATCTTTGAACCCTATACTCCATTGATATGTCTTTTATTAACTGGGGTACTAGTCTAGATCCTGATCAGCTGGCATATTGGTGCTGTCTGATCTAGATCTACATCGTTGCTTTTTGATTCATTAAGTTATTTCTGACCAAGATGTGAACAATGTAGATCTAGATGAAATGGCATGAATGTGCCAGATGATCTGGATCAACAATGGTTGCCCATGTGATAAAAGACTCATCCACCGAGTAAATAGTTGAATCAGATACAATTGACTAATGCTGCGGTCTGACACTTAAAAAAAAGATTTGGAAAAAAATGTTTTATAAATAATCTCAACAAATGTACCCTTTCCTCCATAGACACATAGACACATCCGTGCCGTCTGATCAGGATCTGCACTGTTCCCTTTAAGATTTGTTAGGTTATTTCTGACCAAAATGCGACCAGTGCAGATCCAGATCAGATGGCACGGATTTCCCTGCTGATCTGGATCTACACTGGTTGCACATGCGTAAAAATGGGTATTTATGGAGGAAAGGGTTAACGTAGTAAAAATTGAGCTGATTTCAATCATGTTACAGTGTCTACATGCCTGACTCGAGTGACCCCAAATACAATCTTAATAAAGATGGGACTATCTACAATTTTTTGAGGATAGCTCAAACCTGTCTAAAGTTACATGTCTGGATAAGGAAAATCTATTTTTAATTACAATGACATTGACCCTGTGACCCCATATAAAGTCCCATGTAAGGTCTCAAAACAGACTACCAACACAATTTTGGTGAGGAAAGCTCATACCTTTTTCAAGTTATTATCTGTAAAAAGTATTTCTTTTTTTAGTTACAGTGATCTTGACCCCAGAGACCCCCCCCCAAAACAGTACTTTGCAAGGTCACACACAGGTTTCCTACATAACAAGTCTGGTGAAAAAAACTCAAACCAACCTCAAGTAAGGACAAGGAATTTCTATTTTTAGTAAGAATGACCTTAACCCAAGTGATGACTACCATGGAATGTAAAATAACATTGCAATTATCTAAATCTGACAAATCTCTTACCCAAGATGAAAACATAACTATTGCAGCAAAGCCCGCTGGAATTGCAAACACCCAAACCCCATGTCTTTTATACTCCACTCCAACTGCAATTCCAAGTGGTCCCAGGGTTTGGGCAAATGACCGGAGTCGTGGAGGTATATCTGCCATGGCCAACATGGTCACCCAGAAGGAACATATTGAGCCGAGGAAGTCAGAGAAACTGAGTACGTCATAATTCATCAAACAGTAGTACACCAGGTCACTGGCATCACAGGCATGGTAAAACTGAAAAAAAAGGAGAAAAGTGTTAATCCTTCACACCATGGGATATGGCAGTTATCTCTTACTGTTGTATCATTTAATTTCGTGGGGATCAAATTTCGTGCAAATGATATAAGTGACATTTTAGCGTGGGCTTAAATTTGCGCACTTGTATTATTCTAATAAGACTAGATATAAAATTTATTTTATTTCGCTAGGGTTTAATTTTGCGCATTTACCTTAGCGCAAAATGTGAAAATTTAACCAACGCCAAATGAAATGATACCACAGTATTCCAAAGGTGAACAGTGTAGATTCGTGCAATCTGATCAGTATCTACCCTGTGAGTCTTGAGATTTATTATAGGAATAACCATGCCGTAATTTTGAAGTTTGCGACGGTATACACAGATTTTAATGGTCGCAAATATTTTTAACGGCGAAGGCGCAGCCTGAGCCGTTAAAATGATTTAAGACCATTAAAATCTGTTTATACCGTCGCAAACTTCAAAATTACGGCATGGTTATTCTTATTCTAACGCTCTTCCACGTTTCGGCCATAATGCCTTCTTCAGGATTGTTTGTCATAACAGGAAGTGATGTCAACGTCAAACGACAGTAAACAAGGAATTTTACGGTCGCAAATTTTCGCCATCTGACCAATCAGATTGCTTGAAATTTATTTAGTGCATTAGAATAGGTTATTTCTGACTAAGAGGCAAATAGTCTAGATCCTGCTAAGATGTGCAGGCCGATTAGGTTAACACAAGATGCTTACAGGATTTAAGACGCAATGATGTAGTAAGGAATCAATAAGAATTTATATCCATCTGACCTAATGTTGATCATATTATGATGCATATTAATATTGTTTACTTACTCCAGAAAAGAACATGGTATAACTGTATACTGCAGCCTCGACGAAGTATCGTCTGTATGTAGATAGAATTATGGCCGGAATGAAGAACAAGTTACTCAATGTGAGTAATAACAACGCCAGCAGCTCCCTCTGTCTGGAGTGACCAAAGGTACCATCGGTACAGCCGTAGCCTCTCCAACCTACGAACACAAGAAATCTGATATGAGCTACCGTAAATACTCTGTTATAAGATGGGTTTTTTTTCCTTGGAAAATAACCTTAAAAGTAGGGGCAATCTACAAGAAGACCTCATTTTTTCGGGTCCCAACTCACTGAAATTTCACCCCGTCTTATACAAAAACCTCAGATTTTGGCGCAAAGTAAGCGGATCACCTTATAAGCAGGTATTTACGGTATGTCTCTGGAAAAAGCGCACTCAGTTATATTTTTAAACATAATAGCTGTTACTATCTTATAATAGCTGTTACTATCTTTGGAAAGAACTTACAATTATCTGTTATTTCATCATAACTTATATGTCATCTTGTTACACAGTTTGACTGTCAAATGTTATTTTTACTGTAAAATGCATACTAAGAAATGGTGTTTGCTCAAGTTTATGACTTCATTTTATGAATAACATCGATTTTGCAAATAAATCTTTTCCAATGATATGTCCAATATAAAACTGTAAAATCAGTTGTGATGTTATAATTGTAAGAAGTGTTAACAGAAGAAATGAATAGATAATTTAATGTGCTCATCTGAGTATATAAAACATACAACATAGAAAAGCCATAAGGCTTCACAAACTTTAAGGTTTTAGAACTGTAATATTTCCGCCAAACATCGACTTATGCCGTCACTAATTCGTTTTTTTTCCGAACGCCGAATCGTACGTTTCCGGTTGATACTATTATTCGTAAAAGGAGTCTACTCTTTAGGTGTTTTCCGCGATTATGACGTCATTAATAACTAAATCAAATAATAACAAAGTGCGAATATAAAATTGATGTAAAGTAAACAAATATTTTCATAACAAATACTCAAAATAAGTCTATAGACGAACAACACTCAGTAATGAATAAAGCTTATATGAAATTGACCACCGTTTGATCAATCCTCCGTGGCCTAATGGTAACGCTCAAAGATCTTCATTTTGACGGACCCGGGTTCAAACCTCCGGAGAGGAACCCTTTTTTTTCCCTTTTTCTTCTTTTTTTTTTAAAAATTATTGTGAGGAAATTTTTTGAGAAAATAGTATAATCAATAGGTTTAAAAATACAGCAACAGAATCACGATATGAAACTAAAATGCTTATGGAATCTGTACTTCCATTTAGGAAAATGTTGCTATTTTATTGTTTCTATAATTGAACAGTAATTTTGTGATACTTGTCTTATAAAACTAATCTTATGTGTTTGCACGATGATTTTTTCCTTTAAAAGAATGCTTTGGTTGCTACGGTTACGGTTGCCAAAATTACTTTTTTGAGTTTAAATGTTAACCAGCATAGCTGATTGCTTGCGTATTTCTTGTTTTTCAAAAAAATGTGAGGGGGTATAAAAAAATCACCATTCGTAAACCAAGCCCTTTGGTTTTTGTGGTTTTTAACCGTTTGGTCTGGGCCATAGGTACCTATTTTGTAGGCCAATAAAATGAAAACGAAGACGGTGACGTGCTCTTTTCTTTTAATTATTTGATTCTATACACATTGCAGATAATTTTAACGTATAACACAATTATTTTACTGCATTAAACATGCACAAAAATTACAGATAAAAACTTGCTTAATTTTTGCAGATCGGAAAAATGTGCATTTCCGAAAATGGGGTACACTTTAAAAAAGTCAATTTATAAAGTGTTAGAAATAAATTCTAAACATAATGCTTGTTTTTTCCTGTTCAGATATGATGTCCTTAAACAATTAGCCTTTATTTTACAAAATTTTACAAGGTTTCAAAGAAATAGAGATGAATTTAGCTTCTAGTATGTTTGATTTTACAGCCCACTTTCCGAAACAGAGGGTCCCCTTCTAAAATACTAAATTTCTCGAGTTACGCACGGTAAATGTTTTTTAAAACTCGTGTTTAGATGTCTAAATGGATGTACATGTACTTGGAAATGAAAACAACAAATTCCCAATCTGCAAAAGTGCATATTACAGTTCTAAAACCTTAAACAACAACGGCAGAATGTTTCCTATAACCCAATGAACACAAAGTTTAATCCTTACATATTCTACTAAACCCTTTACACCATAGATACAACTTTATAGCATAGGTAAACACTGTAGATCTTTGTTCTTAGTCAGAAATAACGTAATGACTCTTAAAGTGAACAGTGCAGATCCTGATTAGATGGCACGGTTGTGGCGGGTGATCTGGATCTACACTGTTCTCCCATGCAATAAAATGATAGGATAAGGAGTAACGGGAAAATAGTTATATATCATGTGACTGACCTGCGAAGCATTTACAGGAACTGAAAACATTTACACCACTGATGTAATCCTGGCAGACGCCGTACTCCCCGCACTGACCTTCCATGCACCCAGATATTCCGAGAGTCATATCCACCTGTGGCAAGCTTACACATCTCACTGCATCCCTGCAATTACAATTCTTGCATCATACATATTCAACATAAAAGCATCAACTTTCCACAAATGGTCCGGAATTTTACAAGAAGACGTCGCAAGACGATGATACCAGGATTTCTTCTGAAACTGCTAGTGAAAAAGGGGCATAACTTTGACAAAATACAGTCAAAAGTTGTTAAACTTGTCCAGATAGTTGCTATTGTGATGTCAGACAAGTTGAGTCACCTATGTTGAGTTTAAAACTAATAAAAGTTCTACCTTGAATGGTTACTGAGCAAGAGTGAACTGAAACAAAACCTTAATAAAAATCTTGATGCCCATTTGCCTGGACATCAACAACACCTATTGAGTCACCTATGTTGAGTTTAAAACTAATAAAAGTTCTGCCTTGAATGGTTACTAAGCATGAGTGAACTGAAACAAAACCTTAATAAAAATCTTGATGCCCATTTGCCTGGACATCAACAACATACCATATTCTAATAACCAGGTTTTTCCAAACAAAATCTAGTTAATCAGCAAAAAAAGGGGTAATGTTTAGTACTGAAATGATCGTATTTTGTAACTTGATTTAATCATACTGTTGTCAATGGATGATCAGTGTAGATCCAGATCACCCTGTTTGTTTCTTGGCCAGAAATTACATAAACAATCTATGTGCAGGCTGATCTTGGGTTGGAGGTTATAAAACTGAGTTTGGAAACCAGTCTCAAATCTCAAGCATCTGATTGGCTGAAATGGCGACCAGTCGCCATTTCAGCCAATCAGATGCTTGAGATTTGAGACTGGTTTCCATGCTCAGTTTTATAACCTTGGGCACTGATCTACACTTGTCTGTCATCCAATATGATAGTATCCCAAAGAAAATCTAGAATGTGTCCTCGGACACTGATGCCCCCACTGTTGCAACAACATTTGTATTAACAATGGGCCATAACCCTGATAAAAATGGCTGCAGGAAAAAATCCTTTCTTCACGATCATCTACACATCCTGCTTGATCATCTGTGCTATTTGTTGATGCTACAAGATTTGTGAGATGTATGTACAGACGTATGGACGGATGGACAAGGGTAACTCTATATGCCTCCCACTTTGTGGGGTCATTAAAACACAAGGTTGCAATTTAAAATAAATGCTGCAAAATAACAGATTGTGTTTCTGTGATCACCAAAAACTCAAGGTTTAAAAAGGAGGTCTGATGCTGTCTGGCCTGATTTTGTTTTTGGTGATTACTGAAACACAATCTGTTATTTTGCAGCATTTATTCTAAACTTTAAATTGACAGCCCATAAATTGCAAACATAACCTTGAAGGTCTATAACCCTTTAATCCATATAATACCGTATATTCCCTATTAAATGCCCCCGGGGGCGTTACATTTTGCAAAGGGGGGGGCGTTTAATAGAGACCAACTATTGACAAAACGTAGTTTTTAATAATTGTGTTATTTTTTAATAAATAACCGTAGGAAACAATTTTGTCATTTTCCTAGAACTTATTTTTAAAAAACTTAACCTGAAATAAAATTTTTCACACCGAAATGATTATTAAATTATTCATTTGGATTAATGCTGAGAGATTAAAGATCGTCATGTCATGGTAAGTCACTCTTTTACTTTTGAAAAAAGACTGGGGGGGCGTTTATTAGGGGAGGGGCGTTTAATAAGGAATATACGGTATGTGTTTATGGCATGTGCAAACAGAGTAGATCCAAATCAGCATTCAATATAGATCTGGATCTATCGTCACCCATGCAATATAACCTGATATACGGAGTAAAGGATTAAAGGTCAATACGATCACAGTATGTTTTAATATCTTAACAGCTGTACTGCCTGCTGTACTTACATGGTGGTTTTGTCAAAGCACTGGCTATTTAGCCCGAGATACCAGCTCCCGGGCTCCGGATATGGCACATACACTGTATCCTCCATAACTTCTGACGTGGAATTCAGCACTAGGCGTATACCATGTTCACACGGACGGACAGTCTTACCACCTGGTATGGAATTCTTTAGTAGACATATGTAAATCACCACATGATGAATGGAATGCTGAAATGAAAACACACATTTTTATTGATATTTTGGAAATAAATGACGGCAATGAAGGAAATATGGCCACAAAAAGTGGGAGACACCCCTAATTCACAGAAATTCTGGTTGTAAAAAGTTGGTGAAGTGGAAGACGTTGGTGAAGTGGAAGACTTCACAGGTATGTCTAATAGACTTTTACTTCATATTTACAGGTTTTATCACAGTGTAGATCCAGATCAGCTGGCACATTCTTTGACAAAACTAACTCAATGGATCATTAAGTGAACAGTGTAGATCCTAAACAGATGGCATGGAGCCATCAATTAATCAGTAGGTCTACCCCATGAATAACAGTATTCATTTTATTATTCATGCATTGTTACAAAGAGAAATATTCTATTAAATACATAGAACTGAGAACATAAGAACATGGCGAAAGGAACTTACATTAAAAGACGTGCCATTCAAATTTGCTGTCATCTTCAGTGTACCTCCATTATCTGTAAATCCTTCTACGTTAATATCTGTCACCAGTACCTCATAATCTGGCACCTGGATATTGTCTAAAAATTGCGGGGAAGGAATAAAAGAAAACTCTGACAGCAGAAAGGTAACATTGAACGTCACTTCGTCCAAGATAAACCTTCCTAGAGAATTCATTTTGATACAATCGTCCTGTGAGATTTGAGATACATCATGGGGCGGCTCCAACCCTCGAGTTGCCATATAGATTGTTTTTGGTAACATCAATTTCAGCGACTGACATTCTGAAAATATAAACAACATTGTAATACAGTGAAACCTCTGTATTTTCAGGGCTTTTTTTCACTGCCTGGGGAAGAGGACAAAGCCCTAATTTTGGGGAAAATAGCATGATTTCTTCGCTAAAGGGGAATGAAAAAACCTGATGTAAAATTACTTTTTGGGGGAAAATTGCATGATATTTAAGAAATTTTTTTAGGGGAAGGTGCCATAAACAGCCCCTGCTGTAGAAGGAAAAAAAACCCCTGATTTCTATATTAAGACCATCTCTGGGACTACACAAGAGTGATCTTGATAGTTGCATGGACTTCATGCCATGGTATAAATTAGTCCAAAACTGTTAAAAAAACATTAAAATTATTATTATCAAGCTGGTCTTCATTTCGGGGAGGTCTTTGTGAGAGGTTTTACTGCTTTTAAAAATAGTCTTGTTTTTATGTTAGACTCTGATTCCAAATATAATATTTAACCATTTTCTCTATATAAATACGCATTTTTAAGCATGAGCGACCAGTGTAGATCCAGATCAGCCGGCACATCCGTGCAGTCTGATCAGGATATGCACTGGTAGCATTTCATTTAGAAATAACCTTATTAATCAAAAAGCGAACAGTGCACATCCTGATCCGACAGCACAGATGTGCCGGCTGATATGGATCTACACTGTACGCCCATGCAATAAAGGTGTTCTATGGTTGAAAAGGGTTTAGCCCTTTACTCCCCAGATACAGCTCGTCTCCGGTGCGTGACCAGTGTAGATTCAAATCAGCCTACAAATCCATGCAGGATCTACACTAATTATTTTTAGATTTTTCTGGTTATTCCTGACAAAGAAGCAAACTGTGCTGATCCTGATCAAACTGCCTGGCTTTGCAGGCTGCTCTGGATCTACAATGGTAGCACATGGGATATAAGCTGCATCCATGGAGAAAAGGGTAAAAGCGGCATTACTTCAATTTAACCCGCTCTTGTATGAAATATTACATGTATTTGGAACTATAGGCACAAATTTGAAGCATTAGTTCTGGCTAATAAAATTTTAATTTACTAAAATAAATTTGGTCCGCGCGACAAAAAGCGAAAGTAGGATTTCCAAAGTGGTCTCTTCGTCGGTGCTTAATATAGCTCCATTATATTTAGCTTCTTAAAAGTTTGTTAACGATAATTTAACAATATCATTGAAAATCCCGTTTATAAGAAAGAATTCGATCGGTCCTTTTGTGTTCTGTTAGAGAGTTTATATATTGGAGTCTATACGGACAAATATGATTTTTCAATAGTATATTCTTACTTAAGTTTAGGGCTGGGGCTTTAAGGAATACCTAGAAAAATATAGGATTAAAATCAAGCAAATTATTATCTTAGAAAACAACTACAGAAAAACCCCTCATAAACACCACCCCATTTGCAACAAGGCTAGTGGTTGGACAGAATAATCACTACTACTGGGTATTTATATATTCCTTTCAAAAATAACGAGATTTGATCTGGTTCTTGTTAATTTATATTAGATACAATTTATATTTATATTAGATAGATTAGCCTTTTTTTTGCTGAGAGAATGGATCCAGATTTCATCTTGAAATAGGTTTAGAAGAAGGGCACAGGTTTTATTCTTTCACTTTTTGTTACAAATACAAATATGGGAATCCATTAAAGCTATAAATAGCAAGTGAAACAATCCCAGAATTTCCTTGTAGCATAGCGGAGATAGACAAAGTTACTGATTGCACACATTGATCTAATCACCATTACCTGCAGGACAGGTGATTAACTTTAGTGACACTGTCTTAAATCAATTATATATAAATTAAAAGTATATGGTTTGGCATTAAACGAGGCCCATTTTTGGAATCAAATTGGTCTGAAAAACAACAACAACAACAACAATAACACTCATGCTTAGAATAAGTATTACCCTAACTTACCTTTTAATGAAAAGGTTAACACAAACTGGACATCTGATACATTATAACTATTATCAATCTCCAGTAATATATAGTTCCACTTTTTCACGTTTGGGGAAGAAATTGTTACATGACAGTCAGAAACATTTCCACACGATGTTGCTGATCCATAATCTGAGAACGGTAACATATCTGCCGATAATAAAACTGTTACAGGACAGCCCGATGAGAACATTTTATTATTTTTTGATGACGAATTTGAAGAAGTTGTATATGACAGGGTGATTGTCTGGTTTGAATCGGTAGAGTTGATACCCAAGGAATCCTGGTGGTCCTTGTTGTTAAGTTGTGTCACTACACAGTCGGTGATGCTAACCGTATACTCCACTGTGTCTCCTTGTAACATATATCTTAAAAGAATCAAATTGCATACATTTTTCAGTTTAAGTGACAGCTCACAATACTTAAATTAAGCAGAATGCAATTGATCATTAATCAATCTTAGACTACTAAATGATTTTAGATTCATATAAAATCAACACAGTTGACTCCAGAATAATTGATAAAACATTATGTTGTAATTATACATTTATAAAAGTTCAACCATGATTTAATACTTAAGTCTAATAAAATAAAACATTTTAAATCAATTTGAGGAAGCATGAGTTTCCCAGATTTTAAAATTAAAATGATGTACAATTGTACATGTAGCCATATTTTGTATATATCTCCAATAAACAAGAGGGGTCCCAAGATAGCGTGTAATTTGTAAATAAAAACAAAACTGCAGCACACATGTTAATGCAAATTTCAATTTTGTACTGAAGCTCTAGATTGCTAGCATGTCTCTTAATTTGTTTGAAGTTCTTAATTGTGTTTATTGACCTTAATTCGGTTACAGAACAATATCTGATGATCAAAATGTGCGCCGCTGCTTCTTCAAACGTCGCAATTTTAATGTTAAGTTAATGTTTACTAATTAGCACGAAACGAGTACTACTCTTCTTCAGATGAAGTTACCTTGTTGAAATGTTGGGGATTGATGTCAGAATGATCTGCCTTTCAGGCAATGCTAACTTTTCATGTCTAAAATGATATTGTTTAATGTCTTTTTAATTTTTAAGTGAATGGTTTTATTTCAAAAGGTAGCGGTTTTTTCTCTATGTCTGTTGCCGACTGCTAACATGCTAAATTCTATATAATTTCTTTATTTTTACAGTTTTTTTTGTAATTTTGCATAAATGTTACAAAATGATGTCTCTGACAACTGTGAAATTAGCAGTAACATTGTGCGATAGTGTTCTTTTTATTTAGAAATTAAACGCTATTTTGGGACCCCTCGTAAACATCTTATTAAGAATTGTGCAAATAAATAATGATTTTTCAGAGGAAAATGCAACAGACATAATGAGCATCCCAATTGTACCATAGAAAATGTTCACCAATGTGTACCCTCTGATCAGGATCTAAACATTTGCTTTTAGATTCAATAGTCAGGTCTGACAGAAGAAACAACCAGTGTAGATCCAAATCACACAGCACACAAAAAAGGTATGAAAAAAAAAACGCAATATAACCAATAATATATTCACCTGTAGAGAACACTATCGCTGGCAACCTGCTGGGATAAATGTATATTGTGGATTTTGTTGGTGGAGATTTCTTCAATGTTGTCATAACCCCTGGAGTCTACCACCACAAACATTCCATACATACACGACTTGTCAAAATCCTGTAAAAATTCAAAAAGATAAACAATTAAAAATGTGCTAGGTGTGGTCCAAATGAGATTTTGTAACATTTTGATGAGTTTATTTAAATTTCACAAATTATTACACCTTTATGGCGTAGTCTGGGTTAACAGCGTAGATCTAGATCAGCAGGGAATTCTATGCTGTCTGATCAGGATTCACACTGTTTGCTTTTTTATTTATTAAGTAATTTGTGAGAAAAAGGCTAACCGTGCAGGTCCCGATCAGACGGCCCAAATGTGCCTGCTGATACGGATCTACACTGTTCACACATGCAATAAAATCTGTATATAAGAAGTCATGGATTAAAGGTGCTTCTGAGCAACTCATGCTGTATGTCACATTTTTAAATGATTCCAAGTTTGTCACATGTGACAACAATTCATGCAACTTTTAGTGGCTTATCACATGACCCAAAATTTCTGACAACTTAAAAGCATACATTGAGTTTAAAGAGTACTGGTATATTTAATGGAAAAAAAAAAAGATTCCAATGAAATTTAGCTGCCTGTCTCATGGAACAATGATTCTTGCATACCAGATCAGGTTATCCGGTGTTTTCACCCGTGTAGGAAATTTCGATCCTACACCCCCCATGTAGAATGAGTCACGTGAGTGACGTCACGTCTTCAAGTATCTGACGTAATATATTCAAGTTAGTGACGTCATTTATAAACAAGAGCCAGTCGGAAACGACTGCAAGCTCGACTATTCGAAAAGTCAGAATTATTAAGCACATTGTAACTGGGCTTCATTTAAACTGGGGAGTGATTCAGGAGTTTATGATGCCTCCAACAAACACACATGAACAAAAGTTTCTTAATCCAAGTTAGGAAATAAATAAATTACACTTAATTTATTATTGTAGATTTTTTTAGGGTTAACACAACCCAGCCCATAAACCCCTGATCCGACACCCATCAACCTACTATCCCTGCCCACCTAAAGTGGTGTGGCGTGGCGAAGTACAGTATGGTATGCTGGTTGCTGGTGTTGTCATTGTTGGTGTTGTTACTGGCGGTGGTAGTGTTGTTGCTGGTGGTGGGGGTGTTGGTGTTGTTGTTGTTGTTGGTGGTGGTGGTGTTGATGTTGGTGGTGGTGTTAATGTTGTTGGTGGTGGTATTGGTGTTGCTGGTGTTGTAATAGTATAGTAATAGTAATAGCATAGTAATAGTATAGTAATAGTAATAGTATAGTTATAGTAATAGTAATAGAATAGTAATAGTATAGTATAGTAATAGTATAGTATAGTATAGTAATAGTATAGTATAGTAATAGTATAGTATAGTAATAGTATAGTAATAGTATAGTATAGTAATAGTATAGTAATAGAATAGTAATAGTTATAGTAATAGTCTCGGTCTCGACTAGGTCTGGGTCTCGGTCTGGGTCTCGGTCTGAGTCTCGGTCTGGGTCTTGGTCTGAGTCTCGGTCTGGGTCTCGGTTTGGGTCTCGGTTTGGGTCTCGATCTCAATCTCGGTTTGGGTCTCGGTCTCGGTTTGTGTCATGGTCTCGGTTTCTGTCTCGGTCTCGGTTTGTGTCTCGGTCTCGGTTTGTGTCTCGATCTCGGTTTGTGTCTCGGTCTCGGTTTGGGTCTCGGTCTCGATTTGGGTCTCGGTCTCGGTTTGGGTCTCGGTCTCGGTTTGGGTCTCGATTTGGGTCTCGGTCTCGATTTGGGTCTCGGTCTCGGTTTGGGTCTCGGTCTCGGTTTGGGTCTTGGTCTCGGTCGGTCTCGGTTTGGGTCTCGGTCTCGGTTTGGGTCTCGGTCTCGGTTTGGGTCTCGGTCTCGGTTTGTGTCTCGGTCTCGGTTTGGTTCTCGGTCTCGGTTTGTGTCTCGGTTTGGTTCTCGGTCTCGGTTTGTGTCTCGGTCTCGGTTTGTGTCTCGGTCTCGGTTTGGGTCTCGGTCTCGGTTTGGGTCTCGGTCTGGTCTGGTCTGGTATAGTATAGTATAGTATAGTATAGTATAGTATAGTATAGTATAGTATAGTATAGTATAGTATAGTATAGTATAGTATAGTATAGTATAGTATATGCCCCCACCCACCCCACCATTTCTCAACACTTTCAACCAAAGTATGTAAAGTACATCTGTTTTAAACATTTTCTAAAGCATTACATATGAAAAACACTAACATTGAACCTTTAACAATTATTTATAAGTCTTAATTCTAATTTCAAGTGAAAAGGGGCAAAAACCAAAAATTCTAAGTCGAAAAAGGGCAATAATTTGAACAAAATTGAAGTTAGAGTTATGGTTCTTGGCATACAAACTTCAAATATGATGATGAACAAGTGTTGAAAGTTTTAAAGCTGTAGTATAAGTAGTATGGAAGTTATGGGTTTGTACAGTAGCTTGCATGCAAACTTTAACCTGAAATTCTAAGTCAAAAAGGGGCATAATTTGAACAAAATAGAAGTTAGAGTTAGGGTTCTTGGCATACACACTTGGGATATGATGATGATCAAGTGTTGAAAGTTTCAAAGCTGTAGTATAAGTAGTATTGAAGTTATTAGTTTGTATAGTAGCTTGCACGCAAACTTTAACCTGTAATTCTAAGTCGAAAAAAGGGCCATAATTTGAACAAAAGTAAAGTCAGAGTTATGGTTCTTGGTATACACACTCGGGACATGATGATGAACAAGTGTGCCAAGTTTTAAAGCTGTACTATTAGTAGTATTGAAGTTATGAGTTTGTACAGTAGCTTGCACGCAAACTTTAACCTGAAATTATAAGTCAAAAAAGGGCCATAATTTGATCAAAATGAAAGTTAGAGTTATAGTTCTTGGCATACACACTCCAGACATGATGACGAAGAACTGTGCCAAGTTTAAAAGATGTAGCTATAGTAGTTTTTAAGATATAGGTAGGTTGCACGTAAACTTTAACCAAAGCGGGACGCCGACGCCCAAGTGAGTACAAAAGCTCGACATATTCTTCTAATAGTCGAGCTAAAAATGAAAGTTAGAGTTATGGTTCTTGGCAAACACACTTGGGATATGATGATTAACAAGTGTTGAATGTTTCAAAGCTGTAGTATAAGTAGTATTGAAGTTATGAGTCTGTACAGTAGCTTGCACGCAAACTTTAACCTGAAATTCTAAGTCGAAAAAGGGCCATAATTTGATCAAAATGAAAGTTAGAGTTATGGTTCTTGGCATACACACACGGGACATGATGATGAACAAGTGTGCCAAGTTTTAAAGCTGTAGTATAGGTAGTATTGAAGTTATGAGTTTGTACAGTAGCTTGCACGCAAACTTTAACCTGAAATTTTAAGTCAAAAAAGGGCCATAATTTGATCAAAATGAAAGTTAGAGTTATGGTTCTTGGCAAACACACTCGGGACATGATGATGAACAAGTGTGCCAAGTTTAAAAGCTGTAGCTATAGTAGTTTTTAAGATATAGGTAGGTTGCACGTAAACTTTAACCAAAGCGGGACGCCGACGCCGACGGCGACGCCGACGCCGACGCCCAAGTGAGTACAATAGCTCGACATATTCTTCGAATAGTCGAGCTAAAAAGCTTGCTCTAACATCAATATTTCAGCATAATGAAAATAAATAAGTGTGTATACTTACACAGAAATGTTATAAATAATAAAAGGTATGCAAGAAAAAGTATCTTGCATGAGACATTCGGTAAAGATAGAAAAGTCTGTCACCTTGGGTGAACTGTTTTGGCGGGAACTCGGCAGAGCCTCGTTCCCGCAAAACAGTTAACCCTCGGTGACAGATTTTTCCATCTGCACCTCACACTCATTCATGATACTTATATTCTGTTGCAATATAAACATTTAATCCATATTTTATAGATTTTATCTCATGTGCAAATCAAGATCAGCTGGCACATTCGGCACATAGGACAATGATTTTAGTTCACAAATGTTTGCTTAAACTTATTTGAGACATACAGTTTGTCAACCAGCCAATATACAGATGTCAAATTAGACAGTCAAAATTCACATTGAGACATGTCTACCAATTTATAACTGGAACAGATACACAGCAGCTGGTATTAATAAATAGTACTGTAATTTATATCCTCCATTTATTCTTGTTCACTCCAACAACTACACAAGTATATAGTTTTTCAAAACAAGTATACCTTTTAAATGTTGTATGTATTAATTTTTATCCCTTACTGCTGTTGGCACATGGGCAAACAGAGAAGATCCAGATCAGCTGGAACATCTGTGCTGTCTGATCATGATCTTAACTATTGGCTTTTAGATTCATTATGCAGCATTCATATGCTGGCTGGCTGATCTGGATCTACACTGGTCACATATGTGATAGAAACAGCATCTCTATTCAAGTCTGTCTTCTAAGGATCTGAACTGTTCAATTTTGGTTCTTGAAGTTATTTCAAGAAGTGACCAATGTAGATCCAGATCAGATGGCACAAATGTGCCAACTGGTCCCAAGGTTATAAAGCTGAGTTTGGAAACCAGTCTCAAATCTCAAGCATCTGATTGGCTGAAATGGCGACCAGTCGCCATTTCAACCAATCAGATGCTTGAGATTTGAGACTGGTTTCCATGCTCAGTTTTATAACCTTGGGCACTGATCGGGTTCTTCACTGGCCCATTAACAGAAACAGCACACCCATGAATGAACTGTTCACTTTTAAACCCCGGTCACATTAAGGCATACCTGCTGTTGCGCCGGGTCTACGCCTGGAAAATCAGAAAATTTTGGAGATTTCGCACAGCAAGCGCTCGCCTGTGGTACGATTTTTTGGCGGCGTAGCCCCCTCTCCACAGGCGCACACCAAAGTTTTCCATGTAAAACTTTTTTCCACGACTGTCACGATTTTTAGCCCTCGCAGGTTGTTGTGCACTACCTGCACGCTGCCTGAACCTTTGTTGATCGCTCATCGCTTCAGTCCCACGCCTTGTAGACGCCAAAACATGATGGTGGGAAGGGTTTCCCGCGCTCGCTGCTCGCACGCCCCCTGGTCTGGTAAGGCGCCTGTGTGGCTCAGTACATGCGCCTTAAGCGCACCTTAAGCGTGCCTTATGCGCACACATGTTTACATGGTTTCTTGGTTTCGGTTTCGCCTCGTGGGACGAGCGCACTCTCATTTATCATTTTGGCACTGTTGAGGACAGACATATATTTTCTAAATTCTGTCAAATTTTCTTTACACATATTCAGAAGGGGGTCCCCAGTATTACCACAGTATTACAAGGACAGGGTGTAAGGAAAGCAGTCATGCCTCCTAAAGGAAAAGGGAAGAAAAGGGTGCAGAAAAAAGGCCAAGATTTGGTGGAGGATGACACCAGAGAGGAGCAGGAGTCTCCTGAAGGCAGACCAGAGATCAACCTCGTTATTGGTGATGTTCCACAGGCTTCTCAGTTCCAGCCACTTCAGTTGGACCAGCCAGATGATGATTCTGATGGGACCAACAGTACCTGTTCTGTCACAGGCAAGAGGACAAGTCTGAGCCATAACTTCCCCTCTGAGCAGTTGTACAGTTGTTCCACCCCTATATATACCAAAAATTTCTAGCGAAATCGCAACGTAAATCGCACAGTGGAGGTACCCTGCATGTGCGCCTGTTGCTCCTGCAAGGCACACTGCATGTACCTCAAGCGTGCAATATTTAAAAAATCGTGCATGAAGCGCACGAGGCGCAAGATTGTGGTACAATATGTGTGCGCTGAGGGCAAGCTGCCCATGCCAGGCGCACGCCTCAAAAATTGTCAGACGCAGACAATCGCAGCCATATGCGTGCCTGGCCTGCACCCTATGTGTACTACACGCTCAACAAGCCCACGCCAGCTGCACAAGATGAAACTTATGGTTTGAGGAGCAAGATCTTGGGCCTGCGACCCCTACCTCCCAGAAATTTCAGAAATCGCACGACCAAAAAATTGTGCGCCTTTAATGTGACCGGGGTTTAAGATTCACTTTGGTAATTTCTGACCAAGAATTGACCAATGTAGATCTAGAACTGATGGCTCTAATGTGCTATCTGGATCTACACCGGTGATATATGCAATAGAAACAGCACACCCACGCTGTCTAATCAAAATTAGAACTGTTTGCTTTTAGATTCACTAGGTAATTTCTGACTGTGTAGATCCAGATCAGACAGCACAAAAATTACCCGCTGATCTGGATACAGATGTTTATTGTGGTATACTTGTGGCACACATAATTGAATCCATAATGTATAAAATAAAGTTTAAGTAAAATACCGGTGGCTGAATCTTGTCAGTGGTGGACTTGGGAAGAAAAGCTGCCATGTACCACAGTCCTGGCCTGGGGGTGGGTAGTGTGTACGTGACTGCATTAGCATCCTTCTCTATCGTTACATGGAAGGAATCTGTGCGATTTGTGTAAAACTTCTGTGGAAATGTCTCATTATACGGTGTCACCAGTGGGTAGCTCCCGTGTTGTAGGTAACTTGAATAACAAATAATCTATGCTAAAGAAAAAACGAAACCCAGTAACATCATTTCATTATCAAATATGTGGTATCAAAACAAATTATAACAGAGCTTTTTTTTCAATGCCAGCTAAAGAGGTCCATACCCTATAATTTGGAAAAAAAAATGTGTAGTTTTGTCTCTAAAGAGAATGAAAAAACTTGTGGTAAAGTAAGATTTTGGGGGAAAAACTGCAAGATTCCTCCATAGACACATTATTGTGGGGCAAACACTGTAGATCTTGATCCAGGATCTGCAATGTTCGCTTTTTTATTTGTTAGGTTATTTCTGACCAAAATCCATACAGTGCAGATCCTTATCAGATGGCACATATGTGCTAGCTGATCTGGATCTACACAAGTCGCACATGCGTAACAATGCGTATTTATGGAGGATAGGGTTAAAGATCAGAAGGTGCCTGTAAACAGATTACACTTAAGAAAGAAAAAAATGTAATATATTGTTCTATTATCACCTCACATCAAATGGCATATATAAGCATTGGTATGACACACTCTAGTAAACTGACCTAAGTTAACTGACCACAGATGCATAAATAATAGTATACTGTTTTTCTGTCCACAAACAGAGATATCTTACAGGCACAAACTTACATATGCACTTCTCTAAATGCACAAGATTTCCCTGAAGTTTTAGCCTGAAAACTGAAGGAGACCTCCACTGACTGCGGGGGTACATTGTAGGACAAGATGGTGGCGGATCTGAAGCTTTCATACTCGGACAACTTGATGGCTGTGCTCCAGTGGACATCGGAGAAGTATGCAGCCTCTGAAATTATCAAGTTATCATCAACAGTTTGAAATCTGACAGTTAGGAGGTGGTGTACAGTAAAAAATGAAGTTATTGAAAATCTATCAAAACTGGCATCGCAGCATGTGACAAAACACTTACCAGGGCTTTTTTCTGCCTGTCTCACTGGCTAAATAAGGGCCCCATTCCCAATGCCAAATACTGACCATTTTTCCCAATTTCAAGAAAAAAATTCCCAATATCAAGAAAAAATAGAAACAAATAAATGAGAAATTGTTTAACCCTTTCCTCCATATAAACACATTTTTACACATGTGTGACCAGTATAGATCCTTGATCTGCACTTGTCGCATTTTGGTCAGAAATAACATAACGAATCAAAAAGGGAACTGTGCAGATCCTGATCAGATGGCAAGATATGCTAGCTGATCTGGATCTAGACTGTTAGCCAACCAAATAAAGGTGTGTCTATGGAGGAAAGGGTTAATAAAAGACTTTCCAATTGACCTTATTTATTTACTTCTGATCATTGATCCGTAAAACCTACAAACTCTCATAGAGTTCTGTAATACTTACATAGCCAGCAAAGCAAGAAAAATTAAGCTGTAAAGCAGAATAATAAATGTTAAAAATTCCCAACTGGTTTGATTTCTCAATATATTCCACCAAATTTGACTATTTACTCAGTAAAAGTTTCCCATTTTCCTCCCAAACCCCTGAAAAAGCCCTGCTTTCACAGCTAGAGGTCCAGAAACCAGACTCCTAGCCGGTCTAGAGGTCCAGTAAATCCAAATATACCGTAAAATTCCTATTAAATGCTCCTACCCTAATAAATGCACCCAATATTTGTTAGGAAAAATCTCTAAATCCTAAAGCGAAAAAATTATAGAATTTAAATAGCAATTGTAGGGCCAAGTTTATTGTGAATTTTACCTAAGACTTGGGTCCGGTTACTGGACCTCCAGTTAGTCCTATAAATATGACATCGTAAATGCTTATTTATCTTTTTTTTTTATTTTATGGCAATTACGACGTCATATCGCCGAACGCAGTTTTCCTGTCGCATGTTCCGACTGATTTTCAGTCGGGACAATTATCAAAGTTATGTGCAAATTTACAACATGACAGGCCTAAATATAGCAATATTTCATTAATATTACTCTTATTCTTGCTTCAGACATAAAAATTACTTACATTATCCAGTTATAAACTACGATAATCCATTTTAATTTCCACCACAGTATTTTTGAATATGCGGCTCTCAGCCGTGAGACATTGCTCGATTCTGATTGGCTCACGCAAATCATGCAACCGCCTCATGTTATACAATACTAATTGGACGAATTACAAATAAATAGATGATTTTTTATAATATAAATCATACTTCACCATAAAAGCGGACAGAAATATATATTTTCTTGATAACTAAAGTTAGCCTACAATAGTTTGATTCTTTTTCTTTCTGTTTAAAGGACATAACCTGACTATTAAAAATATTATTTTTGTCTACGAAATTTTTACGCAACTGTCAATCCGGAATATGTCAAGTGAAAGTTCTGCATACACAGTACTTGAATATAATTTCTTACCGGATTTAATTCATGTTTACCGATGATTTGATGCTTAAAGGTGAATTTGGTTATATATTTTCAACTGTCTAATCATTTAAAGCTGAGATTATGACTTTCTGTAAACTTTTTGTTAAAACGTTTTTGATGCATCGCGTTTAGAGGTAACACTTGCCAATAAATAAAAAATAAAATGTCAAAATATTAAAAGTTAAAGGTTAAAGAAGCATGCGTTCCTCTAAATTAGGCTATTTGGAGTAGACCTCCAGTCACTGCCACACACAAAAGATTATAAAATGTCAGTACTAGCTTGCATCCAGTAAGCAATCATCATGCTTGATTATAAACATCTACAAATAATACCTGCAAAGGGAGTTGAGCAATATCATAAAAAATACAAAACAAAACAAACAAATAATAACAATGACCACTGGTTCGAATAGTTTTAGAACGACTTGGTTACATTAAAATCCTTGTAAAGTAATTACCACTGATGGTGAACAAAAATGCCGACTTCAGAAGCACAACTTCAAAAGGTAAGTAGCTCATTATATAACGTTATGTCATTTTGTATGTTTTTAACATTTGTCAATTCGTTTAATATGCTAACATAACTATTTTCCTGGTACGACTTGTTTGAGGTACGAATTGATAAAATCTTATCCAAAGAGTAAAAATTACCAAAATGATTTTCTGAAACTCAAACCCTGCTAGTGTACTACTACTACTGTCTGCTACCCAATTATAAATTAAATGAGTTCAATTATGAATGAAGACGATGGCAACCATGTTACAACATGTGATTCACTGTTAATGGATTTAGCACAACTTCACAAATCTTGTTGAATAAAATTTTGGTAACCTTTCTTTTTTTAAATCTAGGTACTTCTGAACTCTCCATCATAAATATATTGTAATGAAGATGATGAAGTGCCAAAATGAAATTATGATTTTCTCGCATTTTGAATAATCAAATCTTTTATAATGTTATCAAAATTATTAAAATGATAAGAACCTCATGCAATTGTGGAAAAGATAAATATTTATTACAAATTTAAATAAAGTTTGGTACCTGGTAAGAAGTGTAAATAATATTTGGGTGTCAAAATAAAACACTTTCCACTCAAATGAAAAAATATTAATAACGTCACAGAAATTTTTTGCGTGATAACATCCAGGGTATCACAAAGCCATCCGCTTTCTTGACCGCCGAAGTGTAGCACAACTATTTGTGCGCGACAATGACTTTTCTATATATGTGATGATCGTCCTTCGCGCACAACCCAGTTACTATTCAAATCAATGCGGAAAATTTTCCTTCTATTTCTATATGCCACCGATCGGAATTTGAATCGCAACTTTGGCGGCTCCATAAAGCATCTTAAACCATATGTATCTTTAAAAACTTTACATACCTGAAAAGCCACATTCAAGTAAAATCAATATATGTAATCTTTTATAAATAACGATTTCGTTTTTTATGCAAAACTCTTTTAAACCTCCACCCATGTCAACAAATTTCGATTACCGCGCTTAAAGTTTACCTGACTCACGTTTATCGATAAATAACAGAATTTAAATCGGGTCGATTAAAATCATTTCCACCACAGTTTTGATCGTAACTGCTTGAAACGTAAAGGACAGACATCTGTAGAAAGTCAGTATGATAATGGGTCTGTGTTTGCAGTCGAATTATTGAGACTAGCCGAGGTGACCAGTGCGTGTTGTCTGAAATCATAATAGGCAGTTTCCCGCAAATTTATAGAATTACTTTGTTTGAATTTTGCTGAATATTTACAATGATGTGTGTTAGATTGGAAACAAAGTTGGACTCCCTGAGGTTATTATAGATATACAATTTTATCTTTTTTATTAACTGTGATAATTTCACAGCGAGAAGTTTTATACATGTGGGAATCACAACAGTGCACTTTTGATCTTTGTGGACAATCTTGTTGCCAACATCCTTCCATTCCTTTCCCTAATTCTATTCCCTTCCCTTGCACGACGGTGGCAGGGTTTAAGAGTTTATGAAGGTTTGTGGAGAAATCATTTTTTTAGAAAAACATAGAAGCTCGATTTGTTTCTTTTATCCCTGTCATCGTGTTCTTGCTGATTTTACTCCTGGAGCTCTGTTCTCGGTAAGGTCATTGAGTACCCACCCTTTGGCTTGCAATGCTATAAGCTTTTTATGTTTTATATGTTTGTGTGCTTTTGCATGCAATATTGTTGAGCCGTTGGGTAGTTTGGAGTTATTTCACCAAGACAACTTGTTCTGTTCATGTTTTGTGATACGAGAACCTGTTGGGGCAAGTGTGAGGTTGGTGCACCCTAGAACCTAGTTTAAACTCCCAGTGGCAATTTGTTTTGCCTCTGACCGTTCCAAGGCGGTATCCCCACTGACGAAGTACAGACATGCGCAGTGAAACAGTCATAAGTTTTCACAGAATGTTCCTGGTAATTTCTTTGGGTTCCTTTTTATGCGCAAAACCGATGACGTTATCACCACTTCCGGTATCAGCAACTGCCGGGCTAGTGAATTAATTATCTTCTTGAAAGTTATCCAGCACATTTTGATTGTAAACATTTTGAAGACACATTTGTGTCTGCTTCTGTCTGGTTTTCATGCATGGGTGTTAGCTCTTCAAAGAACATGAGTGCAAGTGGTGCTTATATCGTTGCAGCGCAGGCAAGACATACGGCTACGGTAATTATTTTTTTTTAATTTATCAATGTAGAAAATTGTTGTCCATAGCACAGATTTGAAATCCAAAGAGAAGAAAATGCATCGCGGCACAACTGAGTGTATTTGTGACATTATATGTTGTTGGTCACTAAGGTAACTTGATGCTTTTGTTTTGTAACCAGCCAAATTCTGAAATTATTTTCCACTTTATCCTTCTTACCTATATTTCTGTCCCTTCCTATAATCCCGTCCCCCTTGAATAAACAACAATTAATAATAGGTTGCATGGACTTATGTACCGACATGATAGTCCTATAAATATGACATCGTAAATGCTTATTTATCATTTTTTTATTTTATGGCAATTACGACGTCATATCGCCGAACGCAGTTTTCATGTCGCATGTTCCGAACGATTTTCAGTCGGGACAATTATCTAAGTTATCTGCAAATTTACAACATGACAGGCCTAAATATAGCAATATTTCATTAATATTACCATTATTCTTGCTTCAGACACATAAATTACTTACATTTTCCAGTTATAATCTACGATAATCCATTTTAATTTCCACCACAGTATTTTTGTATATGCGGCTCTCAGCCGTGTAGACATTGCTCGATTCTGATTGGCTGATGCAAATCATGCATCCGCCTCATATTATACAGTACTAATTAGACGAATTACCAATAAATAGATGTTTTTTATCATATAAATCATACTTCCATATAAAATCGGACAGAAATATATTTTTTCTTGATAATTAAAGTTAGCGTACAATAGTTTGATTGTTTTTCTTACTGTTTAAAGGACATAACCTGACTATTGAAAATATTATTTCTGTCTACGAATTTTTTACGCAACTGTCAATCGGGAATATTTCAAGTGAAAGTTCTGCATACACAGTACTTGAATATAATTTCTTACCGGATTTAATTCATGTTTACCGATGATTTGATGCTTAAAGGTGAATTTTGTTATAAATTTTCAGTGCCTAATCATTTAAAGCTGAGATTATGACTTTCTGTAAACTTTTTGTTAAAACTAAATATGTGACATGTTTTTGATGCATGGCGTTTAGAGGTAACACTTGCCAATAATTTGAATAAATGAAAAATATAAAATGTCAAAATATTAAATGTTAAAGGTTAAAGAAGCATGCATTCCTCTAAATATTTGGAGTACGGTACATGAGAGTAATCATATTATTTTCAAGTTGCAGTTGTTAAAAAATTGAATTTATTAAAATTGAACTTAACAATGAATAGAAAACTTATTTATCTGAGAATCACTTATCCAAAAACACACCATGTGCTAAAAATAGCATTTATTTACATAATCTTTCAAAACTGATAAAAATGCATCAAAATATTTTTTACCCTTGATTGTCTACATGGTTTGGACACAATAACAAGTTTGAAATAGTGAAAACAAATTCTTCTTACTGGTTCTTACAGCAAAGGACGTGTTTATAGGAATGCGACGGCCATTTATTTCACCGGCGGTGTGTGCCTGCTAAACAACCTAACATACATATTTAAGCATTGATTTTCATATATAATGTTCCGTTTCATAGAACAAAGAATGCTGTCGTTTGATCATCATGCTAATTTGACATTTATATTATCTTAATTCTTATTATAAAGTATTTGACAAAAATTCGTTAAGAGGGATAGAAATACAGGAACAGGGAATAATTATTGTTTTGAAGATGGTAAGGTGTGAAAATAAAATTATCGTTTTTAAAGAATTTCCAAAATACTGTTATTATTGTCATAAAGAGATATAATGATAATGACAGGAGACAATTGATGAAAAAAAAAGAATTTTGTTAAAAAAATGTTATAAAGTTTGGAACCTTCCATGATGCTTTAAAATTTAATAAACAAGGTCAATAAATATTTAGAAGTACAAAACTTTCTCACCAATTTTAAAATTTCTCTTATATTGTTAAGCCTCTGCTTTAAAAGATCAGTTATAATATTTAAAGAGCGTCTGCCAAATGAGAAGTCAGTTACAATATTGAATGAGCATCTGGTGGACACAGAGAAGACATCATTAATCAACCAAATTAACCAATTAAGAACAGATGATCACGGTAGTTAAGATGGACTAAGCAGGGCTTTTCATCCTTATATAACAGAGGCCTATAAAAGGCCTCTTCCCAATCCAAAAGTATAGTATTTTTTCCCAACTGCGTCAGAAACTCTTCCCCAAATGCTAGGTCAGATGTCCAAAAACTGGTTAAACTCCTTTGATGGGTGTTTGAAAACTGAAGTCTGAAAAATGAAGTGCTTGAAAAATTAGATTTAAGTTAAAATACCTATTACTATTCAATTTTATGAACTAGAACCAATCTATTATGTTTTCCCAAAATAAACAATTATCGCGCATAAATTTCCCAGTTGGAAAGGCCAGGGCCTCTTCCCAATTTGCTGATGAAAAGCCCTGGACTAAATGAGATTAAAGTCAATATATTGTTACTCGATGACCTGCTCACTGCAGGGCACTTGTTTACCCATGTTTTGGGCTGAATATTGGCCCCATTCCCCTCCTATTTTTTCACTATCTCAGAAAAAAATTCCTCTCAAATCTAAAAAGAATTGAAACAGACTCGTGAAAATGCTTTCCCCTCAAATCGAATCACTATTCATCTGCGTTGTCAGTAATCAGAACAAAGCTCTATAAAAATGACTTACTTCTGCCATCTGACCATTTCGAGCAAAGAAGGAAGGAACTAAAGCATACCCTTTTTGATAATATCCATGGAAAATATAACTTTCTGACATCTTGATTATTCAGTAAGATAGCAAATTCATGAAATTTAACAACAGCAACAAAGCCATTTTCATTTCTATTAAATCGAAAACAAAATAACCTAGACGCTGACATCGTTTTCAGAACATTGTCAGTTTGATCTTATAATATCCCCAGAACAAAAGAGCCACACTTAAAACACATTTTCAATCCAAAATACGCTGTAACGTCCAGCAAATATTCAATATTGTCATATGCCACAGTGAAAGTTTACACAAATGACGTCATACAGTAGATCGACTTCAGAAGCCGTTAACCGGTTACTAGATTAACCGAAATCGGCGGAAAAACCGAAATCGGACCGAAATCGGCGGGAAAAACCGAAATCGGCCCGTTTTTTCTTATAAATGTAAAAATATATAGTGAAATAAATGTTGTTTGGTGTTTACAAGTAAAGATATTAATATTGAGAAGGAAATGTGTTAAACCTAATGAAAGTAAAAGTTTGTGTAATAAAGCCAACATTGAAATCATGTATGCGCGCGATCGGCGAATCGAAGTACTCCAAAGCGGCGCAATAATTCTTTAATATATCATTAAAGTTGTATCAAAATTTCATGAAACTGTGATATCGTTGTAATCACATCAACAAGAAGAAAATATGAATCGAAATCGGACGACTGAACGTCTTGGACGAAGCCCTATGATACGGTATAAAACGTCTGAATATCGGGCTGAACTAACTGTTACCGGAATCGGCATATTTCGTAACAGTTTAACATCATTTTCCTAATAAACTTGGTGTATGTGTGTTACTGAGACATTAAGTCAAATTTATTATGTTAATGCAAATACACGTTCGTAAATAAGCTACAGATCGCTTGTGACATATGCACGTGAACGGCAAAACTCAAATCTAATATCTACAGATAAGTTATACATAAAATTTATCAATGTGTTACGGAATGTTTGTGTCACAATTACTAACAGTGTATATGATAGTTTGTAAATTAAAAAACTCGTACGGTTATTCTCAAAACGCAGTATACCCGCACTGCGTAAAAGCCTTCTCCAATGTCCAGCCTTTTCCGCTTACTGCTGTTGTTAATTAATCAATATTGCACAATGAGAAGAGATTGTTTGAAATTTAGTTCAATAAAAATTGTTTAATTTAATGAACCGGCTAAATTAAAGTTCAACTAGCGACCTATGTATTATAAATGAAGAGTCGTTAAATTATTTATTTCACAGTAACATATTAAAATAGATGAAAGGCACAATTAAAGTTAATTAAGTGCTGTTTTACCTACTCTTGCTATCTTTAAACAGCACCGCCAATTGACATGACCAGCTCACAATTAACGCTGTTTGAAGTGCCGCCAACAGTTTGTCACAGTTAAAGAAATTACGACTGACTGTGCGAATATGAGTATTAACAGAAATTTTAATTGTTTTAGAAACTGTTTATAATAACCGTAGTCCTTCAATCTCAGCACTGACTGTTATAACCTAATGATCAAATAATATACATGTTTTGTTTAAAACTGCGCGAATATTTCAAGTTCTGTTCTGTTGTACGGAAAATAAGATTAACACATATATATGGATCGTGTGGAACTTCCACAAAAAATGATGGATTTGTGCAGTTTTTGTGACCGTGAGTTCACCTTTCGTGATTCAGTTCAGTGTTATTATTGTAAAAGGTGGTGTCATTTCAAATGTGTTGGAATACCTGTTGAAGAACAGAAATCTTGGTCTGTGTCAAATCTGAGATTTGCGTGTAAAATTGTGCGTTCACTGGGAATGAGTTTGATGCCAGCGCTGCCTTAGTAAGGTAAGTTGTATCTATTCATTTATTTACTTCACGCTTATTTAAATACATTACAGTTGAAACTAAACTTGACACCCTTGTGCACATGATGTGCACATCGCGGAAACACTATTGCCTTGAGGCAGTATCAATTGTCTTGTCAAACTGTTAATTGCAAGATTGTTGGACAAGGATTTCCATGATTGGATTACGCAATTTTGACACTTTGTATAACCAAAGAAAATGATCAATAAAAGGTGGATCCATTCAGCCTCAAAAACAGCATCTTGAAGTAGGAATAACCATATTGCCTTAAATTATTTAACTAATGATAGAGAAATGAACATTTCAATTTAGCCTTTGTCGCATCCTTTCTGCATTGAAAAGGCTTCCAATTATCAATAATTACAAATAATATACGATCTTTTACATCAGATTTCACCGGCGGTGACCTTTGACAATTTTTTTTTTCCTGGTCTTTTTATTTTGAGTTTCCAAGTTAGTGTACCGCACATGCGAAATACAGCATTTTATGCGAAATGTTAGTGTTCTGCGGGAAATTTGTTTTCAATAATGAAATAGCTTCATAAGGACATAAATTTTACAGAGTTGTTGGAAATACAACGTCATACTGCAAAAACTACCTCACCAGGTTATCTGATAAGCGAAATTTTCACTATATAGAACAAAGAAGGCACTTACAGGGTTAATGTGCATTACTTTTTTCAGCTCATCTCAATCCTTAGGTGCAAACGGTTTCATAAAATTGAATATTTGCTTGACATTTATATATTTATAATCGGCGGGTAAACTTCCTATTTATATCTTAAATATGGCGTAAATCGTAGATAAATTGTTTAAAATAAAAAATATGTTCATACTCACATCTTAATACGTATTTATTTATTAAATTTTCGTAAAACTTGCTCAAAAAGAAAGCGAGCGAATATCCGAAAGCGGGTCGCAAAGAGGTGCCGAAAGCGGCTTTTAAAATTCATTTTCCCCAGTTATCAAAATTGACTGTAGATGTGCGTACTAACATATATGTCACATACCGAAATCGGCTTGTAAACTACATATTTATATCCTAAATATAGCATGAATCTTTAATAAATTTAGGCGGCGACTGTTTTGTCAGTTTCAAAAATAATTTCGACCATTATATACGTTATAGTTTATTTTGAGGCTTGTATGAAAAATTAAACGGTCGCCCAGCTGCGCTGGGCCTGACCGTTTAATTTTCATACAAGCCTCAAAATAAACTATAACCTATACTTAATTTTTGATTGCTGAAAGCCTTTTCGGTGCGGAGAGGATGCGACAGTCATAATTTAAATTGTGCATTTTCAAAACAAAACGTAAAGTTCTTGTAACATTTGTTAATTAATTACATGCTATTCTGCATGCCATTCATGCGAAACATTGCTAGACCAGAAATAAAACAGATTTTACCACCCACGTCGAAAACTTTCTACATGCAGCGCGCAAGAAGCGTGTATTTCGTACAAATCAAGCATTTCACTGCATGTCTGACGTATTATTATCGTTTGATTGTACGTCATAATTATGTTGATGATGTATGCGGCGAACAAAAAGCGTGCATTTCGTGCAAATCATTTTTTACCGCCAAATATCCAGGCTTCAAAATAATATTATTTCAGCGTTTGATTGTAGGCCATATGTTTTCACAATTGGGACTCTAACTAAAATTAACTAATAAAGAATTACGATGCATTTAATTAAAATTTAATGATGTATTTGTTTCGTGTGCACTTTACATGTTGATAAAATGCAAAACAACTAATAAAATAATATTTAAGAAAATTAATTTCTCTTAATTACATGTTACATATACTACATAAAATTATCTGTACACATATTATTTACAGACTCAAAGGTACCACGGTCTTTGTTGACAATAACCGTACGAGTTTTTTAATTTACAAACTATCATTTACACTGTAAGTAATTGTGACACAAACATTCCGTATCACATTGATAAATTTTATGTATAACTTATCTGTAGATTAGATATTAGAACTAACGCGCAAATGAAATAAAACCGCGGATTTGAGTTTTGCCGTTCACGTGCATATGACACAAGCGATCTGTAGCTTATTTACGAACGTGTATTTGGATTTACATAATAAATTTGACCTAATGTCTCAGTAACACACATACACCAAGTTTATTTGGAAAATGATGTTAACTTGTTACGAAATATGCCGATTCCGGTAACAGTTAATTCAGTCCGATATTCAGACGTTTTATACCGTATCATAGGGCTTCGTCCAAGACGTTCAGTCGTCCGATTTCGATTCATATTTTCTTCTTGTTGATGTGATTACAACGATATCACAGTTTCATGAAATTTTGATACAACTTTAATGATATATTAAAGAATTATTGCGCCGCTTTGGAGTACTTCGATTCGCCGATCGCGCGCATACATGATTTCAATGTTGGCTTTATTACACAAACTTTTACTTGCATTAGGTTAACAAATTTCCTTCTCAATATTAATATCTTTACTTGTAAACGCCAAACAACATTTATTTCACTATATATTTTTACATTTATAAGAAAAACGGGCCGATTTCGGTTTTTCCCGCCGATTTCGGTCCGATTTCGGTTTTTCCGCCGATTTCGGTGAATCTAGTAACCCGCCGTTAACGGTTATAATTTTTCTTTCTAGACATAGCGCAGTTAAAATGATTGATTTTATTACATGTTTTGCAAACGGGACACTGGTAGGATATTTTTTTGTAAGGCTTGTGTATCAGCAAAAGATTGGCGCATCAAGTTTGTGTAAAATATACAAGTTTTTTAATAAAAAAAGCGCGTTATTATTCGCGTTCCTATTGTTTTGCCGATCTTAAAAAAGGGAGGTAATAAAGAGTGCAACTGCGTAGTTTCCACCATCAAAAGATGTTTTATTGAAAAAAATTCTTTAAGTTTTCCTGAAACATCTTTGTATAATTACAAATAAGCACATTATATTGTAATTTCCATTTATTTTAGTTTTTGTGTTCATAAATATTTCTAATTGATATTAGATCTAATTAAATGATCGGATCTGAGGAATAAGGGGCGTCCGTGGCCGAGTAGTTAAGGTTTCCGACTGACAATCACTTGCCCTTCACCGCTGTGAGTTCGAGACCTACCAGGGTCAAGATCTTTCATGTGAGGAAGCTAACCAGCTAGCTTGCGGAACGTCAGTGGTTCTACCCAGGTGCCCGCTCGGGCCTGAAAATTGTCCGGAGGGGCACCTGGGGTCTTCCTCCACCATGGGAAGCTGGTATGTCCGCACCATAATGTCCTCGTTCAGAGGCGGGAGGGACATAAAACTGGGAAGTAACAACAACGAGGATCTGAGGAATTTCAGCTGTTGTTGTTTAATAAGGATTTGTGTTTCAATTTTAAAAAAACATAGGATTTTTTGGTGTAAGGCTTTAATTTACGACTTGAATCTTTGTTATAAATCTGTTAACCTACAGCAGCCACAGAACAGTGTGTGTGAATACACATTTATTATTAACATGTATGTCATTTAACCCTTTCCTGGATATATACGCATTTTTACGCATGTGCGACCAGTGTTGATCCAGATCAGCCGGCACATCCGTGCCGTCTGATCAGGATCTGCACTGGTCGCATTTTGGTCAGAAATAACCTAATGAATCAAAAAGCGAACAGTTTAGATCCTGATCAGACGGCACGGATGTGCCGGCTGATCTGGATCTAAACTGTTCGCCCTAGCAATAAAGGTGTATCTGTACAGGAAAGGGTTAAAAGGCTTTAAATGAATAAAGCCACTTAAGAATAAAAACAATTTTTTTCATTTATTTATTTAAATGAGAAGCAAAACTGATATATACATAAGACTGAAAATTAAACACCGCATTGCAAAAATTAAACAGCGCATTGCAGCGCGCGACAAAATGGATAAAATCAGTCAATGATGTGACGACCCTTCCTGATATCGTGGGGGAAACCCTGATTACAATCAATGGTAGAACACAGAGTTATGAGTAAGAGTATTAATATGACTTAAATATATTCCCCCTTTTTTGTCATAAAACAATTGAAAATTCCACCTGCATACTCATAAGGCTATGGGTACCTGTCCCTCAAATGTTGTACAGAAATTGGGAAGAATGGCCCTGTGTTTGAAAATTTAGAAATTTATGTGTGATATTTGTTTATTTTGGGGAAACAAAATTCATTAAAAGATGGATAATTGTTTATATTTGAATAGTATTAGTTTTACGTATTTTCAGCTTAAACTTTTAAAAGCACTATTTTTCAGACTTCAATTTTCAAACAGAGGATTTTGAACAATTTTTTGAGATCTTGTCTAGCATTTTCTCTGCCACAGTTGGGCAAAATACTATATTTTTGGATTGGGAAGTGGCCTTAAACAGGCCTCTGTTATATAAGGATGAAAAGCCCGAATTGTGGTATAATGACAAGAACAGGAGGTCTCAAATTTAGGGCTGTGTATCTGGTGTGAGATATGTTGCAATAAGAGACAATTGTGGCATGCTTTTGTAGACTGATGTCCATTAAGAAATGAAGCAACAACTGTTTTGAAGTACAATACAATATTAACTTGGTACTTGTTCTGTGGAAAATGTACTGCATTGTCATATACATGTATCAATAAAACGTCGAAACTGTGTTGCTTTGTGCTAAATAATATACTGAACAAAAATAAAAGGTATCCACTTTAAACGCTTATATTCTCATTAAGATATTTTCATTTAATCAGGTACGCTTTGAATGGTATTTGATTATTTAATGTATGTTGTTTTTTAGTTTAATTACTCATAATCACAATATTCCACAATTGTTTATTGACTAACAATTGATAAAGGATTTAAAAATGTTACATTTTTAATTAAAAGGGAGGTAATTGCAAATGGCTGGAATTTATAGCGTTGTTTACCAAAGACTAGTTGTTTTAATTATGAATGTTTTGTGATGTAATTTAAGGCAAGAACTAGAGAAATTGATTTTATTCTCATAAATGGCATTATGTTCTTAGAATCACTGACTTCTTACTGAATCCTGTATTATAGCAAAGGGAAAGATAACTATGTTGTGACTGCAGATTTTCAGGAACAATTGATTTCTTTGCAATTACTACAGAAATGCAAACTTGATTAAAAAAATAATTTTGATTTTCCGTTTTCTAGTTTTACAAAATTATAGACAAGGAAATTGGTTACTTTTTATTTTTGCTGAGTATATGTTCAGATGTCATGATATACATGTAGTTGTAAGATGCATCACATCCAACTTATGAAAACATTTTGCAAGAATTTGCATGTCACGCATAGAATGCCAAGATTCCTTAAACTTTTTCTGGAGAAGGCCCTGGGAGCAATGTCTTAAGGTCACATTTGATGGAATTATGCCCCCATTTATAGTTGGATGTTTTATTCTGACAAACTTGAAAGTACCAGAGGGCGACACAAGTGTTGAACTGAACTTCCATCTATTTACTACTAATCAATACTTGTCATTGAGAGAGAATTTCTTGTATTCATAAGTAAGGAAAAATTGTTTAATTCATCAGAATATAAAAGGTGAAGAAAGTTAGTTTTGGTTTGAGAATGTATCCAGACTTCAGTCAGAATTAAATTATAAAAGGTTTTAATGAACTTTTTTCAAGATCAATGCATTCAACCAGATTATTTTAAAGAGGCCCAGGCCTTTCAAATTGGCAAATTTATGAATGATTATTGTTTAATTTGAAAAGAAAATTCACTGAAAGATGGATACTAGTTTATAAATTTGAATAGTAATAAGTATTTTCAACTTAAATTAAAGTTTTTACTACAAATTTCAATTTCAGTTAGATTTAGGCTTGTAACCTAAACATCATGCGCTTGGAGCGGCATCTGATATTTCTTTGTGAAACAGCGCAAAAATTTAATTGACAGAACACTGTTTCGTAGTTAATCATGCCTTCAGGTTACTTTACTTTAAGCTACACCTTTTGTTTTTAGCTCACCTGCCACATAGTGACAGGGTGAGCTTTTGTGATCACCCTTCGTCCAGCGTCTGTCGTCCGTTCACAATTGTTGTCCGCACTCTAGCGGTCATAATTTTTATCCGATCTTCTTCAAACTTGGTCAGAATGTTTATCTCATTGATGTCTAGATCAAGTTTGAAACTGGGTCATGTGACCTTGAAATCTAGGTCACTAGGTCAAATTATAGATAAATCTTGTCCGCACTCTAGCAGTCTCAATTTTGGTGTGATCTTCTTTAAACTTGGTCAGAATGTTTATCTCAATGATATCTAGATCAAGTAAGTACCTGGGTCATGTGACCCTTAAAACTAGGTCAGTAGGTCAATTTAAAGAAAAAGCTTGTGTGCACTGTAGAGGTCTTAATTGTGGTCCGATCTTTCTGAAACTTTGTCAGAATGTTTATGTCATTGATATCTAGGTCAAGTTTGAAACTGGGTCATGTGACCTTGAAAGCTATTTCACTAGGTCAAATTATATAAAAATCTTGTCTGCACTCTAGTGGTCTTCATTTTGGTGCAATCTTCTTTAAACTTGGTCAGAATGTTTATCTCAATGATATCTAGATCAGGTTCGTAACTGGGTCATAAGACCCTTAAAACTAGGTCAGTAGGTCAAATTAAGGAAAAAGCTTGTCTGCACTCTAGAGGTCTTAATTTTGGTTGGATCTTCTTCAAGCTTGGTCAGAAAGTATATTTCGATGATATCTAGGTCAAGTTTGAAACTGGGTTATGTGACCTTGAAATCTAGGTCACTAGGTCAAATTATATAAAAATCTTGTCTGCACTCTAGCGGTCTTAATTTTGGTCCAATCTTCTTCAAACTTGGTCAGAATGTTTATCTCAATGATATCTAGGTCAAGTTTGACAGGTGAGCGATTTAGGGCCAATTGGCCCTCATGTTTCTTCAGTGCTACATGTACCATTCAGATCTTAAGAAAATGAAAATTTTCAGTTCAACATCTGCAAGGGGAATGATCTAACAGCAACTTAATTTGATTTAACAGCAAAACATTTGGAAGGTGAATGCAGCATCTTCTAATTGGAGTAGCAGTTCAAATAGTATTCACCTTATACAGGCCTTTATTGTATAAGGATGAAAAACTCTTCCAATTACATTAGCCCTTTCCTCCATAGACACACTTTTATTGCGTGGGCGAACAGTTTAGATCCAGATCAGCCGGCACATCCATGCCATCTAAGGATGTGAACAGTTAGCTTTTGATTCGTTAGGTTATTTCTGACCAAAATGCAACCAATGCAGATCCTGATCAGACAGCATGGATGTGCCTGCTGATCTGGATCTGCATTGGTCTCACATGCGTAAAAATGCGTATATATGGAGGAAAGGGTTAAAGAAAAGATATGAGAATCTGTTTAATACAATGTAGCCTCAAATAGAAACTGGAACAATCCTGAAAGTGTTTGCTTTTCGTAACCTTGACCAAAGTTTATACTGAAT
The DNA here is from genome assembly GCA_038501625.1 of Corbicula japonica. Taxonomy (NCBI): domain Eukaryota; kingdom Metazoa; phylum Mollusca; class Bivalvia; order Venerida; family Cyrenidae; genus Corbicula; species Corbicula japonica. The sequence goes on from JAZAYU010000142.1 coordinate 611,415, forward strand.
GTTCTGTTGATCTCTGTCTTTCATCCACTGGCAAGTTAATTATCATCATTGAAACTGTTAATTTAATTAGGGGATAAATGAACCACAATTATCCGACTGCCTAGGGCATTTAAGACTGAAAGTTTCTTGAATTTCTGCTCTTTTACCCACAGTTATGTATTCTCCAGATATTACTGCCTATTCTACATGTATATCTTGATGAACATAAGTAGATGTTACGTTGTGTTTTCCATGTATTGATGTAATTTTAGCAGTTTTAAGGCAATTCAACAATTAAAAATCCATCACAGTATATAACAGAAAAATTGTCTATAAATCTTTTTAGTTAATCTTAACTGCATATAAATGCATATTTGACCGGTGTAGATCCAGATCAGCTGGCACATCCATGCCATTTTAATGAATCTGCACTGGTTACATCTTTGTAATAAATACACTAATTAATCTAAAAGCAAACAGTATAGGTCCTGATCACATAACACAAATTTGCCACCTGATCTGGATCTACACTGTTCGTCTTGAATGGCTTTTTTCACTGCTTGGGATAGGGGCCCATGCCCTATAATTTGGGGGTAAATATCGTGATTTCTTCTCTAAAGATGAATAAGAAACCGGATCTTGAGTTATTTTTGGGGAACTGCATGATTTTAAAGACATTTTCTGAGGGGAACGCGCCCGTAAACAGCCCCGGCTATAGAAGGAAAAAAGTCCTGTCCAGACAATAAAGGTGTGCCTAATGGTGGCACATGTTAATGATTAATCAGTAACTCCAAGTTCATTGTGATTACAACAGTTATAGCTAATTGCAACCCCAAGCTGGATCATGTCATTTCACAAAATTATGAGCTTAACTGGCAGACATAAAAAATCCTCTTATCTTAACCTCTTAAAAACAGAATTCCAGAAAATCAATGCCTAGTAACAGCCATTAAAACACTTAACCCTTTTCTTCCATAGATACATCTTTATTGCATGGGCAAACTGTTAAGATCCAGATCAGCTGCCACATCATTGCCGTCTGATCAGAATCTAAATGGTTCACTTTTTGATTCATTAGGTTATTTCTGATGAAAAAACGACTCGTGCAGATCCTGATCAGACGGCACATATGTGCCAGCTGATCTGGATCTAAACTGGTGGCACATGCATAAAAATGCATATATATGGAGGAAGGGTTAAAAACAACATTCTGACTTAACAATGTACTAGACCACTGTGCAAACACTTTTCATACATATGGCATGGTATTGTTGATGCCCAGATTCTAATTTGTTAAAGAAAATGTGTACAATGTCCATCAGTTACCATTATAACATTATTTACCATGAGGTTATTACAACTTCACCGCTAAGAATGTTTTTAATGGGGATGAATTTTTTGCGCAGAAAAATCCATCTGATCAGGATCTTAACTGTTTGCTTTTTGATTCATTCAGTTTATTTCTGATGAAAAAGTGACCAGTGCAGATCCTGATCAGGCGGCACGTAAAAATGTGTATTTATGAAGGAAAGGGTTAAAAGCTGGACTGACATCACTTACAGTCTATTGATCAGAATGTTGTAATTGGTCTCAAGGTGATTATCTGTTGCAATTACAGACTAAAGCCTGCTAGGGCCATGTCTAATTGCGCCTGGCCTTTAAACAAGTCATTTCCAATATTCATGTACTTATTACAGACTTGTAAGTTATGTCACAACAATAAGCTATACATGTACATGTATTATGAGTTTCTCGGAAAACCATATAATTTAATTCGCAAGCTTGCCGCAAGCTTGTCGCAAACTTAAAATTAAGCTTGCGATTTTGTTTTGGGTCGAGTTAAAATATTTTAACAGTTTTTCCATATACCAGGGCTCTCACTAGACTTGCAAATCAGGGAGAAATTTTGTCATAATTTTACTGAATTATGGAGTCTACAGCATTCTTTCTCTATATAATATAGTCACATATACAAAACAACTTCCCCTTTAGCTCAAAGAAAGGAGAAGTCTGGTCACTTTAAGGAGACTACCTCTTCTAAGTCACCCTCTAGTGAGAGCCTTGATACACACATTTATCATGTGGGTGAACAGTGTAGATCCAGATAGATCCAGATCAGCTGGCACATCCATGATGTCGGATCAGGATCTGCACTGTTCACTTCTAGGTCTAACCTAGTGGATCTCAAAGCAAAAAGCACAGATCCTGATCAGATGGTAACGATGTGCTGACTGATTTGGATCTACACTAATTGCTCATATTATGATAAAAAGAGTGAAAGGTTAAATAGTGTTAACTATGAGGAAAAATCAATTGTTTTTCGCCAGGCTACGTACGAAACAATTCTGGCTTACAATTTAATGATTTTAGTCCGTTAGTAAAAATCAGAAAAAAAAAGCCAACTTACCCTGCTCAGGATTGGTCCAAACATAGCTCATGCTCATAGTTAATCATGCCGTTGGATTACTTTACTTTACCCCACACCTTTTGTTATTGCTACAGTGCTACATGTACTGTTCAGATGTTTAGAAAACTAAATTTGCAGTTCAACATTCGCAAAGGGAATGATCTCACAGCGAAAAAAATTTGATTGACAGCAAAAACTTATTTGAAAGCTGAACTGATTGAAGTGGCAGTTCTAACAGTAGTCACATGACATCAAACGAGATTGGCGTCTTTTGAAGTGTTGCAGTGCAACAGGTGTTTACGTAGGTCACTCGCTGCGTCAATATCTAATTGAAATCGAAATTTGTAGTATGTTTATCCCCCTTCCCCAGCACATCAACATGGATGTCCAATGTTGAAACTTTAGATTTAAAAAATGTAAAAAACAAATATTTGTCTGATCAGGATCTACACATTTTGCTTCTTGATCAGAAATAACCAAAATAAATAAAAAAAAATCAAACAGTGAAGATCCTGATGTGATGGCCCAGATACATGCAGTGTGCTGGTTGATCTGGAGCTACAATGTTTGGCCATGCCATTAAATGTATCTTATCAGTTCTGTACATGTTATTACAAAATTTGACAGTTTTCTTATGCTTACTACCCAGCTATCTCTTTTCTCCATATAAGCATTTTAATGCAAGTGCATTCAGTGTAGATCCAAATCTGCTGGCACATCCTCGCTGTCTGATCTGGATCTGCACAGGTAGCATCTTAGTAAGAAAAAAACTTACAACTCTAAAAGTGAACAGTGTAAATCCTGATCATACATTATAAATTTGTGCCAGCTGATCTTGATCTACACTGTTCATCCAGGCAATAAAGGTGTATCTATGGAGCAAAGGGTTAAGGAAGCCAGGTACATGTATATAGATCTGCTCTATTCTGTTTGTCTGTGTTTGTCAGTTTCTTGAAGTGAAAATTTGTTAGTATTTGGCTATTTTTTTTAACTGTATCTTTTCATCATCTCATACTACGCATCCATGGTCAATCCCGGAAATACATGTACAGTACTGAAAATCATGAAATTGACAACCGGATCAGAAGCGGATCGGAAGCAGACTGCAAACCGATCCCGTTAGGAGGGCAATCGAAGCGCAATCGAATTGGAAACGGAATGGAATCGAAGCGAATCGCTTTGAGCGTTTGGATCGCTTGGAGTGAAAAGACCGGGACATTTTCACCAGATCGGAATCGCTTTGAACGTTTGGATCGCTTGGAGTGAAAAGACCGGAGTGTTTTGACCGGATCGGAATCGCTTTGAGCGTTTGGATCGCTTGGAGTGAAAAGACCGGAGCATTTTGATAGGATCGGATCGCTTCTATTTATAGTTTTTCAGTTATATATAGTAGCGATCCGAATCGCTTCTTCCGATTCTTTTTACGACTTTAAACAAAGCAATTTTTGACAATAATTTAATTGAGTTTTATGCTATCAAACACTAGTAATAAAAAACTAATTTAACGATAATTTTGTAAATAGAACTGAAAACATATAATAGTAAATGGTGTGTTTGTCATTCACACGCATGATATTATTGAAATTAAGTTCAGAACCTTTTTGTATAAAGTGCTCTTAAGCGAAAATACGTAATATTTTTTCTTGCACAAGGGAAGAAATAAGGAACATTTACATTCACCCGTGCTTCATTATGGAATTAATGTGTTTTTTATTTATTTAGTAAGGAGATTCACAACTGAAATGTATTTAATGCTAATAAACATTTTTGAATGTAAACATTAAGTTCAGTATGAAATATAAACCATAAACGTTGTCCAAAACTAAAAGATAAACTTCTTTTCCCTAATCATTTCAGCGCGAGATGCATTATAAGTAATGACCAATGAAAAGCGGGAGCGAAAAGATCGGAATCGGAAGAATCGGTTTGAGCGTAAAATCGTTTGGAGCGCATTGTTAATGACCAATGAAAATCGGGAGGGAAAAGATCGGAATCGGAAGAATCTGTTTAAGCGTAAAGATCGTTTGGAGCGCATTGTCTGAAGCGAAAAAATTGGAGTGCAATCGAATTGGAATTGGACCGCAATGGGAATGGAATCGGATCAGTTATAAATGACATTAGGATCGGAAGCGGACCGGATCGGAATCGGAAAAATTGTCAATTTCATAATTTTCAGTACTGTATGCTGAATTGTTGTGAAAGATTATTGTCAAACAATCTGACAGTCCTGGAATTTTTAATATGAAATCTTTAGGATAATCTGCTTTTTGACTTTGTTGAAGTTTAGGGAGGTTGGGGGTATCTTACTGGTACTTAAAGTTATTTTGTCTGTAGATCTCGTACAAATGTACTTTTTGTGATAAAATACTTATTTTAACTGCAATACCAGTTAAAGTTTAAATGCAGTCAGTACATTCAGCTTATATACATGTGCACTTACGGTCTGTAAACATTCTGGATTTTGATTGAGAATACATGTAGCATTGTTACCTTTTGTTCTCCTTTTCTCTTTTCAGTTAATCTTTCTGCATGGTCTGGGAGATACTGGGTAAGTAAAGAATACTATTAAGTAACTATACTAGAAAGTCATTTTTAAAACACTTTTTAGGTGCTTAGGTTTGTAAGAAAGTCGATAAGTGATCATACTAGGTCACCTAGATACTAGGTTAGTGATCATAGTTAAAGAGATGTCAGGTTTTTGATCATGGTTTGGGAGATATTGGGTACATGTAATCATAGTTTGGGAGATACAGGGTAAGTAATCATGGTTGAGAGATAACTTGGTAAATGATCATAGTTTGGGAAATACATGGTAAGTGATCATTGTTAAGGAGATACTGGGTAAGTGATCATAATTTGGGAGATATTTGGTAATTGTTATCTTGGTTTTGGAGATACTGGGTACATGTGATCTTGGTTTAGGGAGATATTGGGTACAAATGATCATATACTCCTGTCTTGTCCGATATAGTTTTCCGTAATTTTTGTTAACACGTGTAGTTTTATCGAACACCCATAAATTTGGTATCGATGGAAAGAGGTAAATTATTTGCATCCAATGGAAAAAGAATTTTGGAATTTGAGTCAGCTCTGCCAGAAGAGCAATGTATTGAAAGTTGTAGACCGGACAAGACTTTTGTCCATTAGCATACTTTTGGAAAATACTGGGTACATGTGATCATGGTTTTGGGAGATGATGGGTACATGTGATCATGGTTTGGGAAGGTAGCTTGATCATTGTTTTGGAGGCAATAATTAGTGAGTGCCCATGGTTTAGGAGAGCGACAGGTGACCATGATTTTGGTCAATTGTCAGTTTGTTTACATGTAAATATAATTTGATTTTTAAACTAAATAACATGTTCTTTTAGTTACTATTTGTTGGTTTACCTTAACTTGGAATGGTAAATATACTGTTAAACTATAATATTTTACTTTTCTGTTAGTTTTGATTATTAAAAAATGATCATTTTGAATGTGGAAAAACAACCAATAAGATCAGTTTAATGTGAATGTTTTTGTTGAGAATATTTACACCATTGCAGGCAAGGCTGGTCAGAGATGTTTAAACAGCTCAAGTTGAAGAATGTTAAATGTGTATGTCCAACAGCGTAAGTACATGTGTATAATAAAAGAGTGTACTCCATGCATTGTAATGTATGCGTTTGGATTTACAGGCTAACCTGGATCTTCATTGGTTGTGCATGTGATATAAGCAATATCATAGGAATATAGAGTAATCTATGATATCAAAGTTAATTTGTGATAATCCAAACCAAAATGTCCAGAAGTCTTGTATCACAATTTAACTGTACATGTATAAAATTTAAACTCCACAGCTTCTGTTCATCAATATTTAAGGATTGAATCGATATTTGATGGTTTTCATTTGGGTACGGAAAACATTTGGTTTGTTTAAAGTGTGTGAAGCCCGAAGGGCTTCTCGCATACTTTAAACAATCCAACTGTTTGTCATACCCAAATGAAAACCATCAAATATTGTTTCAATCCTTATATTTACACTCATAAATAATATCATCAATACAGAAATAACTAGAAGAATTCATGATAAAACGGCATTTTCGAATGGCTGTTGGAACAGCTAAGTTGATGATAAAGTGAATGATGGCACGCTTTTTCGCAGCAACTCGTGGCAAAACGTGCATGCTCGGTGATGTCACATGTCAAAACATTGTGCAACGTCTAATAACTTGTGAAAGGCTCTAATGTAGCCACGCCTTTTAAAGTAATACGTCACACTGTTTACCATCAGAAATTATGATTCGCTAGATGAATAAGACTTCATCGTAGAGGATGACGTTGAAGTGTAAATATTTCAAGTAAAACCTGGTGTGAACGTTGACCAGAAAACCTGTAATATGCTAGATCATGACTAAATTGTCCAACAGACCTTTCTGTAAGTGTTGATGCTAATCAAATCACAAACTTTCAAAAGCCCAAAAGAATCTAAACGGGTTTCAAATTTCAAGGTGCATTAAAATTGCTTCTCTAACAGAATTATGAACAGAGTAGACCCTGATCAGACTGCAGATATGTACACTGATCTGTGTCTACATGAGTCACTTAAGGAATGATTCTTATTTTGGTGCGGTTCATGCAGATTGGACGTGCACGCGAGAGCTGGCAAATCCATAAAGCGCGCTAGCGCTTTATGGTAAATTTGCCAGCTCTCGCGTGCGCGTCCAATCTGCATGAACCGCACCAAAATAAGAATCATTACTTATATTTACATTTTATTCATTTTTTTCTTTAAATAAACTGAAGTCGAACGTTTTCAAAAATTAGTATTAAGTGAAAAGGGGGAGTAATACGTGGGAGTTTTCAATACGGGTCATGCGGTTCATGCAAAATGAACCGAATTTTTTTAAACGAAGAAATCAATGGGAATGTAAATATTTTGGCTATAAGCCCCATTTTGTTGTAATGAGTCACATATATTCAGACTTCATTCCAAAGTGAACTAGGTTGTCACAGTGGCAGTATAGATTTGTTGTCATTGAAGTTAAGATCATTGAACAAAAATAACCTGGGGTGGTATGTTATGTTTTATGGATGTATTTATTTTCTATTTTACAGGCCTATAATACCAGTTACATTAAATGGAGGATTTAGAATGCCTTCATGGTAAGTTTACAATTCACTATACAGTTAAAGACGACCTTTGTGACTGGGAAAACTGGCCTTGATAGTAGACTTCTGTGTATATAAACTATATACATTATCAAAATGACCAAGAATTTACTGTGAACATCTGTTTATCATAATAGTTAAAATAAAAATTACAACCTCAATTTGTTTTGTAAAATAGTTTTTAAGTATTCTAAGAGTTTTCAATCTTAGTATGTGTGAATTCAGTTATGTTTCTAACTTAATTAAGTACTGATGTGAATGATAGTGGAGTGGGTACAAAGAGTGGTAGTGAAATCAGTACACATACTTAATAGAGTGGTAGAGAAATCAGTTCACATACTTTATACTATAGAGTGGTAGTGAAATCAGCACACATACTTTATAGAGTAGTAGTGAAATCAGCACACATACTTTATATAGTAGTAGTGAAATCAGTACACATACTTAATAGAGTGGTAGTGAAATCAGTACACATAGTTATAGAGTGGTAGTGAAATCAGTACACATAGTTATAGAGTGGTAGTGAAATCAGTACACATAGTTAGAGTGGTAGTGAAATCAGTACACATAGTTATAGAGTGGTAGTGAAATCAGTACACATAGTTATAGAGTGGTAGTGAAATCAGTACACATAGTTATAGAGTGGTAGTGAAATCAGTACACATAGTTATAGAGTGGTAGTGAAATCAGTACACATAGTTATAGAGTGGTAGTGAAATCAGTACACATACTTAATAGAGTGGTAGTGAAATCAGTACACATACTTAATAGAGTGGTAGTGAAATCAGTACACATAGTTATAGAGTGGTAGTGAAATCAGTACACATAGTTATAGAGTGGTAGTGAAATCAGTACACATAATAGAGTGGTAGTGAAATCAGTACACATACTTAATAGAGTGGTAGTGAAATCAGTACACATAGTTATAGAGTGGTAGTGAAATCAGTACACATACTTAATAGAGTGGTAGTGAAATCAGTACACATACTTAATAGAGTGGTAGTGAAATCAGTACACATACTTAATAGAGTGGTAGTGAAATCAGTACACATAATAGAGTGGTAGTGAAATCGGTACACATACTTAATAGAGTGGTAGTGAAATCAGTACACATACTTAATAGAGTGGTAGTGAAATCAGTACACATAATAGAGTGGTAGTGAAATCAGTACACATACTTAATAGAGTGGTAGTGAAATCAGTACACATACTTAATAGAGTGGTAGTGAAATCAGTACACATAATAGAGTGGTAGTGAAATCAGTACACATACTTAATAGAGTGGTAGTGAAATCAGTACACATACTTAATAGAGTGGTAGTGAAATCAGTACACATAATAGAGTGGTAGTGAAATCAGTACACATACTTAATAGAGTGGTAGTGAAATCAGTACACATACTTAATAGAGTGGTAGTGAAATCAGTACACATAATAGAGTGGTAGTGAAATCAGTACACATACATAATAGAGTGGTAGTGAAATCAGTACACATACTTAATAGAGTGGTAGTGAAATCAGTACACATACTTAATAGAGTGGTAGTGAAATCAGTACACATACTTAATAGAGTGGTAGTGAAATCAGTACACATAATAGAGTGGTAGTGAAATCAGTACACATACTTAATAGAGTGGTAGTGAAATCAGTACACATACTTAATAGAGTGGTAGTGAAATCAGTACACATAATAGAGTGGTAGTGAAATCAGTACACATACTTAATAGAGTGGTAGTGAAATCAGTACACATACTTAATAGAGTGGTAGTGAAATCAGTACACATACTTAATAGAGTGGTAGTGAAATCAGTACACATACTTAATAGAGTGGTAGTGAAATCAGTACACATAGTTATAGAGTGGTAGTGAAATCAGTACACATAGTTATAGAGTGGTAGTGAAATCAGTACACATAATAGAGTGGTAGTGAAATCAGTACACATAATAGAGTGGTAGTGAAATCAGTACACATAATAGAGTGGTAGTGAAATCAGTACACATACTTAATAGAGTGGTAGTGAAATCAGTACACATAATAGAGTGGTAGTGAAATCAGTACACATACTTAATAGAGTGGTAGTGAAATCAGTACACATACTTAATAGAGTGGTAGTGAAATCAGTACACATACTTAATAGAGTGGTAGTGAAATCAGTACACATAATAGAGTGGTAGTGAAATCAGTACACATACTTAATAGAGTGGTAGTGAAATCAGTACACATAATAGAGTGGTAGTGAAATCAGTACACATACTTAATAGAGTGGTAGTGAAATCAGTACACATACTTAATAGAGTGGTAGTGAAATCAGTACACATACTTAATAGAGTGGTAGTGAAATCAGTACACATACTTAATAGAGTGGTAGTGAAATCAGTACACATAATAGAGTGGTAGTGAAATCAGTACACATACTTAATAGAGTGGTAGTGAAATCAGTACACATAATAGAGTGGTAGTGAAATCAGTACACATACTTAATAGAGTGGTAGTGAAATCAGTACACATACTTAATAGAGTGGTAGTGAAATCAGTACACATAATAGAGTGGTAGTGAAATCAGTACACATACTTAATAGAGTGGTAGTGAAATCAGTACACATACTTAATAGAGTGGTAGTGAAATCAGTACACATAATAGAGTGGTAGTGAAATCAGTACACATACTTAATAGAGTGGTAGTGAAATCAGTACACATACTTAATAGAGTGGTAGTGAAATCAGTACACATACTTAATAGAGTGGTAGTGAAATCAGTACACATACTTAATAGAGTGGTAGTGAAATCAGTACACATAGTTATAGAGTGGTAGTGAAATCAGTACACATAGTTATAGAGTGGTAGTGAAATCAGTACACATAATAGAGTGGTAGTGAAATCAGTACACATAATAGAGTGGTAGTGAAATCAGTACACATAATAGAGTGGTAGTGAAATCAGTACACATAATAGAGTGGTAGTGAAATCAGTACACATAATAGAGTGGTAGTGAAATCAGTACACATACTTAATAGAGTGGTAGTGAAATCAGTACACATAATAGAGTGGTAGTGAAATCAGTACACATAATAGAGTGGTAGTGAAATCAGTACACATAATAGAGTGGTAGTGAAATCAGTACACATACTTAATAGAGTGGTAGTGAAATCAGTACACATAATAGAGTGGAAGTGAAATCAGTACACATACTTAATAGAGTGGTAGTGAAATCAGTACACATACTTAATAGAGTGGTAGTGAAATCAGTACACATACTTAATAGAGTGGTAGTGAAATCAGTACACATAATAGAGTGGTAGTGAAATCAGTACACATACTTAATAGAGTGGTAGTGAAATCAGTACACATAATAGAGTGGTAGTGAAATCAGTACACATACTTAATAGAGTGGTAGTGAAATCAGTACACATACTTAATAGAGTGGTAGTGAAATCAGTACACATACTTAATAGAGTGGTAGTGAAATCAGTACACATAATAGAGTGGTAGTGAAATCAGTACACATACTTAATAGAGTGGTAGTGAAATCAGTACACATACTTAATAGAGTGGTAGTGAAATCAGTACACATAATAGAGTGGTAGTGAAATCAGTACACATACTTAATAGAGTGGTAGTGAAATCAGTACACATACTTAATAGAGTGGTAGTGAAATCAGTACACATACTTAATAGAGTGGTAGTGAAATCAGTACACATAATAGAGTGGTAGTGAAATCAGTACACATACTTAATAGAGTGGTAGTGAAATCAGTACACATAATAGAGTGGTAGTGAAATCAGTACACATACTTAATAGAGTGGTAGTGAAATCAGTACACATACTTAATAGAGTGGTAGTGAAATCAGTACACATACTTAATAGAGTGGTAGTGAAATCAGTACACATAATAGAGTGGTAGTGAAATCAGTACACATACTTAATAGAGTGGTAGTGAAATCAGTACACATACTTAATAGAGTGGTAGTGAAATCAGTACACATACTTAATAGAGTGGTAGTGAAATCAGTACACATAGTTATAGAGTGGTAGTGAAATCAGTACACATACTTAATAGAGTGGTAGTGAAATCAGTACACATAGTTATAGAGTGGTAGTGAAATCAGTACACATAGTTATAGAGTGGTAGTGAAATCAGTACACATACTTAATAGAGTGGTAGTGAAATCAGTACACATACTTAATAGAGTGGTAGTGAAATCAGTACACATAGTTATAGAGTGGTAGTGAAATCAGTACACATACATAATAGAGTGGTAGTGAAATCAGTACACATAGTTATAGAGTGGTAGTGAAATCAGTACACATACTTAATAGAGTGGTAGTGAAATCAGTACACATACTTAATAGAGTGGTAGTGAAATCAGTACACATACTTAATAGAGTGGTAGTGAAATCAGTACACATACTTAATAGAGTGGTAGTGAAATCAGTACACATAATAGAGTGGTAGTGAAATCAGTACACATACTTAATAGAGTGGTAGTGAAATCAGTACACATAATAGAGTGGTAGTGAAATCAGTACACATACTTAATAGAGTGGTAGTGAAATCAGTACACATACTTAATAGAGTGGTAGTGAAATCAGTACACATACTTAATAGAGTGGTAGTGAAATCAGTACACATAATAGAGTGGTAGTGAAATCAGTACACATACTTAATAGAGTGGTAGTGAAATCAGTACACATACTTAATAGAGTGGTAGTGAAATCAGTACACATACTTAATAGAGTGGTAGTGAAATCAGTACACATACTTAATAGAGTGGTAGTGAAATCAGTACACATACTTAATAGAGTGGTAGTGAAATCAGTACACATACTTAATAGAGTGGTAGTGAAATCAGTACACATACTTAATAGAGTGGTAGTGAAATCAGTACACATACTTAATAGAGTGGTAGTGAAATCAGTACACATAATAGAGTGGTAGTGAAATCAGTACACATACTTAATAGAGTGGTAGTGAAATCAGTACACATACTTAATAGAGTGGTAGTGAAATCAGTACACATAATAGAGTGGTAGTGAAATCAGTACACATACTTAATAGAGTGGTAGTGAAATCAGTACACATACTTAATAGAGTGGTAGTGAAATCAGTACACATACTTAATAGAGTGGTAGTGAAATCAGTACACATACTTAATAGAGTGGTAGTGAAATCAGTACACATAATAGAGTGGTAGTGAAATCAGTACACATACTTAATAGAGTGGTAGTGAAATCAGTACACATACTTAATAGAGTGGTAGTGAAATCAGTACACATAATAGAGTGGTAGTGAAATCAGTACACATACTTAATAGAGTGGTAGTGAAATCAGTACACATACTTAATAGAGTGGTAGTGAAATCAGTACACATACTTAATAGAGTGGTAGTGAAATCAGTACACATACTTAATAGAGTGGTAGTGAAATCAGTACACATAGTTATAGAGTGGTAGTGAAATCAGTACACATACTTAATAGAGTGGTAGTGAAATCAGTACACATACTTAATAGAGTGGTAGTGAAATCAGTACACATAATAGAGTGGTAGTGAAATCAGTACACATAGTTATAGAGTGGTAGTGAAATCAGTACACATACTTAATAGAGTGGTAGTGAAATCAGTACACATAATAGAGTGGTAGTGAAATCAGTACACATACTTAATAGAGTGGTAGTGAAATCAGTACACATAGTTATAGAGTGGTAGTGAAATCAGTACACATAATAGAGTGGTAGTGAAATCAGTACACATACTTAATAGAGTGGTAGTGAAATCAGTACACATAATAGAGTGGTAGTGAAATCAGTACACATACTTAATAGAGTGGTAGTGAAATCAGTACACATACTTAATAGAGTGGTAGTGAAATCAGTACACATACTTAATAGAGTGGTAGTGAAATCAGTACACATAATAGAGTGGTAGTGAAATCAGTACACATACTTAATAGAGTGGTAGTGAAATCAGTACACATAATAGAGTGGTAGTGAAATCAGTACACATAGTTATAGAGTGGTAGTGAAATCAGTACACATAGTTATAGAGTGGTAGTGAAATCAGTACACATACTTAATAGAGTGGTAGTGAAATCAGTACACATACTTAATAGAGTGGTAGTGAAATCAGTACACATACTTAATAGAGTGGTAGTGAAATCAGTACACATACTTAATAGAGTGGTAGTGAAATCAGTACACATAATAGAGTGGTAGTGAAATCAGTACACATACTTAATAGAGTGGTAGTGAAATCAGTACACATACTTAATAGAGTGGTAGTGAAATCAGTACACATACTTAATAGAGTGGTAGTGAAATCAGTACACATACTTAATAGAGTGGTAGTGAAATCAGTACACATACTTAATAGAGTGGTAGTGAAATCAGTACACATAATAGAGTGGTAGTGAAATCAGTACACATACTTAATAGAGTGGTAGTGAAATCAGTACACATACTTAATAGAGTGGTAGTGAAATCAGTACACATAATAGAGTGGTAGTGAAATCAGTACACATACTTAATAGAGTGGTAGTGAAATCAGTACACATAATAGAGTGGTAGTGAAATCAGTACACATACTTAATAGAGTGGTAGTGAAATCAGTACACATACTTAATAGAGTGGTAGTGAAATCAGTACACATACTTAATAGAGTGGTAGTGAAATCAGTACACATAGTTAATAGAGTGGTAGTGAAATCAGTACACATACTTAATAGAGTGGTAGTGAAATCAGTACACATACTTAATAGAGTGGTAGTGAAATCAGTACACATAGTTATAGAGTGGTAGTGAAATCAGTACACATACATAATAGAGTGGTAGTGAAATCAGTACACATAGTTATAGAGTGGTAGTGAAATCAGTACACATAGTTATAGAGTGGTAGTGAAATCAGTACACATAATAGAGTGGTAGTGAAATCAGTACACATAATAGAGTGGTAGTGAAATCAGTACACATAATAGAGTGGTAGTGAAATCAGTACACATAATAGAGTGGTAGTGAAATCAGTACACATAATAGAGTGGTAGTGAAATCAGTACACATAATAGAGTGGTAGTGAAATCAGTACACATACTTAATAGAGTGGTAGTGAAATCAGTACACATAATAGAGTGGTAGTGAAATCAGTACACATAATAGAGTGGTAGTGAAATCAGTACACATAATAGAGTGGTAGTGAAATCAGTACACATACATAATAGAGTGGTAGTGAAATCAGTACACATAATAGAGTGGTAGTGAAATCAGTACACATAATAGAGTGGTAGTGAAATCAGTACACATACTTAATAGAGTGGTAGTGAAATCAGTACACATACTTAATAGAGTGGTAGTGAAATCAGTACACATAATAGAGTGGTAGTGAAATCAGTACACATACTTAATAGAGTGGTAGTGAAATCAGTACACACAATAGAGTGGTAGTGAAATCAGTACACATACTTAATAGAGTGGTAGTGAAATCAGTACACATACTTAATAGAGTGGTAGTGAAATCAGTACACATACTTAATAGAGTGGTAGTGAAATCAGTACACATAATAGAGTGGTAGTGAAATCAGTACACATACTTAATAGAGTGGTAGTGAAATCAGTACACATAATAGAGTGGTAGTGAAATCAGTACACATACTTAATAGAGTGGTAGTGAAATCAGTACACATACTTAATAGAGTGGTAGTGAAATCAGTACACATAATAGAGTGGTAGTGAAATCAGTACACATACTTAATAGAGTGGTAGTGAAATCAGTACACATAATAGAGTGGTAGTGAAATCAGTACACATACTTAATAGAGTGGTAGTGAAATCAGTACACATACTTAATAGAGTGGTAGTGAAATCAGTACACATACTTAATAGAGTGGTAGTGAAATCAGTACACATAATAGAGTGGTAGTGAAATCAGTACACATACTTAATAGAGTGGTAGTGAAATCAGTACACATAATAGAGTGGTAGTGAAATCAGTACACATACTTAATAGAGTGGTAGTGAAATCAGTACACATACTTAATAGAGTGGTAGTGAAATCAGTACACATAATAGAGTGGTAGTGAAATCAGTACACATACTTAATAGAGTGGTAGTGAAATCAGTACACATAATAGAGTGGTAGTGAAATCAGTACACATACTTAATAGAGTGGTAGTGAAATCAGTACACATACTTAATAGAGTGGTAGTGAAATCAGTACACATACTTAATAGAGTGGTAGTGAAATCAGTACACATAGTTATAGAGTGGTAGTGAAATCAGTACACATACATAATAGAGTGGTAGTGAAATCAGTACACATAGTTATAGAGTGGTAGTGAAATCAGTACACATACTTAATAGAGTGGTAGTGAAATCAGTACACATAGTTATAGAGTGGTAGTGAAATCAGTACACATACATAATAGAGTGGTAGTGAAATCAGTACACATACTTAATAGAGTGGTAGTGAAATCAGTACACATAGTTATAGAGTGGTAGTGAAATCAGTACACATACTTAATAGAGTGGTAGTGAAATCAGTACACATACTTAATAGAGTGGTAGTGAAATCAGTACACATAATAAAGTGGTAGTGAAATCAGTACACATAGTTATAGAGTGGTAGTGAAATCAGTACACATACTTAATAGAGTGGTTGTGAAATCGGTACACATACTTTAAAGAGTGGTAGTGAAATCTGTTCACATACTTTATAGTGTGGTAGTGAAATCACTACACATAACCTTATAGAGTGGTAGTGAAATCAGTACACATAGTTATAGAGTGGTTGTGAAATCAGTACACATAATAGAGTGGTAGTGAAATCAGTACACATAGTTATAGAGTGGTAGTGAAATCAGTACACATAGTTATAGAGTGGTTGTGAAATCAGTACACATAATAGAGTGGTAGTGAAATCAGTACACATAGTTAATAGAGTGGTTGTGAAATCAGTACACATAGTTATAGAGTGGTAGTGAAATCAGTACACATAGTTATAGAGTGGTTGTGAAATCAGTACACATAATAGAGTGGTAGTGAAATCAGTACACATAGTTATAGAGTGGTAGTGAAATCAGTACACATAGTTAATAGAGTGGTTGTGAAATCAGTACACATAGTTATAGAGTGGTAGTGAAATCAGTACACATAGTTATAGAGTGGTAGTGAAATCAGTACACATAATAGAGTGGTAGTGAAATCAGTACACATACTTAATAGAGTGGTAGTGAAATCAGTACACATAATAGAGTGGTTGTGAAATCAGTACACATAGTTATAGAGTGGTAGTGAAATCAGTACACATAGTTATAGAGTGGTAGTGAAATCAGTACACATAAAAGAGTGGTAGTGAAATCAGTACACATACTTTAAAGAGTGGTAGTGAAATCTGTTCACATACTTTATAGTGTGGTAGTGAAATCACTACACATAACCTTATAGAGTGGTAGTGAAATCAGTACACATACTTAATAGAGTTGTTGTGAAATCGGTACACATACTTTAAAGAGTGGTAGTGAAATCTGTTCACATACTTTATAGTGTGGTAGTGAAATCACTTCACATAACCTTATAGAGTGGTAGTGAAATCAGTACACATACTTAATAGAGTGGTTGTGAAATCGGTACACATACTTTAAAGAGTGGTTGTGAAATCTGTTCACATACTTTATAGTGTGGTAGTGAAATCACTACACATAACCTTATAGAGTGGTAGTGAAATCAGTACACATACTTAATAGAGTGGTTGTGAAATCAGTACACATACTTTATAGAGTGGTAGTGAAATCAGTATGCATACTGGATGGAGTGGTAGTGAAATCGGTACACACACTTTATTGTGGTAGTGATTTAAGTACATATATTTTAAAAAGAGGTAGAGAAATCATTACTTTTTGAATGGAAGTAAAATGATTACTGGCTAGAAAGCCAGAATAAAGACAAACACTGCATTGTGTAGCAAAACTGTATATTTTCTGGGTTTTTTTTTTCCTGTATAGGTTTGATATATTGGCACTGAGTCCCGAAGGTCCAGAAGACGTGGAGGGTATCAAAGGTGCTGCTGATATATGTAAGTACATCGACATTAAGCATGTTTTGTTGTACTTGGTTTAAGTGACCTGATTTGGTTATATTTTGGTATAATCAGATTAATTTCAGATATAATTATTAATACTTTACTCCATATATACAGGTTTTATCACATGGAACTCTAGATCCAGATCAGCCAGCACATCTGTGCCATCTGATCAGGATCTGTACTGTTTGCTTTTAGGTCAGAAATAACCTGATGAATCTTAAAGCAAATAGTGTATATCCTGTTCATATGGCATGGAAGTGAACCAATATAGATCTACACTGGGTGCCCTTGCATTATATTCCATATATATGGAATGAAGTTGTAAGCAAAGAAATAGTCTAACTGTTACTGTGAAATTCCTGTGCATACCGAGATCATGAATTCTGTTAGAATACTAAATCAGTTACTGTTTTTTGTACTAACAACTAGCTAGCTTACTTTCAGTGTAAATTTGCTTAATCTTGTACCAGCACGACTCCAGAGGCCAATTAGGAAACAAAGTTGTAATTTACCGGTTAAATAAGCACAAGTTTAAACCGTTCCTGCATAGACACACCTTTATTGTGTGGGCGAACAGTGTAGATCCAGATCAGCTGTCACATCTACACTGGCCGCACACGCGTAAATAGCATATATATGGAGGAAAGGGTTAAATCAATAAATTAGTGTTCACTTTTTTTACCGTTTGATTTCAGTTTTTAAACATGTTTGTACCTCTCCAAGCTGACATTTATTTTTAAACCCCCAAAGAAAAGACAAATAGGTTTTAAATTCTCACAATAACATTTTCAACCCTATTAAGTGACATTGTTGATGTAATAAAAATGTGACATTTTCCATTGTGCTGTGACTTAATAATGCCCTTTGTAAAAAGATCTTTGTTGTGTTTGTTTCAGTGCGGGGTTTGATAGACGCGGAGGAAAAGAACGGTATCACGTCAGATAACGTATTTGTTGGTGGCTTCTCACAAGGTGGAGCTGTAGCAATGTATACTGCTTTAACGTCAGATAAACCTCTTGCTGGGGTCATTGGCCTCAGCTCCTGGCTACCCTTACATAAAGAATTTCCTCAGGTTTATAAAAGTTCTTTTAATTGTTGACATTTTTTTTACCAGGTTTTCTTTGGTAAATCCTGATTATTAGATTGGGGGTGGGTTGTTGTAAGGGCGGCATCGTCATTTGGTTAAGTTTTTTGTTAAACTCCTTTTTTTCTGTAACCATTCAAAGTAGAGCTTTGAAACTTTATATAGTTGTCAGATTTATAAAATTCAGTGACAACATAATGTGCACTTGAAAGCCGGGATTCTTGGGTTTTATATGCAAGGGAATTTTAATTTTTCTACTTTTTGACCACACTTAATTCTGAGCTTTGGGTCATTTTGATTCAGGAGAAGTTAGAAAAAGTGGTCAATTTTTGCAAGGATAAATATTGTGATATTATCAATTTAAATATGAAGTTAATATTTATTTGACCCTTGAAAAGTTATGAAAATTATATAAAACAATTTTATAAGTGGTAGAAGTTCACTGAATACGATTCATGATGATCTGATCATCTGATAATGACCCCTTCAAAATACTCAAAAGGGTTCAAATGACCCATGAATTTCAAAAATTATTGAAATTCCTGCTTGAAAGGAAAAACTGCAGATTAATAGTGATTTTGTGTTTTGTTTTTATAAAGCAAAAAAAGGTACTGTCATATCCATGTTTTATCAGTACATGGTACCTATCTGCACTTAGTTTAATGGAACAAATTATGATGGCAAAAGTTGAACAGGAAGTTAGTATTCTCACAGACAGCCATTTTAATCCTTCACTTTCTGATTGGTTTACAGGGTCTGAAAGTAAACCGAGACATTCCGGTATTTCAAGGCCACGGCACAGCGGATCCACTGGTTCCCCTTAAATGGGGCGAGTTGACAGCGGCCCTGATGAGGCAGATGACATCCAAACACACGTTTAAAACATATCCCATGATGCACTCTTCTTGTGAAGAGGTAAGGATTGGTTTTACTCGGAATGTGTTGTTTTTGTTTCTAGTCGTACATAAAGTCGGTGAGTCTTAACCCTATACTGTAAAGTTACCACTTTTACAATGTATAAAACCCAGATCAAGAATGACCTGTATGGTTTGACGCATAACTTGCAGTTTTTTGCTAGTATTACTACGCGACTGTGTAAAAAGGCACGCAATGTAGTTTGTAATTTATCTTGCAATTTCTGTCTTTTTTGGATAACTATATGTAAGTGTTATTATGATAAGAGTAACACATTTTTCACAATTAAACTCAAATTGATGGTATATGTTGTCTAAATCTTTTGCCACAAAAGTGCAAATGAAAGTTATGACGTCAAAATGAAAGTAATTTTGTCAAAATGAAAGTTATGACGTCAGCGTGCCTGTAAAGGATGGTGTTTAAAAATCCGAGTGATGGCCGATTTAATCGAAACTTAAAATGGCCGATATTGATTAACTACAGGAGGCTTAAGTTGTAAATAAAGGTTTCAAACGAAACAAGTTTAATGTTGTTGACGCTTTTCCTATTTAAATTTTAAAAAATAAATAATACTTCACGCATTCTCCATGTCCTATAGCGTCTGCTTATGACATAAAGCAAACCCGATTTTTAAATGCAGTGCAGCAGGATCGTAGCTCAGCCCTAAAAGTAGTTTCTATCCCAGAGTTCCTAGCGCCAACGTACACAGTCAGGTCATGTCTTGGACCGTTAACTGTGTTTTATACATTGCCACTTTTATCATATCTGGTCAGGATATACACTGTTTGCATTTAGATTCATTTGGGGTTTTTTTGCCAAAAAGTGAACAATGTAGACACTGAAAAGATGGCATAGATATGCCAGATGATCTAGATCTATTCTGGTTGCCAATGTGATAAAAAGCATAAGCTTGGAGTTAAGGGTTAAGTTTGTTCTAGTGTTTGAGGGTAGAATAAAGTCTAAATATAACGTATTTCTTTATGTACACCTTGCACATTTTTAACTTCAGATTAGCACATGGATTTTGGGTGTTATCCAACCAACTATCCAGCTATTTCTGACTCCTAGATTTTTCCGCAAGTTACAGACCCTTTAAACACTGTTTTACTTTCATTGCAGGAAATGGATGAAGTACAGAGCTTTCTCAACTCTATAGCAAAGGAATGACCCTACCTGTACAGTAGATGCTACACTTTATCCTATAGCAAAGTTGTTAACATGTTACGTTAGACGTGGTCATGTTAGAACACAAATCCAGTCATCTAATAATAGTCACAGTGTTTGCAGTGACAAGTACTAAATCCTGTGAAATTGTGAATGAAGGACTATTAAAACCTTCATTAAATACACAATTTAAACACCTGTTCTTGTTATGTGTAGCTTAATTAATGTTGACATATTGTCAGTAATATGAATACTAAATGGGGGGACGTCACGGGAAAATTTGTTTTTGGGAAACTGACATCATTCCTTGCAATAACGTCATAAAGTTGAGCAGATGATATTGCTTATTATGGATTTTGTGGTAAAAGTAACATTATATAGTGAAAATTTGTAATTATATCGGTCATTTACTATGAGAAATTAATAGATAATTGTAATTTCATTCAAAATATTTTAACAATAAAATGTCAAAAACTATCACCAAAGGCAACTTTTTCCGTGGCATGCCTTATATTGTGATAGATTCCTAGGGTGATATTACACAATTGATACCAAATATCACTGTTTGCAGTGATGCACATTTTACTGTATTCTGTTGGATTATATTTTAATTGTTAAAGTTTTTTTTAGGGAACAATTAAAAACAGGAATTAAAGATTGGGAACAACCCCTTTGTAATTTTTTAGGTCAAGGTCACTTTTGTTGGAGTTATGCCCCTTTTTGTAGTTGGATTTTGGCACCAAAACTTAAGGTTGGCTATAACTTTACCATTTCTTAATATTTCTTTATCAAACTTACAAATTGTATTGCTTATGACAACTGGGTCATACCATCTTTAGGATAATGTCGTATTTGACAGAGTTATGTCCCGAGACCGAATGTTGGTTCTGAAAATACAAAAATACACGAGAACAATTGAAATGTTGGTTATGAAAATACAAAAATATACATGAGAACAATTGAAATAAGTAATTGCGGTAAGTTGAAGATATTCAAGATGTTGTTTGCTAGTCAACCAAGTGTAATTACAGTCTTTGTGGATAAATAGTAGGTCAGAGGAATGCCCGGTTTCCTGCATATCCCCTTTCCAAAAGGTAATGGGGAGGTTGGGTGGGGATTTAACATTGATAGTTGCATGATAGCACAGCAAAACCCAGCCTTTATGATCAGAAGAGTGAAATATAACCACATAGTGGTGCTTTTTTGTTTAGTCTTTACCATGCAGGGCGTATAAAGAATGCAGATACGTTAATATAATTATATTACTTGACTTTATTTCATTTTCTGATTATGTTGTAATGTGTTTACATCTTTTATGAATATTGTGAATCTTTTATAGGTGAAAAAAATTGTATCTGTGTTTTTCTTTCTTGGATCCTGAAATGTTAACCCTTTCTTCCATAAATATGCATTTTTACACACGTGTGACCAGTGGAGATCCAGATCAGCCGACACATCTGTGCCGTCTGATCAGAATCTGTACTGATCGCATTTTGGTCAGAAATTACCCAATCAATCAAAATGGGAACTGTTTAGATCCTGATAAGATGGCACAGATGTTCTGGCGGATCTGGATCTAAACTGTTCACCCACACAATAAAGTGTGTCTATGGAGGAAAGGGTTAAGATGGGCAGTTATTTTGATTTAATACTCTATTTAAAATTATCACTCTTATCGAATTTTCGAACACCTGTTCATTTAAAAAAAATCAAAAATTAAATTTTATGATTTAGGTTACATCCATTTTGTAATGTTGTTTGAATACTACCCGTTAACATTCGCATAAAAATTGAATCTAGATTGGCTGTCTTTTGTTGTTGATTAAATAGTTTGTTTAACCTGTTACTCCATATAACATACTTTATCACATGTGCAAATAGTGTAGATCCAGATCAGCCTGCACATCTGTTCCATCTGATCAGGATCTAAAGTGTAGGTCCTGATCAGGTGGCATAGATGTTCCGGCTGATCAGGATCTACACTGATTGAATCTTGGTCAGACATGAATCCAAAGTGTAGGTCCTGATCAGGTGGCATAGATGTTCCATCTGATCAGGATCTACACTGATTGAATCTTGGTCAGACATGAATCCAAAGTGTAGGTCCTGATCAGGTGGCATAGATGTTCCGGCTGATCAGGATCTACACTGTTCCCTTATGGTATAACAGCCATATCCCATGGAAAGGTTTAATTACTGTTAATGGAAATATTATTGAGATATGGGAAACTGATTAAGAATGCCTGATTTTGCAAAACTGATTAAGTTAAGATTTCACAAACATGCATGTAACAATATTTGAAACTTGTGACCTGTACTTGTTTAGTGCTATCTTAATCTGTGGTTTTTAACCCTTTCCTCCATAGATATACCTTTATTGCATGGGCGAACAGTGTAGATCCAGATCAGCCGTCACATCTGTGCCATCTGATCAGGATCTGCACTGTTTGCATTTTGATTTGTTAGATTATTTCTGACCAAAATATGACCAGTGCAGATCCTGATCAGACAGCACGAATCTGCCGGCTGATCTGGATCTACACTGGTCGCACATGTGTAAAAATGCTTATTTATGGAGGAAAGGGTTAATAAATGAAAATAACCACCATATTTGAAATGCAAAACATTATTTGATTACCGGTGTTATTTTTAAACTGCTGAAAATGATTACCATATATTTCTTGTTAAGCCATTATACATGAATAAATGGCCCAATTTATTTCCATGTAAAAACAAAATGTTAATGTCATGAACAAACTGGACTTTACTGCTAGAAATTCTTTTAATTAATTAAACAAATTTTTGAAAACATTTAATTCATTTGGCTTCACAAATGTGTGTATGTAAGTGAAATTAAAAGGAATATGAATTGTATTTGTTGTAAATATGCCTTCTTTCAACCCTGTTATAACAGTGAAATGACCTGTTGGCATTAATGGAGATCTAGAATACACTTGGATAAATATTTGTTAACATTTGCATAAAAAATGAATCCATATTTGGCTGGATTGTTTTGTAACTTTCTATTCCATGAAAATAACATAAAATGCTTTGCATGGAAGATAGGTGTCTAAATTGCAGTTTTGACTCTTGACAGTTCTTGAATATCTTCATTAAAATTAAATGCTTTGTTTTTATAATGCATGTGATAATGCTTTGCTGTGGTGTTATTACTTTATTAGAATGTAAGAGTGATGAATTAGAATGCACATATTAATTATATAATAATAAAAATTGCAGGTTCTCAGAATGTGTCGAGGTGATAAATTTCTGTACGCCCATAAAATGCACATATTTTAAACAATTGTGACACATCAGTGACAAAATGATGCATTAATGTTTAAGCAACCAATGTAGACCCAGATCAGCTTTTGCATCTATATAGTCTGACCAGGGTCTACACTGTAAACTATTCGTCAGAAAAAGCATTCTTAATGCACCTAGAGAATAGTTTAGATCTTTTTTTGGGAGCTTGTTAGTCTACAATTTGATCAGGATTTACAGTAAGTAATTAAGCCATTGTTTTCTCATGATGTGGCATAAGTTATTGTTGAGATGAAGTGACGACAGTGCTGTGGTGTCAGAGCTGTGCATTTTTCACAATAGTGTTAAGTCTATTGTTACTTGTTACTTTTATTATAAGTTTGTTAACTATTCTGTACATGAATGAAACATGAGTAAAACAGCGAGTTTTTGGCAAAATCTTAAGCCACAGCAAATAAAGAACATTTTCTAATAGTTAAATGTTAAAATGCATTAAATTGAGATATAATACCTGTATTACTTATTTGTAAAACATTGTTTGTTAGTTGGCACTGTTATTTATTAAACCACAGGAAGAAGAAAATAATGTTATGGGAAGATACATTTGGTTTCTTTCTCATCTTTGAAATTCAAAACAGACAAAACTTAACCTATATTCAATATATATGCAAGACCAGTGTAGATCACAATTTTTGCAGATCCACATGCATTTGTGCAGCTTTCAGACTTTATCCTTTGGCAAACAGTAGATCCAGATCAGCTGGCACATCTATGGATGTGTTGGCTGATCTGGATCTACACTAAATGTACACACAATTAAACCCCTATATATGTAGTAAATTGCTGCATGAACGTTCTAATACTGTGGTGTAGTTATTTTGCCAGGGACAAAATTTTCATGCAGTAGCATTAACCAGGCGTAAATTCACAAAATTGTATATTCAATTCTTACAAGGTGTAATTTTGCTGTGGTTTAAATTAGTGCATTTACCCCAGCACGAAATACGCAAAGTTTAAACATGTACATAATAAATGATACAGTACATGTTTTTTTTATTAAGCCAGCTTTTATACATCAGCCTGTGAAATTGCTACTGTAAGTGTACCTAATAACATGAAGCAGCTGTACATAACACATGTGATATATTATACACATAAAAGTAAGTTTAGCAAGCCCACATTGCTTAGGTTTAACCGTTTACTCCATATACATGGGTTTATATCACATGTGCAAACAGTGTAGATCCAGATCAGCCACCATGTCCATGGCATCTAATAAGGTTCTACAGTGTTCTCTTTTAGATTCATTTGGTTATTTCTAACCAAGAAGCTATCAGTGTAGATCTTGGGTAGATGGCTCTGCTGTACTGGCTGATCTGGATTTACACTGAACACAAACAAGATAAAACGCATATATATGGCGTTACAGGTTAACTGTTCCTTAAAACATGATAACTTGTTTATTTGCCTTTACAAAAAAACCCTTGTGAAAGACATTCTTGGACATTTTAAAGAAAGCATCCTCCATTAATTTTAGCCCAAGACTATAAAAATGTGATTAGAGTCCAATCTCAATTCTTGCCAGTTGCCATTTCAGCCAGTCTGAATCTTGAGATTTGAGACTGGTCTCCAGTCATAGTTTTATGATCTTCGGCCCTGACCAGGTTGTAGGAAAAATGCGTTTTCCACCTTCCATCTACCAACTAATTTTTGTAAAATCCTTGACTGAAACTGCTTCTGAATCTCATATGTAGGATTTTGAGGTTTGCAAGCAAGACTGCTGTAACTCCTTCTTAATTTCAATTAAGTTATGACAGTCTTGCGTGCAACTCTCGGTTTGTAAGTTGCTTTACTTGCTAAACCTATTTTTATCAGTATACATTTAGGTATTGTTGAGTCACATTTTGTTGAAATAACAAGAAAAAATACTCTGTTATATACTACTAGATCTATGACAATGTGAATAAATTCTAGAAGAAAAGAAGAGTATAAATATTGAGTTTCTGTCGTATTTTTCAAGCTCATCAGACAAATTCCTTTGCCCAAGATCATAAAACTGAGTCACCATTTTAGCCAATCAGATGCTCGAGATTTTTGAGACCATTCTCCAGTTTTAGTTTTGTGATTTTTGGGGGCCCTAGTCTGCATTATATAGGACATGGGTAGAGATCACACTGGCCTTGGTTTTGAAAATGATTTTCACAAAAATAACCATTTTCTGCATAGGATATTGCTGTTTTGTTTCATGGGTGAACAGCTTAGACCCGGCTCATCTTGCACGTCATAACTGTTTTCTGCATAGGATATTGCTGTTTTGTTTCATGGGTGAACAGCTTAGACCCGGCTCATCTTGCACGTCTGTGACATCAGGGCTGGAGGTTATAAAACTGAGTTGGGAAACCAGTCTCAAATCTCAAGCATCTGATTGGCTGAAATGGCGACTGGTCGCCATTTCAGCCAATCAGATGCTTGAGATTTGAGACTGGTTTCCATGCTCAGTTTTATAACCTTGGGTACTGATCAGGATCTACACAGTTCAATTAATTGAACTTTAGGGGCGATACAGGAACTAGGTAAAAATGAACTTTACTTCTCATCTTGTCTTACATCAGACTACTAAAATGAAACTATGTATAACAACATGAAATGACTAATCCTGTTAAATCTACAATGGAGTGTTTGAAAAGAAAGTTAAAAGCCACCGAACACTACAAAAATATCAAAGTATTGAAGTTTCTTGGATTAAGCTTGTTCATGGGCAGAAATGGAAATGCATATCACTATCCATGCCGCCTAGCCCCAGGTTAAGCACAACTCAACATTTACACCATTAAACTGTACCAATTGTGATCCAACCCAAACGACGACGTGCGTAGGATTGGAAACTTGAAAGATGTAAAGTTAGATTAATTCCAT
Source organism: Corbicula japonica (assembly GCA_038501625.1). Taxonomy (NCBI): domain Eukaryota; kingdom Metazoa; phylum Mollusca; class Bivalvia; order Venerida; family Cyrenidae; genus Corbicula; species Corbicula japonica. Next base: position 638,362 of record JAZAYU010000142.1, read on the forward strand.
TCAAGTGCTACTTTAGGTACAGTTCTTATAAACTTTTTGTTGAAGATAAACGTCTCATGTCTCCTCTTGTCGAAGTATATTCATTTCATGGCTATGTTGTAATTCTACAAGTTTCTTTGTCCTTGTGAAATACAATAAAGCTGCCCCTAACACCATCCCGGGTATGAATGTCCCAACAGCGACTGCAGCCATTGATCCTGCAACAGATATCGGACCAAGCTACGTAGTCAGTACTGTTATCAGTAAATAATCGGTTTCGGTGTCATGCAGTTACGATTACGTTTATCAGGGATACCCGATCAACCTTTTGCGGGGTTGTCCCGGTTAGGTCAATAGGAGGCGAAAATGGAGTTTGAAATTCACAGTAGCGCTGTTTGTGCAGTGTGGCGGCCGTAAAAAGTCTTCCCGTACATATAGTCAGTACTGTTATCATTAAAATAACCCGTTACCGATGTCATGTAGTGATGGTTACGTATATCAGGGCTATCCGATCAACTTTTTTTTTTTTTTTGGGGGGGGGGGGGGGTTGTCCCGGCAAGCTCAGCTGCTACGCAGGAATTTCAGGGCTAGACGCTGTCGCCGTGACGGTGCAGGTTCGCTCCCAGCTAGAGGCACTATCATTTGCATGATTAGGCACTGTCGCCGTACGGGTTCGCTCTCAACTAGAGGCACTATCATTTGCATGGTTAGGCACTGTCGCCGTACGGGTTCGCTCCCAGCTAGAGGCACTATCATTTGCATGGTTAGTCACTGTCGTCGTACGGGTTCGCTCCCAGGTAGAGGCACTATCATTTGCATGGTTAGTCACTGTCGCCGTACGGGTTCGCTCCCCAATAGGGGCAAGATCATTTGCTAATATTTTCTTAACTTACGGTCAACCAAAAGCTGATAATAATAACAATATCTCGCGTATTAGTTAAGGGTGCTCTGAAATTTTAATCCCTTATGCTTTATCTTAGATTCTGCATAAGCTATTAGGTCAAGGCAATAAAATATGACTCGTGATTAGAACTAACCTAGGGACACCATAAATAGCTACTATGAAACAAATGTAAACCGTTATCAGTAAACACTTGCTGCAAGCCCTTTAGTACCACCACCCTAAATTCTGCGGTATTTCAGTTTTACTTTGACAAAAATATTACAAATTTTTTAAGATGCAAATTTCCTTACACCCACAATGTTGATGCAAATGTTAAGGATTTTTTTATACACCCTGCATTTTCACATTATGCTTGTTTTTTTATAAATAAGCTTTTGCATTTTCAACTGTCTCTAAGTTACTTTTAAATTGATTATAGGTCCGCATCTACACAATGTCATGTTTTTATTTCAGAGGGAAATAAAAAGTAATTATACCTGCGCTGTATTTAGAAGATCGAGTGATTTCCGGTGACGAATGAGCACTTAACTGCGTTGATGATGTTGTTGCAGATAAATATCCTGAATTTTAAAAACAAATAGAAGAAATATATGACGAAGGATGTTGTAGCTATGTGAGCTACGTTTATTTCACAACACGCATGTACACACAAGTATTCGAATTGGGTTTTATCACATTTGCTAAATATTAACTCATTTACAATATAAATCGAATATTTACAATTCATTTTCTTCTTTATAATAACAAATTAATATTTTTTCTAAACGGATGGAAAGGTGGGATTTGTGATAAAATACAATATCCATGTCAACATATATCATCGCGAAATTTCAGCCAATGAAAACATTAGGATGATAAACTTAACAATGAAATACACATAATCATGACCATCCGCAGTTTCGCCTGTCTGTATCCGACATTTTTCCCCATTACGTGTCAGTCTGTGATAATGCAAATCCCACTGACCGGCTTTCCAAACTTATTTTCTTATTCTAACCGAGAACAAATCATAAAGGGAATATGACTTGTTCTATCGCATGGCATGTTCAACGGTCTACATTTGCCAATAAGTGCTCGATACTTGAATCATCGATATACTAATTCTGTAACACTACTTACTGGTATAAAGATCACATACGGCATTTTCAGATATCTGAGAATCTACACCTCTAGGATGCAAAGCGAATAAAGAACATGTGTAGTGTCCACAAAACATGAAAGAAGCGCAGGAAAAGCCAACACTGTCAGCACATAACCTGGCACAGTTTTCTACAGTCGTATTTGTAATTGTCATGCTTGGTCCAATGGCCAAGTGTTTGTTCGGAGTCATCGAAAAATCGTATAAATATTTTTCTGAAAAATAAAAACTATAGTTAACTTAAAGGTTGTCCATCACACGGAACATTGGGAACCTGTATTACTACTCTAGCTTTTCTACTATTATTTCTTCGATGCTATTAGCTTCTTATGTTCTATGTTTGTATGCTTTTGCACATAGCCTTGTCGAGTTTATGGGTGTGTTGGAATTATTTTACCAAGACAACTTGTACTTGTTTGTTCATAAGAGAACCTGTTGGGTCAAGTGTGAGGGTTGTGCAGCCTAGAACATGGTTTAAACCCCACGTGGCAAAACATTTGCCTCTGACCGTTCCAAGTTGGTAACCCCTCATGTTCTCTTCAATTGTTTGTGACGTCTTTTTGAAACTGATCATTGCATAACCATTCTCTCTTCTCTATTATTTGGCTACGTTGGGAGGCTGTGTCTGCTGGGTGTGGCCATTCCTTTTATGCATATTTCACTTTTTTCTTATTAAAACATTTATGTCAGAAAAATTAAAACTCGCCAATACTAACTGCAGCTTGTCACAGAACAAGGTGAAGAGAAAACTAATAGACTTATATTATCTAATAGAATATTTAAAACAAGCTGGTATGAGTATGGAATTTCTAAGTCGGATGTCCCGAGTCAGATTCATTTATGTTTCACCCGTTTGCCCCAAAGATATGCTTACTACCTTTAAAAGACTTTAATGACGATAAAACACACAAACGTATGCAATACATCTTACTTGTAAAATGTGAACAATAGTTGTTCTTTGGAGATGCCTTCGACCGAAAATCCACAGTGTGCGTTTCAGATAAAACGCAGACCTTTGTTCCAGCACAATAATCGAATGAACGGCATGGCGGACTTATACGACTTGCGCATTGCTTTGCGCATATCTCCGAGGAAGAAATAGGTGTTAATGTGGGAATATTGTCAGGAATGTTATAAGTTCCATCGTACATCTCGTACATGTCGGTGTACTTTCCTGTTATATGTAAACAAATACAACATATTAATGGCATATATGGTATTTCAATTGAATAGAAAAGAACTCATCTTATTGAAAACATGTATTTTTATGCCAATGATAGTGTCCCTTCTGGGGAGCGAACCCGTACGGCGACAGCGCCGTACGCTACTTACGTTAATTTACGCTACTTATTGAGCGAACCGGGACAACCGTCCAAAAATGGTTGACCGGATAAATTTTAACCTGATAAACGTAATAATCACTACATGAAACCGGAAACCAATTATTTACTGATAACAGTTCTGACTATATGTACGGGGAGACTTTAGATAATACAAAATGTGCCTAATGCTTGTTCTTGAACACCAACGACACTTTCTAGCGTCAACAAGACAGTTGTTATACGTTTTACATAAGCCTAAATCCGAAACATTTTATTACATTCTTCCTAGATCTTTGCATTTAAAGTTACTTCTACCCATGTGTGGTTGTCGGAAAATTTCTACAGACTATATGGATATAAAATCAAATCTGGCTTCTTATCAACAACAAAAACTGCAACATGCTTAGCAGGTACTTCTTGCTCAAATATGTCGCCAAATGTTTATCATATTCATACTGTACTGTCTCTTCTGACACGATTATGAAAGCTGACCTGAACATTCCCTATGAACTGATATTACTTTAACTGGTGTAATGTTCAAAATTACTCACTTGAATACAAGTCACAAGACTCGCTTACTTCGAAAGAAGTGGCATTTTCATCTGGATGAAGGTCGCTCAACAAACATAAACCCGTATCAGGACAGTACGAGTAAGACTGACACTCGAACGTCGCCTGAATCAGACATTTGCTAGCACAGTCATCTACACTGACCGGCATGTACCGGATCCATCGAGCATCAGGATCGTCCCTTATATGAAGAGCACGGGATTTAGTGCGAGTGAAGTGGGCAAGTGTTGTACCTAGGATAGAAATATTTGATCAAAGTATGCCAATGGACAAAGTCTTGTCAGGTCTACAAAAACTTCAATTTTTTTTCTGTTTTATTGCACAATCATAAATTTGGTATCCATGTAAATAGGACATTAATATGCATTCAGACAATATTCTAAATTTAGAAACCGGTTTTAAATACAGTCGATATAAAGTAGGCGAAATATTAAGGTCGTAACTTCATTCATTTAAAAGATATTATGGAAAACCATACCGTACAAGACTTTTGTCCATAAGTATTGATAAAACAGCATACTGAACGTGTTCTTATCAAAAGAAGAAATAAAAAGTAAAATATCTTGGAAAAATACAACAGTTGCAACTCAGCCATATGCAGATGACGAACCGTTACATTATTCCCAGCTTAACTAACAGAAAGGAAAACCGTGGAAATATAGAAAACATGCAATATTAAGAGAAGCCTATTATTTAAACTGCTAAGAATATTGTATGAACTGTTTCTTTATGTGACGTATATGCACTTTTCATTAATGTTCTATGTTTGAGAGACAACAATACTTACTGCTTTCTTTGCCATAATCATAACGGAGTATATCTCTAGAGAGGAACACAGCAGAGTATGCAACTGTCTGAAAGTTAAAACAACGACCCAAACGCCGATATTACTAGTGTATAAAAACATTATATTAATAAATGCAATACATGTAAAAAGACAGATTTAATGAAACTTCAGGGTCAACATACTTTTAAAATACCTTAATGCCTATATTGAAAATAGAAAAACCAAGTAAGGACTTGTTCACAGTACCGCAATCTTTCTTTAGAACAAGACATTTTGGACCTTTCGCTATCAAAATAAGATGAAATGTAGGTACTTAATGCATTTTCTCTATACTTTGTCTCTCTGTATAACGTGTGTAATGAAGGAAAGCTAGAAAAGTAACTTGCATACCGAATTATCGGCCTTGAGTACAGTAATCTCAAGTTGACCCCTCGCGATTCTGTCCTGCAGAATGTTTATTGCTTGATCGGTTGAAGGTTCCAGTGTAGAAGCTGAATCAACGGTTTCTGTTGAATGAAAAATTATACTGACATTTAACACGTAACTTGTTTATGTCACGTTCACAAAACAATAAAGTCATATTACTAGAAAATGGTATTGCCCCTACTGGGATGCGAACCCATACGGCGACAGCGCCTAGCCATGCATGAGAAAGCATGACACTTCGCGATAAAACTATTCCTGCCGTAAAACAGATTGCGGAACTTGGATATGCTAATATAATTTCTGTGGATAAAACGGCAAATGGCAAACGCTCTCAACTGAAATTTTCAGAAATGAGTTTCGGACAACTGCCATTTTGGTGTGTAACACCATACAGATTAATATTCCATTTGCTCGCTTACTCGCTCATCCATTCATGCGTTTGTCCGCCACATGATATCAAAATTCATTTTTAAAGAGTTTGTGATTGATGATAATCATATGGGTTTCAATCATATTAATAACAGTAATGAAACCGAGACATGATTAAATTCCGAGTAGGTTTAATTAAGCTTGTTTATGAGCAGTAATGGGACTGCATATTACTGCTCGCGCCTCCTAACCCCGGAATGACCGGAAACTCAATATTTACACAAAAATAAGTATAGTACTAACTGGCATTCAAAGGGCTACATTGGGCATGCCACGGTAAAAAATACATTCGGTTATATTTAATGAGATTTCAGTTGTTACTATATTTAGAAAGAACTTACAATAATATATTATTTTCTCATAACTAAAAAGTGATTTTGTTACACATTGTGTTAATAAAATGGTTTTTTTTACCGCGAAAAGCATAATAATAAATGTCGTCTGCTCAATTTCATGACGTCATTTCAAGGATTGACGTAGACTGGTACCACGATCGTCGATACATAGACGACCGGTATGCAGTAAAAGTAGAGGTCAAGGTCGTCACTAGCATATGGTATACGAACTCTTTGGCGAGACAAGTCGCTCGGGGACCAGTCTAGGATTAACGTCAACCGTCCGAAGGTACCTTTTCCCGTGACGCGCCCCATATAACAGATAACATCAATAAATTTAACATCATTCTATTGTTGAAAATGACACTAGTTCAATCAACAAGATACTCACTAGAATAATGATCACATATTCCACTTTTCTGTAACAAGAGTCCGTCAGTTGTATGGCGTTTACTAAGCTGACATTGTTTTGTTGTAGGACAATAGTCAAAACTCAAGCACTGGAACCCGGTCATGTTCCTGCATACATCAGCACACTGAATTGCACTTCCTATGCTAACATATGTTGCATCCATTGTATAAACACCAACTTTGTTTCCAGTCCTGGTGAAATCCACTGAAATGATAGATTATTTACAAGTATTTGATGTTTGGTTACACGTGTCTGACAAATGGGAGGTAACTCTATGTAAAGAATGCATAATATTTGAATTTTTAATGATATATTTAATTATTATCAATATATAAAATGATTCAGGAAAAGAAATTTTAAAAAGTGTAATAAATGAAAAGGGAAGTTGAAAGCTACCAAACACGACAAATATGAAAATATTGCAGGCTCGGTTTGATTGAGCCTGTTCATGGGCAGTAATGGAAATGCATATTACTGCCACGCCGCCTAGCCCCGTGTTGAGCGCAACTCAATATTTACACCAATAAACAGTACAATGTGGATCCATCCCAAACGATGGTATGCATATGGCGGTGAACATGGAACCTTCAATGCGGTATTTTCAGATTAATACCTTTCCATGTTCAGCGGCGTATGGTCCCCAGATAAAACAATGGGTTTGCCCTAAACAATAAAACAATAGGCGGAACTAAACAGAATATAATTTCGCCAGGGGATCTGAGAATATAAATCCTGCATATCACAACCAACGCTGGGAATCGAACCCGTCCAGCGCACAGCCAGACAAAAAAACCGTAACGATAACACTTACATATCGAAGGCGATTGCTCAACCATTGTTGCTATATAAAATGTATTGGGCCCATCATAAGTGATTCGTACATTCTGGAATCTCAACGGAGAGACACCGGTCAGCGTTGACAACTGCATTTGTGCATTTTTGATAAAAAGAGCAAGGTATGTGTCCAGCGTTGGATGGTACGTCTCTGAAATGTCAAGTTTATATAAAGTGTAATTTTATCTATTAACAATAAAGCCCTGTATTGACGGATACTTTGTCAGGCCTGCCAAAACTTCTTCATTAAAAATCCGGAGGTTTTTTTCTGATTATGTCAATGATGAAGACGACGATGATGATTATGTTGTTGTTGTTTTAATGTCTTGTTGCTGTTGTTTATAATGGCTATGACAAAACACAAATGATGATGATAAAGATGATAACGATGGGGTTGTCTTTTTGATCTGATCACTATGATTGTGACTGAAAAAATGAAGATGATGATGATGATGATGATAATGATGATGATGATATTTTTCTCATATTCTTCTTTTTAATTATATTCTTCAAAGAATTTTATTAATGTATTTTGCCGATTTTGTTAGAAATGGTTTAAAATTTGTATAAAAATGACTATTGTCTATTTTTAACATTATCATTCGTTAACAAAGAGCTGTTTCGTTAAGGTACACGTTCGAAATCATCAAACATTGTTAACTTTTTCACCTGTATTTGTACTTTTCATTTTTATATTCAAATATATTAAGAATACTGTCTAATTTAGTACAGTGAATATGTACTAATATTTAAGATCTACTGATTGTGGAAGCGAATTACAAATATAACTTGCATGTTACGATTACACACAAAAAATGATAACTATCTCTGATTAGTTGTCAAAAATATTGCATATTTAACTTGACTTGGCCGCAAGACTTAATGGAGCTTAATATGTTAACGCAAAACTTTTTTCGTTGTTAAATAATCATCTGAGATCATTGTATAACGTTAGATAGCAATGAGTCTGAATAATATTATAATATTTTTATTTGCAATTATTCATCATTCACATACCGAAGGTACGGTATATATATCTCTGTAGCGCTCATTCCCAGGCTAGGCAGCGTGGACTGTAATAATGCATTTCCATTTTTGCATATGGACAGGCTCAGTCAAACCGAGTCATCAGTCAAACCGAGCCAGCAATACGTATTTTGAGGTTTGTCGTGTTCAGTGGCTTTCAATGTTCTTTTCCAACAATTTGTATTATGTTTGATGTATATCGTATACCTAGTGTGGTGGGTTTTTTTGCATGATGTATTCTAATTACATATATGATTCGAGAAATAATAATTTTGCTGAAAATAGGATCTGTTGTTACCTGGGTTGAAGGTTATAAAGCTGAGTTTGGAAACCAGTCTCAAATCTCAAGCATCTGATTGGCTGAAATGGCCACTGGTGGCCATTTCAGCCAATCAGATGCATGAGATTTGAGACTGGTTTCCATGCTCAGTTTTATAACCTTGGGCACAGAAGCACGTTCATTAGGAGGCAATTTGATTTTCCTATTGAACCCGGAAGTAAGTTTTCCTTGAATTTCTTGAAAACCCTAACATTATTTTGACGAATTGGCACTAAACATTGTAGATCAGCATATACTTATTTCAGGTATGAATTTCTTTGGTATATTGTCCATGAATTTCAGAGTTCTCATGCAACCGGTTTTTCTTTTGTTTTAGTATGTGCTTGGTAATTAGAACATGAATTAGACTAAATTGAGCTTGCAAACATTAACTACATCCTTAGCTAAATACATTTCTTAACTAAAATCTAGGTGGCAAAAGGTATTTCCCCCAAAATTCATTTTTGAAATTTTAGCCACTTTTCGCCATTTGCAATGTTTGCAACCCCTTAAAAATAGAACTTGTTAGCACTATAGGGAATATTGAACTGGATATTGTAATTAATTATTTTTAGTTTAGTTGTGGGCTGTTTAAAAAATGGCTGGTTTGGGTTTTCCTGTTATAAAAATGTACAACAAATAGTTAATTCCATTTTCCTATTTTGCAGAGGTGTCTCGTCATGCCCTTTAAAGATTTGTGAAGTTTCATCAAAATAACACTATTAAAAAAATATTCTAAAATAATGGACCAAAAATGTCAGGAGTGTGACAAAAACGTGTGACACTTTTAAAAATCACATTTGTTCATCAAACCATCATTGTACAAAAAGCTTGAATAAAGACAAGTTTTAGTGTTGTTTTAGTAAAATGTGCATTCATTAGGCATCAACTAATGATAAAATTAAGCATATTATAATTCAAGTAATCACAATTTATGCTATTAAGTCAAGCGTGGTAGATAAGAAAAATACCTCAAGAAAATCAATACTTCTTAGCTTTATAAATTTTAGGACTTTAAAGATTAATAGCACAAAAGAAATGTTTAATGTATCATTAAGTTTAATGTTTCTAGATGCAATAATTATATTATATTATCACCTCTATTGAAATTACATTTGTCTGCAGCTCCCTTCAGAAAATATCATCTGAATTTGTCAGGAGTGTGACACTATGTGCATATTGCAATATTCTGTCAACACATCCTGTACATGAAAACAAGAGCATGTTTTTCCTAGAAGTCTATGTCATGTTTTGTTAAATGGTGACAAACAGGAATGGCCTTAGTGAACTATTTCTGAGTACACTGCATTTATGTGGTTGTCATGAGTGTGACGCACTTTCTTAAAAATATGAATTTTTTATCTATATGTGATACCACAAGTTCTAAAGCACTTATATTTGATGCTTCAACATGTATTTTAACAGAAATGCACATGTTAAATAATAAGAAACAGTAATAATTGTATTTCAAACACACAAATTAAAATTCTTGTGATTTATTTAATATTGGTCAATTAAGCTCCATAAAATTTTCATTCTGCCACATATGAGTATTTCTTGATTGATTTTGATCACTGTAAAGACTGTACAAACATATGGAGCAACCAGTTTGGTCATTTTATGAACTTAAATTCTTTACATATTTTTCACTTCACTTGCCATTTTTAAATAGCCCAAATGACAATATCTCAGCAACCAGTTGACAGATTTCAAAAATCTTTTCAGTTCTGTACTCAGTTTCAATAAGCGAAACATACAGAATAGCAAGAATAACATTTTTTTTAAAAAAAACAGCCCTCGTGTGGAAAGTGCTTTATTTTGAAACCCGGATTAGACAACATGGCAGGTACCATACTTTATTACTGACATTTTTTTTTCAACAATTGTCTCCTGTAATTATCAATATTCACCTGTTTATAATAATATAATAACAGTATTTTAAAAAATATTAAACAACGATAATTTGATTTTCATACCTCATCAACTTCTGCACACTATAGTGTACAATTCTGACCGACCTTAAATCTGAATATCTCCTCCCTTCTTCCCACCTCACCTCTTTTCCCTCACCCCAACCTGTACCCTCCCCATCCTCTTTCCCCACCCCACCCATCTCCCCTCCCCACCATCCTCACTCCCTCCCCATCCTTTTCCCCACCCCACCCCACCCCACCCCACTCTCTTTCTCCCCTCCCCAACATCCTCCCCCCTCATCCTCGCTCGCCTCCCCATCCTCTTCCCCCTCCACACCCTCTTCACCCATCCCGCACTCTTCCTTCTCCCCTCCCCACCCCAACCTCATCTTCCCATCAGGAGGAGGTTTCAAAACATGAGGAACAATATAAGGCACGACCACCTTAACCCCCTTAACCTGTGGGCCTTCAGTAGTTCCTCTCACTGAGGTACCACAACCAAGTTACAATGTTATCTTATATCCAACTCTTAAGACATTTCAATGGGTTTGAATTCAATTATCTTATTTCTTCTTGGTAATCGACAGACAAAATTTCCAAATAAATTAATTAATGGGAAAAAAGTAGAAATGATATGATGATGATGATGTTAATTTACTTCAAGTGCTGCAGATTCTGTATTTTTCCGATTAAAGGGATTTAATTCCAATAATTTATGTTATTCATCTAGGCTATATTGGGTTAATAATGCTTACGAAGTAGGGACCCGCAATAGCTCAGTCGGTTAGACCGCAAGTTAGCAAGCTAGCGGACTTGGGGGTCAATGGTTCGATTCCTAACAAAGATTATGAAATATTAATTAATAATATATTAAATAGTATGAAATTACTTAAAAATTTAAATAGTAAAAATTTTAAAGACTTTACTGTATATCAAACGACTTCTAGCCATTGCAACTTTAGTTCTTGATGATATAACTCCAGTTTTTTTAGCGTTTGACATTCTGCTGTTTATCGTAATTCATAATCATGTCTACCAAATCATATGCAATCTCTTTAGATGAGCAATGTGTCAACAGATGTCCATACAAGCAACAACTGTAACTCGTGACGGTAGTATTTTTGTTGCATCAAAGCAAATTATATTTTGTTAAAGGTGAACGCCATCTTACACGACAAATACGGTACATTGTATGTTCGCTTTGATCGAGCCTGTTCATGAGCAGTAATTAAATGCAAGTACTGCCCACGCAGACTAGCCATGGGTTGAGCACAACTAGATATTTACACAAGTAAACAGTACCAATTTCGATTCATCTCAAATGGTGTGTATATGACAGTGATCATGGAATTGTCAATAGGATATTTCCAGAAAAATACCATTCCATGATCAGCGGCGTTTGGAGTAAACAGAAAAAAAATTGATAGGGAATCTGAGAATCTAACCCAATGCATCACAGATAACGCCAAAGAAAACGTGATAATGCAGGAGAGGGGTGATTGAACAATATCCAAAGTTATGCAGGCTGTAATATTGAAACATAGTCGCCACACGGCACAAAAAATGCGGAATATGGGACTTTGAAATGCATATTGTATGTACGGCTGTAATCATTTACAAAATCTGTTCTTACGGAATTTCATAGATATCCGGAGATTTTGTCTATAAATCCGTAGATCCGGAGAAGTAACTTAAAATCCTAAGATTTCGGATAAAGTCCGGAGATTTGGCAGGCCTGCTTTCTTAAGAGCCATATGCACAACAAAGTACAAAAAGCTGCACTGTTTCAAATGTGATCATTTAGTTTGGACTGAATTACAACCATGTAATAATAAGAAATATAATTTGAAAGTGGATTGAAGAAATAGTAAGAAATGGCAAAGTTATAGCCAACGTTAAGTTTTCAATAATAGTAAGAAAAGCGACATTACTCTGTCAAATGTTGCCTTGATCAACTGAATTTATGTAAACATCTATAAGCAATATTATTTGAAAAAAACTGATGACAAAACATTAAGAGATGGCAAAGTTATAGCCTACATTTAGTTTTCGTGACAAAATGTAAGTACACAAGGGACATAACTATGTAAATGTGCTCCTAATCTATAGATTTTGGCTACATCACAAGAAGTCATAAGAATATAACTGCAGATTTGACGAATATTTATTAAGAAATGACATTTAGTTATAGGCAACGTAAAGTTTTGTGACGTTCAGGACTGATCGTTATAACGCCTTTTTTGTAACGAAACACAATTAATATGTAGTTAACTTTCAAGGCCGGATTTCAAATATGGCTTATAAGAACACGTTGCTACTTTTATTACCAGGTGATTAAAAGTGATTAAACGTTAAATAAAATTTGAGATATGCTTGGTTATGTTAAGAGACTTACGGTTAAATTGAATGAGAATGTCTCGCTGTTGATTTCCGGGAAAACATGACCGGATGTTGAAGTTGTCCAAGTCTGGGTGTTGTTCGTTAAAATCAGAAAACTCGTACACTGTCGAAGCCGATGACTAAGAAAATAAACGTTTAAGTTGATTTTTTTTCTTTACCAATTGTAAATTCTTTGCTACAGTGCAAGTCTGTTAGGTGTTGTTGTTGTTGTTGTTGTTGTTGTAAAATGTTGATTTATGTATTCGCACTCCTTAATCGTACTATCGTCTCGTTTAATTTAGCAGCGAGACTGCGACAATGTTTAGGATAAAACACTGGAGGTTTCCAGTGGTTTCGTAAGTACTTGAATTTCATCAATCCGTAATAAAATCGACTATATTTATATAGAATTTTGCAAAGAGAGCACGCGTATAAGAACATTTAAAAAAGAAATGATAACTATAGTTTCTGAAGGAGGTAAGCTATTTGTTAACTTACATCAGCTGCTGTAACCATCAGGCTTATTGGTTGTGTCGGAACAGCTTGACCAGAGTTCGTAGAAAACTCGCTCCATGCTTGCTGAAAAAAAAACTTCAAGAAACTAGCATATTATATGTATATTTATAAAATTTTAAGGCAATAGAAACTCACTGTCTGTATTTTTCGGTTTTATTTCCGCTTATCCAAAAACAAAGTAAATGTCTTGTTGATATATGTCAATTTCATTCATTTAGTTGCAAAATAAAAGATCATGGCAAAAGTGTCCTTCTGAAAAATTTTAATTTGTATTATGAATTTATAAATTATATTTTGAGAGGGTCAGTAAACATCGACAGTTTCTGTTGCAGATGCTCCAATTAAATGACCTTTATTTTAAAACGTGACTTTTGCGTAAAACACATCCTTTATAACCATTTCATTTTTGTTATTTTGATAGGGTTATAATAAGGAATGTCAATGGATATCCGAATATCCGTTCGAATAATCGGATATCCGGATCAAATATGGTATCCGGATATATCCGGATATTCCTTTACAAAAACTTAAAATTTTTAACGGATATCTCGTAGATCCCAAATTTGACAAAAGAAAGATAATTTAGCAAACTGACTCGTACATAAAATTTAAAGTTTTGTAAACCGGAATATCCCGATGCCAAAATCGATCCAGATATTCGATGATCTGAATGGATATCTGTTGGCATCTCTAAAAGTAATGATGCATTTTATCTATAACAACCAAAATGTTTGTGATTCAATTTAAATTACCGCCATAAAATAATATTGCAAAATGGCCTGCTGCATTCCATTTCCAAAATCAAAATTGCCAACGTATTCATAAGCATCACAGAGAATTCCACGAACCGTTTTCTGAAAAAAAGGAGAAAATGTCATTGAGCAAAGGTTTTCATCTGAAACAAGAGTTTTAACATTTAAATGATATAATCAATAGTCGATGTTCAGTTTAAAAAAAATGAAAAATACGAGAACATGCTTTGCCAGTCAAAATCTATGTTATAAACGTTTAATCTTTAGCATTTTGATGTTTGCTTTTGCAAGATATTTATTATGTAATTTATTCTAATTGATTTTGGCACTAAATTCAAATTTTCAAAATTGTTCTGACAATAATGCAACATTTTAAATAATATGATAGAAATTGTTCTCAAGGATGGCCAGAAATGTTGGCGTTTCAAAGGGACTTAAGATTAATGTTGTTTGGAACAAACCTGTCCGATAAACAAGAAGTTCTGCGTCAGATCTAAAAACTGTAGTGGATTTTTGAGTTGGACAACATAGCCGCTTGCCGCTGTTGAAGAAGGGACAGTAACATCAAATGAACTGTTGGAGATTGCTGATACCTCACAATGAAACGTGTCTCTGTTTATAAGATATGCCAGTCCTGTAAAATATTATGAATACAGATTACAAGATATTGCAATTTGAAATATCACAACTAGAAGACAAACAATATCGAAGGACTGAGAGTCCTAAAATTGCATAGTTTAGGTCTTACATTTTAAACTCAAATAGCTCTGTTTTTTATTTGTGTGTTTGTTTGCGTGTGAAAGAGGTGGGACGCCTGTTACGAAATAACACTGGCAAAACGAAAAATACCATTTTCCAATAAAACAATTCAATAATAGTTTAGATTCCTTAAAAAAGTATTGTAATATTTCCGCTTACAATTTAAATTCGCCCTATCGACCAAGTTGCGTTGTAATAACATAGCGCTTAGCGCTGATTAAAGCGCAATGTAAAACGATTAAGTGGTGAAATGTACACATTTTTATTGTTTAACAAGGGCAAGTCAGATGATACTTATCAACATACAAAAAAAATTGAAGCAAATTTAAGGAATAAAAATAATTACACATTACCGGAATTGTAATCGTGAATGTTGGACATGGGTTTTGAGTTAACTAGAACATCGTACCGAACTAGCTGATACTCATAGTCGTACCAAATCTGAAACGATAATTATTTCACTTTTTTGTTCAAAGAAAGCAATTAGTTATGGTGCCCGAGCCAATGGAATTTAAAACTAGACTGTGTCCTCAGGACACAAAAATGCCCCCACTGCTGCAACAACATTTGTAACAACAAAGGGCTATAACTCTGGTATAAATGGTCGCAGGAAAAAAGATCCTCTTCACATCCTGCTTGATCATCTGTACAAGTCCGAAATAAATCCACTTGATTTTAGTTAATGAGGAGTTGATGCAACAAGATTTGAAGGACGTATGTACGGATCAGTGCAACTCTATATGCCTCCCACTTCGTGGGGGCATAAAAAGGGAATCAATATGTGTACATAACCAGGAGAACGACACAATTGTAGTCAGGAAAATTTAAAAGACAATCTGACTTATGGGCGACATGAGTCCGCTATGGTCGGTTCTTGCAGCATTACTCAGGTATAGACTTGTGCATAGACATGTTGATTGTGTATTGGTCACATTGAAGATTGTTTCATACTTATACTGCCTAAATTCTACCGGAGATACCTATTTATCACATACCTACCGGTGTGGGAGTGTAATAACACCCGTTATATTATTTCGATACATAACTAGTTATATATCGTGGCCGAATCACCTGTTCATCCGGCGGTACATTATCAGCGATCAACACAATTATGAAAATGACTTACTTTTTACCATCTGACCACTTCAGGCAAGCAATCATCTTCTATAAGAAACTTAAGCACATCTTATAATCATAATATCCACGGAAAATATAACTTTCTGACATCTTGATTACTCCGTAAGATAGCAATACGCCGAAAGTTTTATATCGATTTAGACGAGTCGTTTAATAATTTCAGTATAAAATGATCACTCATGTTGTATCCTCTATGTATAAAGTTTCTAAAAGTTCTTACATGAGAGTTGAAAACTTGTTGAATGCTCGGAACTGAGGATTCCAGGTGATAGGAAAATTGTCCAGTAAACTGTGGAACTCCTTGGCTGTATATATGCCCTGAAAATACCGACCACAAACAAGTCATCTGGTTATATTGCAAGAAAATACCAAGTATCTAATTAAACCTCAATATGAGCAATAAGAATTAAGGTCAGAAAATGCAAGAATAGTTACTGAAACAACCGATTAGATTTTTTTGTTTTATATAACTGCTCAATCTAGTATTTACTGTATGAATTGCGAAAGATAAGAATTAGCGTCAAGTACAACCTACCGTAAGTTACCGAAATGTCCACAGCTGTAAACAGTATCTGGAAAAGAACGCCTATATGCAGCCATAGTGTTAATATGAATTTAACATGTTTGTTTGTAGGATGATAACGGACATAAATAAACTATATGTAGGAAAACCTGTTTAGGCAGACCTAAGAATAAAGATCACACTGCTTTTTTTTTTCATTAAATGAACAATATACTTTTACCAAACACTATCTGGCGTTAACAGTATTACGCATTTTCATTACTGTTCATGAACATACTCTATCAAACCGAGCCTGCAATATTTTGATATTTGTCGTGTTCGAGATGGCTTTCAATGTTTCTTTTTACGTCTATAGGAATGATATCACTATAATTCATTTGCTTTTTTTCGTCTATAGGAATAATATCACTATAATTCATTCGCATCTTTTTCGTCTATAGGAATAATATCACAATAATTCATTCGAATACAATATTATGCGGATCACTTACTGGATCAGGTGCAAACGTAACAAACGTCTGAAGTTGAAGTTGGCCGTTGTAGACAGCGTTCCAGAGATTCTCATACGCCGTCTGGGAGCTCAGTTGTGGCTTACTTGCACCACCTATTATATCTACAAAGCCAGCATATTATTAATTAAAAGTGTTTACAAAATTAATGATCAAAACTACACTATCAAAATTATGAAATCATGCACATACTATCAAATGAATTATATTATTACATCACACTTATGTTTACAATAAGAAGACTTTTCAAGACTACCGTTATACGACGTATCACACGTATGTGATAATGTTGAGACTATGCAAGAATCATATGATTTGTGGATGTGATTCGATATATGATTGGGTTCATTTTGGTATGGAGAACATTTGGGTTGTTTAAAGTGTTTGAAGCACCACGCTTACTTTTAACAATCCAAGTATTTTCATACCCAGAAAAACACAATTCACTAGCGATTCAATTATTATTTGCACACACACTCGCACGCAAATTCTCAGTTATACCGAAATCTTGACAAGAATTTGTGTTATTACGGCATTTTAATTGGTTTTTGGAACAGCGATAAAACGAATAAGGGCACGATTTCGCGCAGCAACTTTTGGCAAAACGTGCGTGCTCGTCGGCATCTCAATTCAAAACACTGTGCGCAGTCCGATTAATTGTGAGCAGCTTTATGTACTTCACACGAAGTATATGATTATGTCACAAATAAGTGTACGATAATCGAGATGTCACCGGATTTATGTAATCATAACTATATAACATATATGTATAAGATAATAATTGGGGCGCGTAACGGGAAAAGTTACCTTCGGACAGTTGACGTCAATCCTTGAAATGACGTCATAAAGTTTAGCAGACGACATTAATTATTATTCATTTCGTGTTACAATTACCATTTTATTGTCAAAATCTGCAAAAAAATCAATTTTTAGTAATGACGAAATAATAGATTAAAGTAAGTTCTTTCCAAATATAATAACAACTGAAATGTCAAAAAATATTACCGAAGGTACCTTTTCACATGACGCGCCCCAGTATGACGTCTTTAAAATAGTAAAAAAAATTAGAGCTACTTATTAAAGTTTTCTTGCATTTGTAGGTTGTGATAATCGGACAACATAACCACACCAACTTTATCGCAAATATAGGATTTATAATTAAAGCTCATACCAAGTGGTGGAGAGGTATCCAACAAGGTTGCTGTCACGGAAACAAACGAGTTATCATAATCCATACGAACGTTCTGTACTCTTATGGGGGATACCTGCATCACCGCTGTCATCTTTGCCTGAGCTTCCCTTAAAATCTGGTCTCGTAACCCTGTCTTAAATTCCCCTGAAAACATTTGTAGTTCACTGTAGTTTTCCCGTGAGTAATAGATTTTTCTCAGTGATAAAAAGATGGGCATTTTCTCTGATTTAGACTTAGTAATATCACTACATTTCCACTTCTTTGACTTGCTAATAGTTTACAGCTATTACCAGCTTTTTCCAATTTTAAGATTTGTTTGACAAGAAAGAGTAAAACGAAAAAAAAAAGGTTTGTTTCTGTGAAATATCGATTTTATTTCACATCCGGATGGAACCTTAATCTAATGTTGGGTACGGCATTCGTAAAAATATAAGTTTTGGGCGTTCACTAATAAAAATATCAATATTTCACTGAAAACAAACACATTTCTTTCATATGATCACAAACAGGATTTACTTAAAAAAAGAAATTAAGTGTAATACCGGGGTATGTCTGGTAATAAACAGACGCCAGTTATTACTGTATTGGAAGCGGAAATGACGAAAGATGTCAAGATAAAATTGGTCAATCAATCAGTCAATTAATCATATACATATATAAGCGTATACGTATGTACGTAAGTCAACCAATCACATACATACACGTACGTAAGTACATACATATTTCTAACTTTGTTGGATTTTTTTCTAAAAAAATGTGCAATTTATCCTAACATTAGACTGATTTAGAATCTACAATGTCAGATAAAAGGTTGCACAAACCCTGAAACTTCACGCTGAACAGGACGGTAGTGTTTTCAGGATAACAGGAACTGACGTCATACACCGATATGTCCGGCCTGTCTTCGCTGAATGTCGTAAACGTCCGAGTTATCTTGATACCTAGCTACCAACCGAAATGTAATGTTTACTGTATATTTTTTAATTTGTTTAATAATAAGAAAAATTAATTTTACAAAGAACAATCAAAATCAAACAGTGTAGTGAACTTTGCATATTATACATATGCAACGTGCCTTAAAAAGACTTGGAAGAACTAAATATGAAAAAATGTGAGTTCAAAACATAGCTTATTCATGTATTAAGCCAAACAAACACAGGTAAATGCTAAATATTTCAAATTAAATTATTTCCTTTATGGTTTCACCAAGAGCTAATTAAATGAGGGAATTTATTACTTTCATAAAGCAGAGGACCAGTGATATAAAAATGTCTTACAGTTTTGTTGGTGATAGTAAGTTGTATAGGCACCCCCTGCGAAGCAGTGTCGTCATCATCCGGGTACATACTGAACCCGTCCTATCAAACGTTAAATAATTTAAAAAGTCAGTGCAAATATGGCGAGAACTCTAACAAATGATATTGCTACTTCTGTGCATCGAACCCCTACGGCGACAGCGCCTAGCCAGTGCCCAAGGTTATAAAACTGAGCATGGAAACCAGTCTCAAATCTCAAGCATCTGATTGGCTGAAATGGCGACCAGTCTCAAATCTCAAGCATCTGATTGGCTGAAATGGCGACCAGTCTCAAATCTCAAGCATCTGATTGGCTGAAATGGCGACCAGTCTCAAATCTCAAGCATCTGATTGGCTGAAATGGCGACCAGTCTCAAATCTCAAGGATCTGATTGGCTGAAATGGCGACCAGTCTCAGCCCAGGCAATGCCAGTTACGCTACCTATTAAGCTAATCGGGACTACCCCAAGAAAGGTGTATCGGATAACCCCTATAAACGTAAACATCACTGCATGACACCGGGTACCGATTATTTACTAATAACAGTACTGACTTTATGTACGGGGAGACTTTTTACGGCCGCAAACGTAAGTCTTCGCATTAAGACGCTTTGTAAAAGTAATATCTTTCATTATTTTTGAGATAACATCAAATTACTTACTTTTAGATGGTCCTCCTTGAAATGCGCAAAACATATTGTAGAATAGGTCTAGTTTATTTTTTAAATAAATAAGGATTCTTAATGTAACACTTACTCTGTATACAAATTTTGATTTTAATGATATTTCAATTAGCTAGCTCCAACTAATGGTCAGATTCTTACAGGTAAATCAGCATCACTAGTTTTTATACAGGTATTTGAACTGTAATACAGAAGTATCGTACCAAAAAGATGATAAAATTACGATGAAAATCATTAATCATCAAATTTTGAAGAAACTAACAAAATAATCTTACCGCAAGTACAAACAATTCAAAAGTTGCCCACACATCTCGATTAAAAGGTCTCTTTGCTGAATAAACATCACATGAAAGTCCTCGCACAGTTCTCTGAAATAATATGACATAAATCGTTCATAATACATGTACTTTCTACACAATTGCACAGTGATAATTTTTCTTTCATATTAACGTTTCTTTCATGCAAACACTACAATCTCTTAAACAAACACTACAATGAGCTTTACAAAGCTAAAAGAATATAGTGTACGGTGTCTTGAACGAGCTGGATATAGATGTATATCGTGCAGGAGAAATAATTAGAAATGGTTTCGTAATGTATATTGAACAATTAATAAGAATGTTGGTAAAAAGTAACAACTGACCTGCCCGACATAAGTAAAATTAGCGTCAATCATAAGCGTCTGTGCAGCTCCCTTCATTGAAACAGTCGCACCCGTACCTGTAGTTGTGGAGGATAGTTCTGTTTCTGGTATAGACATCCTCTTGCAACTGCCCGATATCTTATCCTTTATATACTTTATACCTACACCAAGTAAGATCATGATTTTAAGGCTTCTGAATAAACAGTGTGCAATAATTTGAAAATAATAACAACAATCATAACAGCGTTTTCAATATTATTAATTTGTAGAATTTGTTAAATAATATAATTTTTCATAATAAATTGGGTATACTGTTTTGGAAAACTGCTAAATAGATAGAAAAGAACTTTGAAACTTTGAAGACAACAAATATCAAAATACATCAGGCTCGGTTTGATTGAGTCTGTTTATGGGCAGTAATGGAAGTGCATATTACTGTCCACGTCTTCTAGCCCAGGATTGAGCACTACACACTACATATGTATCGTGATCAAAGACCTTCACAGCAGTAATTGATAACAGTACTAAATGAATGTACAGGGCGACTTTTTACAACCGCCACAAACAACGCTAATTGCAATTGATACATTTATGTGTGTTTAAAAAGCTTGAAATGAACTTAACTGTGTATGTTTAGTAAGATTTCAGAAAGATATGAAGATACCGGTTACCGTAATTGTAATCATCCACAACAGTAACTAGAGCATTGGTCTGGAAACCTGACACTGGTGCTTCCAGTCGCTGGTCATAACGGATCAACTTCAGTGTATAGTCAAACCAAATCTAAAGTGATATTTGTGAAACAAGATTTATTCCGGTAAGATTACTCGTTAAACAAATTGCTAAGTCTAAATCTGCACATGACTAAGAATTAATGTTTTCTGCTGACTACTAATGTGCATGTTAGGATGACTGAATTTCCTTGGTATTTTGTGAGGCAGCTGTATATGGGGCACGTCACGGGAAAAGGTACTTTCGGTCATTTTTAGTGATATTTTATTTTTTACTAATTTTAGAAAGAACTTACAAATATAAATCAATTTGTTATTACTAAAATGTGACTTTATTACACATTTTGACAATAAAATGGTATTTTTAAAGCGAAATGCATAATAAATAATGTCGTCTGCTCAAATTTATGACGTCATTTCAAAGAATGACGTCAACTGTCCGAAGGTACCTTTTCCCGTGACGCGCCCCATATTAATAATGAAAAATTAATAAAAATAACAAAGAGTAATTGTCGTAAAGTTTGGCTTGTCTTTAAGATAAAGTAGATTAAAAAGTATATTGATAAATAGAGATAAGCTATTTTGAATTCATAAGTATTCACTGTGGGGAATCACATGATCAAAATAATCTCCAAGCTATAGGGAAATTTTGAATTTTTTTGAAGTTTTAATTTCTGAGTTGCACAAATAGAATTTATAAATGTACTATCATATGACCACAGACTATATGTTTTATACTACAACTGCTAACAAGTGTTTTGTTTAGAATTTTACCAGATTACCTCTGCAGTGCCTTGTTTTATAGTGCTTGGGTGTTCTGAATTATGAGGAAGAGGTCATGAGCGAAATATTGTCAGTATAATTATACCTTCCAGTAGGCATATGATAGGCTATATAATAAAGCTTCACACAAACCATGGACAAAATATACTTAATTTTTCATTGTTTTACATTTGTTTAGAGATTATTTTGATCATGTGATTCCCCATGGTGAGTATTTGATAGGTTCTAATTTTCGTAGATTTCGCAGGAATTTTGATCCATGATTATGAAACCACCACAAAATAAGGAAAAAGTAGTAAAAAATTGACATCCACGAAATTAAGTTTCCACGAAAATCGTATCTAACGGAAAACCACGAAAATTTATGTCCACGAATAATAATGACTCTTGACATCATACTTCAAACTCTGCTATATTCGTGTCTCCTTCCGAATAGGTTTCAATTTTCGTATGGAAATAATTCGGCAACTGAGGAAAGGGTTTTGATACCAGACCTGCGCAGGTAATACCGTCAGGTACCTGTAACGAAACAAGCATCAGTTATTCAGCAACAATGTAAACTCGAATCGCTACCGTTCTTTGGATAGACATAAAACTATTACTCAAATCTTAAGACCTTATCAATCGGAAATGGAAAATGACAGGATTTATAATTTTTCAAGAAATATACCAAATAAAACAATAAATAATGTGTTTATTAGAAACTAGCCTATAACATTTAAACTCACAAAATGATTACACGAATGTGGATTCTCTGTACCAATATTTACATACCTGAAAAACCGTCATGTCGGTAATTTCGGTTCTGAAGTCAATGTAGTCATAAAAATGCTCCACTGGATGCAGGTCGCCACTAAAATCGAGCTGAACACCTTTCACATACGCTCGAACAGGTATTCTTGGAAAGTCTATTGGGTCTTGCCAATTTTGCACTAAAAACATGTCATCCTTTTGCATGAATGATTCAAATTTCACAATTCCAAACATTTTTACTGTGCGAATTTTCTTTTATATCATAACAGAACATGTTCTAGCTTCTTTTGTACAACTCTATTATGCCGTGTCGTTCAGTTTGTTTTCCAAATCATTGATAACTCGAATAACATTTTACATAAGAACAATAGTTGTGTTACCATACTGACATTGTTTTAAAATAAAACGTCATTTGAAAGAAAAATCTGGATTTTCATAATTATATTTCTAATTTGACGTATCAGTTAATTAACTTTCACATTCTAACTTAGGAAATATTTCCACTAAATGATTCTTATACACATCACAAAACACCATAAAAACAAGCATTAATGTCAACAGTAGTTCATGTAAAACCACTACTAAATTATCTATGCTCTTTAAAGCAATTTTTATCTCTTTTTTAAATTCACTCTATCTCCAGTTGTAAGTAATGAAAACCAGTTGCTTAAATGTGATATACTGTCCGACATTATGTCTGTTATTATTGCTTTTTGCAACGAATTATATGAGTCGCTTTTATTCAGAATGATGTAGATGTTAGGGTTAATCAATGATTTATTAACTAATTAAGTGTCACCTACCAACAAAGTAGTAGTCTAAAGTGAAATTCGCTCGGAGTTGTGGCCAATACAGACACGATTGCCAATGGTCTACCTGAATTCCCCGAACCTTTGTTTTCCCCATGTAATTCTATTAAACACAGAAAGTAAGAAACAATATGATTTAGTAATAGTTAAGCCGAAAAAATACGTGACCAGTCATTTGAACATCGAAATTCCCCTAAACTTTCTGATCAATACTTGTATGGATAGAAGACAAACAATTATTTAATACATAACATTTTTTGTATATCTAAATCTTGTTGCACGAAAGAGGTTTTAATGTACAATTATTCATATCCTCTCACAATAGATTTAGCTTATCGCTATAGCAACTGCTGCTAGGTAAAAAAAACACCAGCGTAACTATACATAGATAAAAGTGGAATAAAAGGAAGAGTTATTTTATACCACACTATATGATGCTTGGCTTGAAAATATCGATAAGATCGAGAAAATAATAACTAATGTAGTTTGATTATAGGTCATCGTTTTCTGAAAATAGAAATGTATTGCTCTTTAGAATCTAGAAAGAACTTTTCATAGTGTGAGGGAACAATGTAGATAAAATATTAAAACTATTACCAACAGAATATGATAGAATTTCGTCATTATTATTCTCCTAGGTTTGAAGATGTTTTAATTTTTGAGCCAGTGAAAGAGTTGTCAGATTAACGATATTATTTAGTGATTCCTATAGCAAACTTGGGAGAGCTAGTATTACATGACGCATTCTGTTTAGTTATAAGAGAATATACAGAAACACTTAGTTCATACTATCCTTCAAGGATCGCCTTAATGGTTGTTCATTAGAGAAATCGGTATAGCTGATACTAATATCGGCCGGGAAAGTAGGGCTTTACACTAAGCAAAATGAACTAGAAAGAACAATAAACTAATAAAAAAATTTCAATATTTACACATCAACTTCGTCCTCTATTGAAGTCATATTCATTTAACGAATCATAATTTTTGATGGTAAACAGTGTGACATAATAATTTGAAAGGCGTGGCTATAGTAGAACCGTTCACAATTTATTGGACGTTGCACAATATTTTGACGTGTGACGTTGCCGAGCACGCACGTTTTTGCCACGAGTTGCTGCGAAAAAGCGTGCCGTCATTCACTTTGTCGTCAATGTTGCTGTTCCAACAACCATTCGAAAAAGCCGTAATATCACAAATAAATTCTTCTTATAATAATAATTTCTGTATTAAAGAGAGTCTTAATGCTTCACACACTTTAAACAACCCAACTGTTTTTCATACCCAAATGAAAACCATCAAATATTGATTCAATCCTTAAATACAATAAGACACAAACAGTTCAATACAATACTGTAAATACATTTGTAGCTAGGCGCTGTCGCCATACGGTTCGATTCCCAGCGTAGGCTTACAATAATTTACAATTCCTAGCAGAGCAATTTGTGCAGTATGGCGGCCGTTGAAGTCTCCTCGTATAGATCAGTAAGTACTGTTATCAGCAAATAATCGGTTTCCGGTGTTACATAATGACGAACACTGACTGTATCATTAGTTTTTGCGCTGCCATTTTTGGTGGGGAATGTCCCGGCTAGCTCATGCGATAGGGTGTTTGGCGTTATGTGTCCAGGCGCTTTCGCCCGCGCAACCTTTTTTGGTGGGGAATGTCCCGGCTAGCTCATTCGGTAGGGTGTTTGGCGTTATGTGTCCAGGCGCTTTCGCCCGCGCAACCTTTATTTGGTGGGGAATGTCCCGGCTAGCTCATTCGGTAGGGTGTTTGGCGTTATGTGTCCAGGCGCTTTCGCCCGCGCAACCCTTTTTTGGTGGGGAATGTCCCGGCTAGCTCATTCGGTAGGGTGTTTGGCGTTATGTGTCCAGGCGCTTTTGTCGTATGGGTTCGATTCCAAACGTACGTATGCTTAAAATTAAACTTTTCAATACTATATAATTATGGTGTTTAATATTGATCATATTTCCATTATTTGGCGTACCTGACCTGCTGACTTGGAGAAATGTAGCGCTCCAGCAGTGGTAAGGATATGTGGTATACCTCCACCTGTTGTGTTGCCAAACAGCACATCATTACCATCCCTTGCCAGATCCCTCACACTGCAGCCACTACCTAAATACAGCTTGTCATGATATCAATATGATCAATAATACATTCTACGCCACATAATTTAAATTTTTATGAGTAACATAACGGTCCAGATGGTGTGTTATACTCTTGAAATATTACATAATGAAGAATCAATCTACCCGAAGGATTATTCAATAATATCTAAGTATTAAAATACTGGACTTTTTTCTAATATCTCTTAATACTTTTAAAAATTCTCAATCTTTTGTATCAAAAGATTGACATTGAAGTTAATTGTCGTTTATGACTACGTGAAAACATGCATCTAACTAAGTAAATTAAATGTGGCCGGATATGCACTGAATTCTCTAATAACATAGCAAAAGAATTATTTTACAATTTAAACTTGTGGACATCATTAGCAAGGTAAAACTCAATTCATTAAACTTATAAATAACTTACCGACAATGTAGATTACTTGACTGTTCGTATAGTCAAACAGCGAAATATTATTGGTGTTATTTTTCTTCGCCCAGACCGCAGCACGATTTCCTGGATTATCAAAGTATTCATACGCCGTGATACTGTAGTTCATGTTGACGATATTAGCTTCTATAATTGTCTGGAACTGGTCGGGTAAGTCAGGTAATGGTGGATCTAAAATGATAAATAATTGCAAAAAAAATTAAATTCAAGATCAGCATCGGTTAGCTACAGGTACATGCATATAGCGGCGGTGAAAATAGTGGTGAACGAATCCATTGCTACGTCAGCTATCTTGTGTAAAAAAAGTGAAATGTCATATCAAGAATTGCCACACTCAGAAAACACAGCCTTCGCACGCAGCCAAAAAAAGAAAAAGAGAGCATGTGTATATGGGTATATAAGAATATCAATTTCAAATAAAACACCACAATTAACGAAAAAGATGATCCATATGGGTTACCGCCGTCACGGTCAGTAGCAAAACAATTTACCACTGGGGCTTAGGTAAGGTTTCTTTAATTATTTCAATTCAAAGAAGTTTTTGAAATATTGCCTATTGTTGTTTGCTTAAAGATGGCCATACATAGTTATCATTAACAAATATTTATTCGGACTAAGTTTTATACCCACCAGTAGGACTCGCTGTTCCAGTGTATGTTGCACAGTATAATGCTTCTGCCAAGTTCAGGTGACACACAACCGTTAGCAGCAGCAACAAATTCTGTAAATATTATTAACACTATTTAGCAAAAATTCAACAATACATGCATGCGCAGTGATCTACACTTACACTGCCGTTGGGATACTTTAAGTATTTGCCTTATTAAGCTTAAGAAATGAGAGTAAATGGTATTGATAAGAGTTGGAATATTGTTATTATCTATATTATACAAATCGTCGAGATAACGCGTGGTGTTGTTAAATGCTGTAAGGAAGTCATCTTGATTTTATACAGAAAGAAAAAGCATAACTTCTATTCGTAACAGTAAGCAAAAGGGGTATGGTATGCACAATTAATTAATTAATTAATTTATTTATTTATTTATTCATTTATTTATTTATTTATTTATTTATTTATTTATTACATTTTTCTTCTTGTTTCTTTGTGTTTCATCGGCTTTGTTTCTATTTTTGTTGTTATTGCTGTTGTTGTTGTTTCAATGAGACTGTTAACATTCTTTTCTAATTAGTTTATGATGATGTAATCTGTGTAATAGGAAAATCATAAGTCAACAAATGGGATGCCGAAAATGTGGGGTTTTCGGGAAAAATGTAATCCTAAAGTATATCTAAAGTGGGAGACATATTATTTTGTAATTTCATCCAAATGGTTCATAATCTAACATTTTAATATAAATTTACTACTACACAGGACACCGCCATTTTAAGCCCATGCCAGACTTACGTCAAAGGTAAGGAAGAGCAGTTCTCATTTATACGTCTACAAGACATTGCTAAGATTTTGGGTTTGGATGAAAAAATAATTTTAAGGAACTTTTAGGTTTAGCTATTATTTGTGCCGTTCTAACTTAAACTTTTCTTAACGTATCTAAAATTAAGATACATTAATAACGCTGATTCGTGGAAGGAACAGCATTTTGACGTTTCGATATTTTTCTTCTTTTATCGATGGCAGTGAAATGGCGTCTGAATTAGGCACTTACGTTTGTTGAAAACTTTGCCTGTGAGTTTAAAGGACAAAATTAGATTTCCGCTGTGTTTTCAAAACGTAATGGCATTTTCTAGGATGGCTAAAAGTATGATGTTAAGAGCGAGGACAGTACAGAAGTTGTGCATAAAAAATTAATAATGATTTTGTCTTAAAACTGTACAGTTATGTCAGTAAGGTGAGCACATGTTTCGAGAAATACAAGTATTACATCTGGCTTGTTGGCAAGAAGCGTCAAAGGTTAGTCTGGTTACCTGCCCCTGTCATTACATTATTGGGTCAGGCATACACCAAAAATGGCGGCGCCCTGTTTAAACAGATCCTACAGTAAAAAATATATTTGTTGGACCAAACATATACATTTGTTTGACTAAACGTTTCGAATTCCGTTAGTATCTTTCTTTTGTTTGCATATATTGATACCGACCCTTAAGTTATGCTGGTCCATGCTATGTCAAGTGAAAATCGGTTATAATTAAATTGTATGGTTTTCGGGAAAAATGTTAATAATTGTTAATGTAAATCTACGGTGGGAGACATATTATTTTGTAATTTCATCCAAATGGTTCATAATCTAACATTTTAATATAAATTTACTACTACATAGGACACCGCCATTTTAAGCCCATGCCAGACGTACTGTTTGATAGTACGTCGGGTACCAGACTACGTCAAAGGTAAGGAAGGAGCAGTCCTCATACATACGTCTACAAGACATGATTATAATTAAAACAATATAATTCCACTCACCAGGTTATTCATGTTTTGTTTACAATTATCCACAACCTAATGTTATAATTTACATTTTTGATGGACAGAGATAAACTGTAAGTGTACTGATTAATTTGAAATATAGTACACAGGAGAATACATTAAACATTGATAACAAATTAGTTTTAAACTTTTTTTACAGAATAACTGTATGATGTCGTCCCCGCACTACTTATCTGTCCTTACCTCTTGGTTCTCTGTGCATGCATAGAATTGTTAAAATGTAAACCACTAATGACATTAAAGGCAAGTGACGTGTTAATTAAGACTAACTTGCTCGTCATATGACCGTATTAAAAAAGAGGTTTAAAAGTAAAATTGACAAATAAGATGATGAGATTAAACAATTTAAAAAAGGGTACATCATGAAGCTCGTTTCGAAAAATTACATAGCCCTACTATTAAAGAAACAATAAAGTGGATTTCGTGAAAAAAAAAAAACTGTGTCCATAATAGCTCCAATTCTTATAACAAAAAGTTAGAATTTTTAATATGTAAGGATCCTGTGATTCACGGTGCAACTAAACGTGTGACATAAAACTATCCAAAACAAGCAAATTTCATTGTTAATACAATCAAACTTGATGAACAGATGAAGTGTCTCTACATGACTGCTGAACATTGTAAAATTATGAGATTATCGGGGAGTGTTATCACCCTTAAATATGATAACAAGCCGTTTAAAATGAAAGTTGCAATTTAGAGAGGCATCGAGTTTTTGTTTAAGGATTCTAACATAATATTGGAGGGTAGGCCTATACCCAATAAAAATGTGAAAGTCAACGGTTAAGATAATGGTCCCTACACGTAAATAATATTTGTAAACCCATATGACAATACATACAATGTATATCTTTAGGGGGCTACATTTGATTATTAGATATTATTAAAGCCATACATGTATTAATATATATTATTAATATATATCTTACCTGTTGATAGTACAACTTAATTGCAAACGAAGAAAAAGGTAAAGAGTTCCACGCTAAATGTAGTCATTTGGTTTACATCGAAAAGATATATGGTTAAAATAAGATGGAATCTTAAGTATATTTCGGTTTAGTGTTTAGATTTACCATTTCCATTATTACTGTTTATCTGAAGTTTACATAACAGCCATATTGACAACATAACTTTTAATCAGTAAACTTTTACAATTAATATGATACATATTCTATGTACTAATTGTGTTATACAGTCGAAGTTCATCGTCCAGTTTGTAAGAAATTTTATTCGAGGCTCTATAATGAAGTATGTCTAACACTGTCCTAGACCTTTACCTCCGACTTGGGATTGGCAAATGTATTATTAAACTAATTTAAAGTCTTTATTTGTCACAGACACTTCCGGGAAATGGCGAGTGCTTGATTAGCTAAAATAAGGATAGAGAATAAATGACGCAGTTTATGCATTTTTTCCATCCAAGTACATTGCGTGCCAGCAGCCAGACTTTGTGAGAATGGTAAGCTAGGCATCATGTAAATTCGTGTAATCCCTTGTGTATGCATAATATTTATAATTTTTGTCAGCACTGACCAAATTGTGTAAAGTAGCCAAACTAATGCCGGCATGATACCGCCGGGTTTATCGGTAAAACCTACCATTTGGTGAAATAAGGGCAAAAAAGGATTGGTTGCGTGGCACTTAATTTTATAAATGAATGCAATTTAAATAACTTCTAGTAATGCGTTTTAAATTGCAATTTTGGCGGATGATCTAAACTCCAAGGCATCTTTGGTACGCTTTATGTTGTTTCCAAAAAGGATTATTATATAAAACAAAGTTCTGTTCACCTTTTTATTTTCCAAAAGCAAGCCGTCGTTGTACATTATCCTAAAACGTCGTAGGCTAAATTTGCGCAAATTCATTAGGGCAGTAGTTACTAGACCTACTTCGTTATAGAGCCTCAACTTAAGTTTCTCACGAAATGGACGAAAGTCAAAACAGACCATGTGACATTTGTAGTATTTCCAATGATTTGTTATTTTATCCTGCTCTTTAAAAATGTCACATCTTAGAAGTACTGCGACGAAGCGATCTGTCATGGGTGTAATTTGACGCGCGCTCAGTTAGCGAAGTTGTATTAGGGCGATTGGTGAATGGATAAATCATTATCGGGCCGGACTGCTCTGGATGCATGTTATACGTAATATGTACACTCCCCTTTCACTTCACTATGATAAAGGCATTTCTTCTCTTTTCCATTTTTGCATTTATGAAACAATTAATAGCTGCCAGGTGATACATTGCAGGATTTATGACAGGGCAGAGTTCAGATGCGCAAGTACATTGTATATCATAGTATCGTCCGAGTAATATAATTATATCTACGCATCTGAACAACGATATATCCCGGAATATATCACCAGCCGCTATTTATTATTTTAATTCTAACACGAATGTGCTTTATAGAGCTTTGACAATAGCGGTACTTCGCCGGGGACGTTTGTCAATAGGTTTACGACGTCGAATTTTACAGAAGTTTATCATGGCTTCAACGCATTTCTTATGGTGAATCTCGGCGTTCGTGTTAGAATTGAACTCATTTGGTGCATTGTGTGTGGCTACAAAAAAGCGCGCACAATCTATTGCCGGGACTGTGCACAATGTTTTGTGTTGTGACGCCGACGAGCACGCACTTTTTGCCACGATTTGTTACGAAGAGCATGACGTTAGTGTAAATAAAAGGTTCGTGGCAGTAGTAGTTGGTTATTGTAATTATGAAAGGGGTAAGGAGCTCGGCTAAACTAACGTGTTTTTTTCTAGTTTGTTGTCATCCTTATTATTCTCAGACGGACATTTTTCTGAAAAGTTCTTTCTCGGCAAAGGTTATATATCAGGTGTCGGTTGTTCGCAACATTACCCGCGGAGTAAACTAACAAAGAATGAAATTTAGAATAAATAATTCTTACAAATAAAAAACACATCTTTATTTTTATTTTTACAGGTGTACTGTACTACACTAGATATACTAGCTTGATATTGTTTTATCATGGGTCTTTTTCTTACTTCAAATGAGTTGTAATGATTATTTGAAAGAAATAAACTCTCTAGAATAAAAAAAATTTAATAATATAAAATATATTAAAATATTTCCTACAGCTGTCCTCATTTCTTTCGGAAATTAAGCCCCCTGTTAGTTTAAACCCGCGGACAAGGTTTCTTTATCAACCGATTCCTAATCAATGCTTAAATAGTTTGGAAACAACTGAAGACTGTTTTAATAATCATGTATTACATTTAATGTATCATGATATAACAAAAACAACGCATCAAGAAAATTAAAATAAAATGATTCAGATGAAAATAATTAAAGGATGAATAATGAAATGTGTAATGAAATACTAGCGAGATCGTCAATGAATAATTAAATCCTTCGGATATTCAGGATTTTCACCAGTAAAACAATAATTATCACTTTCCAAATGTTGGAATGATCCTACGTCAAATTATGTGCGCCCTGCAGTGTCAGATCCAAATTACTCCGTATTAAGTAACACCATACGAATGTTTGCATTAAATGCTAAAAATTGAATTTCGAAGGCAGAAACTTAAATTGCACTAATCGCAAGAACGAACAACTAGAACTTGGCAGAATTAACTTGGCCAATGCTAGAAACTGTTTCTTGTTATTTGTTTATGCAAGTTCAAGATTCCAGCGACACATTTTAAGCGGTAGCGGGTTCCGCAGCGGGAGCGTCGGCAGGTGCCGCGGGCTCGGCAGGTGCTTCCTCAGACTTGGACTTCTTTGGAGATTTTGCGGCTTTCTTCGATGGTGACTTCTTTGCGCTCTTTTTTGATTTCTTTGCTGGAGACTTTGCTTTCTTTGCCTTTTTAGGTGTGGATTTCTTAGCTGATGATTTTGACTTCTTAGTTGCTGGTGTTTTCGGTACCTTAACTTTTGTGAGACTGGCCTTCTTTGACGGGGATTTTGATGACTTCTCAGCCTTCGGCTTGGCTGCTTTTGATGAACCTTTCTCACCCACTTTGTATGAACCTGAAATACAACAAAAGTATTTTAACCTTTTGAGTTGATTGAATAAAGTCGTATTAAAAGTTTCAATTAATTTGTAACGGACCGACAAAGACAAAAATGCAGAATATTAATAACTGGTACAGAGTAAGATGAAAACATATATTATACAGCAGGATCGGACGCAAGATTTTCAAAAGGAAGCTTGTTTCGGGCAGTCTTAGGGTAGATACACGATAATTTATGAAGTTCGGACCAAAATTCACAAGAAAATTCAGTATTGCTGCACGAAAAAGGGGGTTCGGGCAATCCCCTCTGGATTTGCTCCTGTTAAACATTATCCCGATAGAATTAATTTTAACTACTGTGGCTTTGGAGACGGAACCCATTTGTACGAGATGACCCTTGCCCCACACCCTGTAATAAATATCGTTTTTGTGTCTACAATGGACAAACTCGTCGCATTCAGTAGATGCAGTATTTTTGGTGTAAAACATGTACAAATACCGAGTGACCGAGTCGGAGTGCGCAATGTAACATTTTAAACATTCAGTACAGTTATATCGGTCGAGTCTTGACCCCAAGGTCAAACAGTTTTAATTTTTTTTAAAGAAGTTATTAGATACAATAACGGAAGATAATTTAAACGAGTTTGTAATATTGTAAAATTTAAATGTTTATGGATATTCCATCACATTAAAGCTTTAAGTTAACATTTAAAATAAATGTAGGTAAAAATGAAGAACTCACCATTAGCGCCGGAACCTTTGCACTGTCTCAGTTTGCCGCTCTTTACTCCGGCCCTTAGGGACATCTTCACATGGTTGTTAACCTGCTTCTCGTCGGCAAGAACGCTGTAGTTTGCCACAATGTACTTCAAGATCGCCTGTCTGGATGAACCGTTCCTCTCCTTCAGGGCTGTGATAGCTTCTTCAATCATCTGGCTGTACTTGGGATGCAGTTCCGACCCAGCCTTCTTGGTTTTCTTAGCAGGACTTGCCTTAGCCGCTTTTGGCTCTTTCGGGGTTTTCTCGGCTTTAGCTGGTTTCCCCTTGCCACCTCGTTTCGCCGGGGTTTTTACTTCCTCGGGTGCCGGAACGACATCCATTGGTTTAGCAACTTCTGCCATTTCTACCTTAATTTATATTTAAAGCTCCGAATTAAATTCAAATCTTCCTTGTCGCAAAAATACTCAAATCTTAACAATTGAAACGAATCGTTTATTTATAGCACAGCGCGCGAACGTGATAGAAAGCATATAGCGAGGCAACGAGTACGGATACAAAATACGTGAGAATTTTCCGAAGCGTGTGTTTTCAAACAGTCAAAATTTTCGATTTATTTATATTAGGATGCTGTGACAGGATTAACCAATGACATCGTTTGAAAGGGCATTCTCTCATTCGTATTTTGACATGAAACTCACACGATAAGAATTAATATATTTTTATATTGTTTAGTTTAAATTACCACACTGTCGTGTGCTGGAAAGTCAAAATTTGCTAATTAATTTCAAAATTACGAAAAACTACAAAATATTTTGAAAAGTGCATTTTAACGATTAAAGAGAAACCCCTTTCCGACATGAAACATGTAAAACTGGTTCTTAAACTGTTTAATTTAGTCCTGAAAATAACGTACAAACGTAACACCCCTAGCACAGTAGATGTTACGTACATGTACACCGCTTAGCACATAATAATATCACGTAATAGTACCTGATGAAGAAGCAGATGTAGCACGATAAATTCAACAACAAGTTCAAACAACACTATTGTTGAGCTGAATGCCGCGTCAGAGCCTGATTAAATCCCTGTTTGAAATCTGTCAAACACTAAACAGTTACTGAGTGAGGCCTAAAATTTTGCATCCAAATGTACATGTATATTTAAAGAGATTTTTAACGCAAATTACTTAGCTGTGTAACTCGTGTTTTCGTCTATATAGATGAGTTTGTTTTATACGAAGTATTGTTTTTTGAAGACGACAAAGTGTTTCACTATAGAGCTACAGAGTTGCAATTAAGTTAGTGCCCTTTTCCCCAACATTCCGCCAACACAGCATCCCCCACCCGCTCACCCCACCCTTCTAGCTTTCGCATCCATCACACTTCCCGTAATGGGCTCGAACCATGATTATGGTTATTTGTATAAATCTTCTGTTTTTGAGCACATGCCGGTTTTCTTGAATAAAATTATGACACAGAAAACTAATTGTCTGCTTACCTAATTTCGTAAAGCGTTCGATCGTCACGGATCACAGGTGGAAGGAACGTACCCTGGTACCCCCCCCCCCCTCCCCCCCTGCAGACACTACCCACCCCAGTCCAAAAAAAAATTCCAGTCAATCAGACACCACATTGCATTGAAATTAATCATTTTCATTAAAAATTATGAAAAAAAAAAAATAACTATTTTTTTATGGTAAGTAACCATATACAAAAAAAAATAGTTATAATTTTTGTTTTCATAATTTTTAATGAAAATGATTAATACAATCATATCTAATTCCAGTTATCCGATTTTTTTTCCACCTCCTTCACAAAGGTTAGGGAGAAAATTTCAGTTACAATCAAAACTCCATTCAACTGACAATTTTGAGTTCTACGAATGAAGCCTCAAAGTAGCTTAATAATGGTGTGGGATGCTTCTTATTTTTAATCAATTGGTCACAAATGATTTAATACCTTATTCTAGATTCTATATCTATGTGCAAACGATGTAGATCCCGATCAGCCGACACACCCGTGCCGTCTGATCAGGATCAACACTGTTCGCTTTTTCGTCAGAAATAAGAAACGATTCAAAAAGCGAACAGTGTGGATTCTGATCAGACGGCACTCATGTGCCGTCTTATCTGGATCATTATAAGTTCTCGGCGGTAACCGTGGTTCCCAAATGAGAACTAGGTTTTTCACCTTGAATAATGTGGTTGTTGTTGTTGTTGTTTGGTATGAGAAGCGGTATGCACAGTTAATACGAAAACCCTATTTCTCTTAAGTAAGCAGGTTCTAGCCACAGTATCATGACAATTCTTGATCACAATTTAAACTCTAACTACACTATAACTCGCCTGTTTATTTATAGTGTTAAATCTGAGTGTTTTCCGTATCTTCTATATCTAGGTCATGAGTATCGTACGATATCACCCGTTCATTTAATACTTTTAAATCATTCAAATTGTTTAAGTCTCTAAAATGGAAATATCAGTGCCCTTTTTACTTATTTTAATCTTGTTTGTTACATTATTAATGCATATGTATATGAAAGGGAGAAGAGGATTACATGTAAACGGAAAAGAAATTCCAGGCCCAAAGGGTTGGCCTATAATCGGCTCACTGTTGGATTTTAAACTAGGTACCTTACACATTATTGTCAGCAAATATGCTGAGAAATACGGAGATATTTTCCAGTTGAACATTTTCAATGAGCGACTAGTATTTTTGAATACTGCAGCTTTAGTCAGAAAAGCGTGGGGGTCGGAGAAATACAGAAGATTTTTCAACGACCGGCCAGTGACATTTTACGGAGAAAACTTCTTGTATGGAAGCAAAGGACTTATTCTCAACAAACACGGATATAGTCACAAGCACAGTGAGCTTAGAAAATATTTTGCAAAAGGACTGCTAGCTTACGGCGATGGAATAAAAGCTTTTGAGGATGCGATAGGTGACGAAATTGTTCGATTTATGGAGACCATTGAAAACTTTCGCGGTGAAGAGTTTGAATTCATACCGCTGGTTGAACACTCATTGTCAAATCTTTTATCTATTCTGGTAAGTTGGATGTACGTATTTATACTTACCCATTGGATGGTCATTGAACACGAAACAGATATCTGTGTAAATACTGAGTTGCGCTTAACCCGGGGGCTAGGCGGCGTTGACAGTAATATGCATTTCTATTATTGCCCATCAACATGATCAATCAAACAATCATGCACTTTTTAGATATTTGTAGTTGGCTTTCAAATGTCCTTTCCATTTTCATTTTTTCGATATAACATTAGCGTTTTGTGCCGTGTGGCGGCTGTAAAATGTATCCCCATACATAAAATCAGTGCCGTTATCAATTTCCATTCTCACAATATGATCAAATTCGGTATCTCTCATTTCATTTAATATTTGGGAAGTTACCCCCGTCCTTTCTATTTATTTTGTTCTATTTTAGATGTGTGGAGAACGGCGGACCGCTGACAATGATCGTTTATTCTTTGACTTTGTAGATGAAATTAATTATACTGGGACACCTGCCTTCAATGGCGTGATGAAGGTCTTCCCTTTCTTGAAAGATTTTCCCGGACCTTACGGATCATCCTGCAGACGAATCAAAGAAATGAGACAAAAGTTGATTAATTTATTCTTAAACAAGCAAAAGGTACGTTCATGATAGTAAATATTGATTCTATATCAATGCATCTTGAGAGTATGTTTGGTGAAGCTCAAAAGTCATAGAAATGTCCGAAGACTGATGATAACTAATTAAATAAACTCAGTATAGTTCGTAAACAATTAATAAATACTATAAAGCAATTTGATATTTCTCGTTGTTTGAATAAGTACTAATAACATTCGGATTAATAGACTAGAACTTTTCCCGTGTCCCAAATGCAACACGTGTGATTCTAGAAAAGGGGCATGATTAAATAATGGTATGCAAACAACATAATTTAACCACCAAGGTAGAAAAAAAGTCAACCTGTTTCAGGAAACGTTCGAACCTGGGAAGGTCAGAGGGCTAGTGGACTACCTGATAGAACAGCAGGAACTCGAGATCTCGCGTGAACAGAAAGAAGTTATACTCTCTGACGAAATGCTGTTTGCTCTAATTGCAGATATCGTTCTCGCAGGTATTTCACTTTCGATCGTGTTTCAAACATTCCTTAAAGGGTCCTTTGCTATTATACGTATTGTCATATTAAACAAAGTTAAACTTTTTCGCTATTGTAATAGTTTCTTCAATATGTTATGAACTGATAGTTAAGTATGAAACATCAATTGAAAATTCGGCAGTTGTATTACTTATTGAAGTAGTAATGGCAGCATTTCTAGTAGGAAGAGCAACAGAAGCAGAAGTTGAAGTATTAGTAACTTTAGTTGTAGTGCCAACACAGTCATGGTAAGTTTTCCGAAACTTGGAGCAATTTATTGAACTGCTTTCCTACTTACTTACACTGTGTTTTCATTGTAAAGGTCTGATAACAACACGAGCGGCTCTTTCAAATTTGATCCTGTGTCTTTTGCATCATCCTCAATACCAGACCAAAATTCAGGCCGAGATCGACAATGTTATTGGTACAGAGAGACTTCCATTATCTAGTGATCGACACAACCTACCAATGCTCGAAGCAGCTGCAATGGAGAGTCAACGTTACCTAACAACTGGAGTTGTGATGGCTCATCTGTGTAATGAAGATGTGAATCTGGAAGGCTACATCGTGAGGAAAAATGCAATGGTAATTCAATTTGTACAATTACTAGTTTAATTACTTTAATTACTTTTCTTGATTTTTAAAGATTTACTTTATATATACTGCAAAGCTTTTGACTAAAATGCATATCAGGAATTATCACAACCAGAAAATTCAGCCTCTGAAGCTTTTGAAACAAGAGAAATCTATGTTAATATTTTGATGTGCGAAAGACTAATGTGATAGCAAATGGGTGACCCATCGGGTCTAATTTTCAATTGTTTGTGGTGCCTTATTTTAATTTGACAAAATTACAAACCCATGCGATCTTTTTTACTCTTTGTGTGTTGGCTGTTTGGGGAGGCTGTGTTTTAGTGTGGCTATTCCTGGTATGCATATTTGACTTGTTGTTTATTGCTTCAGGTGTTTCCCAATATGTGGTTTATTCACCATGACGAGAAGATTTGGGGTGATCCGTGGACTTTTCGGCCAGAAAGATTTTTGGATTCCTCTGGTAAACTACTGCCCGTGGACCACCCAATCAGACAAAGGTAGGTTTTAAGGTAACAAAACTAAAAAAAAAAGAAATGAAATAATAAACGAACCGGATTTCCAAATTAAAATGACTCAAACACAATGTTCTGTGCTGGATTATTTTAACACAATCTGATTAAAATCATCTCTTGAAAAACCGTTACGCTAAGTTAGACTTCGTGATATTGTTTTGTTGTTGTTGTTGATGTTGTTGTTGTTGTTGTTGTTTTACATATTTTGCCAATGACCAATGTTAAAGCTGTAACACAATGTATAAAAACTGAGTTGCACTCCACCTTGTGAGTTTAACTCAACCTTGATCTGAGCTTGGCGGTGTGGACAGTAATATGCATTTCCATTACTGCCATGATCAGTCTGCAGTATTGTCATATTTGTCGTGTTCGGTGGCATTCAAAGTTCCCTTTTCATCAATTTAGATCATCAGTTACCAGTCAACCTTGTTTAATATAATGCTAATGTTTCATTATATTCATGTAACACTATTTTACTTTTTGCAATGTATATGTCTCACAATATATATTGTACATGTGCTTATCGCTTAATATGCCAAACGATATTCTTTTCAGCTGGATACTGTTTGGATCGGGACGGAGACATTGCATAGGAGAGAGCTTGGCCAGGTCTAGACTGATGCTCTATGTTGCCACTATGCTTCAACGTTGGAATTTTATACCATCACGTGATAAATGTGGATCATGTGACCCTAGAGGAAATGATATTGAAGTGAAAATTGTAACAACACCAAAACCTTTCTTTTGCAGAGTCGAAACCCGGTTAAAATCCTGATATTTCCAGACTGACTACTGTTCAATAATTTCAATATTTAAAGCTATGTATGTAAATGACGATGTGTAAAAAGAGAACTGTTAAAATTGTGTTCTAATGATTTGTTTAAAAAAAAACACTTTATGTTAAATGTTAAATAGTTTTGTTAAATTCTTAATTTGTTATTTTATCATACTAGTCGGTTTAATAAGTTGTTTGGTTAATGTACAGATAATCTTGTTGCTTCTGTTTTTCCTTCTTCTATGGTGTGGGCAACATAAAGTAATACTTTTAAGTATAATACATTGTCCTTCAAAGGAAACACATGCTATTAAATGAATTCTTTGGTTTCTAGTGTCAGCAGATTCAGTAATTGCGTATTTCAGTTATGAGATCTCTATACAAATGACAGCATTTGTTATATATGGTTTCGGTATAGTCCACTAATTGAGTTAGATAGACAATAAATCTTCAGTCACCCACCCACAAAGGATACAGAACTGGTGACACCCGCTTCTTCGGACAATATACTGGTTCTATTATCGGCTCATCTAGCTCCTTGATCGGTGGGTTGGAGCTTATTCACAAAGACAACGTGTAAATTTTTGTTTGTATGAGAATCGGGCAGGTATGATGAGATTGATGCACTCTTGTTCCAACAAGTTCTCATATGAACAAACACGTTCACGTTGTTTTGGTGAACTTGCTCCAAACCACATATCAAGGAGCTACAAAAACACACAAACATATAAAATTTAAAAAACGTAAGCTAATAACACGTTAATATTAAAGAACGCCCTCTCGTTTTAGTCTTATTCGTGATTTTCTTGAACAAAATTACTTATACCCATGTTCCTCTCAATAAAGATACAGGTTAACGATTTGAAAGCAATATACAGATATTTCTGGACATATAGGATAGTTTTTTTAGGCAAATGTATTTCATTCGTCCGGGACTCAAATATTCCTGATATGCATGTTTCACTTTTAATGTAATCCGGCCATGGTTGAGTTAGTACTGCACTTGTACTATCTCGACATAGAGCTAAGCTTTTATGGCAACGTGGTAGAGCTTCGGACTAGCATGCGAGAGGTCCCAGTGGTTCAATCCTTGGTTTAGACGTGAATTTTTCAAAACTCTTGTTACATTTATAATCACAGTAGTGTGGCGGCCGTAAAACGTCTCCTCGTACTTTCAATCAATATTGTTATCTTTCCTTCCTTTAGAGATTGCATTTTACATTTACTCTTCACAGTTGACGGATGGGTTGAAGTTATTTTACCAAGACAACTTGTAAGTGTTCTTTCATATGAAAACCTGTTGCGGCAAGTCTGAGTTTGGTGCACCCTATAAACTGATATAAATCCAGCAGTGGTAAATTTATTTGCCTCTAACCAGTGGAAATTTGTTTTCATTAATTGTTTTTCGACGTGTTTATTTTGTAACTGACCATTTTATCAACCGTGCTCTCTTTATACCGATGGCTGTTTCAAGAGGCTGTGTCTTCTGGACAATGCCGTTCCTAAAATGCATGTTTCACATTTTAGGATGATTTCTGTACTTTCGCGTGAACATACTGCAAGGGCCTCAAAGCCTCGAGTTTTTTACTCGTTCAAAATCGCGGTCCAGCTCATAACAGTAGAAATAGTGTAAACTACTTACTATATGTAAAAATGTTAATCTGAAGATTTTTAGTCAGGGTAGCCTTCTCCCATTATTTTCTTAATTTATCTGATAAGATAGTCTTAATTGTTTAATTTCTCCGTATCTTAAAAGTATGAATATAGTAAACAAATACTAATTCTAAAGTCGAGGAT
The DNA here is from genome assembly GCA_038501625.1 of Corbicula japonica. Taxonomy (NCBI): domain Eukaryota; kingdom Metazoa; phylum Mollusca; class Bivalvia; order Venerida; family Cyrenidae; genus Corbicula; species Corbicula japonica. The sequence continues at coordinate 679,742 of JAZAYU010000142.1, forward strand.
GGTTTTCTTAATCTGTAAAGAATCGCATCTGACATTATGAGAGAAATGGTTTTAACATCCCTTGCTTTAAAGTTTGGTCTAGATAGACAGCAGTCTATCGTAGTAAACGGAAGATTCTTTTCTCAGTTAAATATCGTTGGGTTCATTTCTCCCAAGATGGCGACATTCTGATTAAAATTAATGTAAACAAATCAATTTTAAGTGTTAAATATCGTATTGTAATGTTCAACAGAAAAAAGGGCGAGGCGCCGCCACCTCCAAGGCGAAAGGGCGCAAATCTAATGTCACAGGTGTCAAACTTGCACTGTTTGTATGTTATGACTCAGAATCATACCACGGCAAAATCAATCTGTTCCGGTGAACTAAGAATAAACGGTTTAACCCACTTTTCGACGGTCTTAATATTTACACACAATCTGTAAATTGAGAGATAATTAAGTTTGTGTAATCAAAGATTTTTCTCAAATTCAGTGAACTGCTATTTTAAACAGTATACTGGTCATCTGTTGGTTCGCGTTACTTAACAGTTATCACAATGAAGTAAAGACGAAAAGAAACTAACCTGTTAAATTTTGATTTATTTCTCCTATTCCAACCTTTTCCTGTTATTTAATTCTTAAAATGACCATGGAATATCCAAAAACAATAGAATGCATCCATATGATTGTCATTGGTGTCCGCCATGTTGTCTTGATGACGTCATCATTAGTTTCGCGGTATGTGAAAATTCTTGGAATTAATCGAACACTTATAGGTTTAGAACACTAAATGTTTAATCAGATAACAAGTCATTTAAAGTTTGATAGGTGAACATGTCAAAACTTTGTAAACTAAATTTTAACAAATAACAACTGTTAATCACACTGACTGTAAAAATTATTCCTCTGGACAGTGCTTGCAATTGAAAGAACTTTCGTTCCATATTTGATATTTAGTGGTTGGTTACCTATCTGATTTAAAATTTAGTGGTCGGTTACCTAACTGCATATAAACACTTCCGGGGCTATGGGCGGGGCAAACGAACTTGTAAACAAAGCAAAATAGGACAAAAATAAGGGCTGAAGGTGAGTTTTTGCTTCATATCTAACAAAAACACTATATTTGATGTATACGAACGAATACTCACCAAGAAACTGCTCAAAACTGTTGAAAAAACGTTTTTTTTGTCAAACCACAAATATAGGTCAGCAACGTGACAAAGTAAACAATCGGTAGAGGGCGCTACGCAAATACCGCGAGACAAATGATGACGCGACACCAATGATGACCAGTATACATTGAACAAGGGAGTGTCAGGACACATCAATCATTTTTTAGCGGACACCAACAAAGGTTTTTTCAAACAAAACTGCTGAAGTAGAATGAGTCCTAGCAGCTCCTCTCATCATTTGGGATAGATTGCAGTTTACCGGTACGAGTTTGTTTACCACTTCCGTTGCTATGCTAGGATAAACAAAAAAAGAAAATGGCGGCCATTTTCTTTCTCGCTTAAAACATAAAAACGGGGGTTCGGGGGCGGTAGCCCCCGATATAACATAAAACATAAAACAGGAACACGAAACGAAAGAAAAAACTGGATTTTACCATTAATCGCGGAGCGTGCTTAGTTACTCAAAAATACTACGATTTCGCGGATTTTTTTACGTACCGGTAAACTGCAATTGTACCATCATTTGTGTCAAGGTATGAGCTGTAACATTTTCTTGCACACTCCAGCAAGCTCTTTAATCCCATGAGTAGACAGTGTAGATCCAAATCAGCCAGAACACCCACACCAGATCAGGGCAAGCACTGTCAAACAGAGTAGTTCCCGATTCCAAGGATCTGAAAAAAAAACATACTACTGATTTTGATTTCGGTTAGATTGTGGCTTGCAGCCAAAACATCAAATGCTTGGCGCAGTGACTGATATTTTCTTTGAGAAGTTGTGGCAAAGTTTAAATTGACAGAACAATGTTCATAGTTAATCATGCCTTCAGCTTGCCTTACTTCAAGCCACACCTTTTGTTATTGCTTCGGTGCTACATATATCATTCACATCTTTAGAAAGTGTCATTTTTAGTTCAACTTCGCAAATGATAAAATTTTATTGACAGCAACACCTTGTTCGGAAGTAGAACACTGTGTCTTCTGAATGTGATAGGTGGGGTAGTTGTAACAGTGGTCGCATGACAAAAAAGTGATCCATGTCTTGTGAAGTGTTGCTGTACAACAAATATTTATGGAGGTCTCTCGCTGGGTCAAAATCTAATTGAACTCAAAATCTCTAGTATTTATGGAGTAAAGGGTTAGGGAAATCCTGATTCAGGAATTTCACTTTTTTTCAGATGGGTCTTGGAGGCCTGGGTGACTTGCCAGACCATCATCAAGATGATGACGATGATGAGGATTTGGAGGCTGAGTTGCTAGCCTTGCAGGGAAAATCTGAACCTGCTAAAAAACGAAAACCAAAAGGTACATTTATCACTATGCTTAGCCATTGTTTGCATATTCACCATGAGTGCTTAGAAAGTGCACTATCTTATAGAGATGTCACCTCTCTCTCATGCGAGATACATTTTCTTGCATACCTTTTATTGTTCTTAACATTTGTATATTATGTATATCATCTAAATTTTGTTTGCATTCACTGAAATGTTGAAATTAACAAACATAATTTTCTAAATTGATTGTATAACGTCAAATACTTGATAAAATGTTGTCACTCATGTAAGCTCTTGAAAAAGATCTTCTTTCCTAGGGGCCGATTTGATTTTCCTTCCCTGGTAAAAGATGCTGAAAAATACTTACCTGGTATGCAAGAATTAAAAGTCTTCTTATTAAATGTATTAACCAGTTTAGTCACAGTGTTACCATTAAAGCTGCCACCCTTGCTTAACACAGAAATGGTGATATTCACTATTCTTCACTGATATTTTGAAGTTTCTTTTTTGAATCTCACCTGACCATGAAGGTGACTCTAGTTTTATTAAGTTTAAATACACAAAATTTTATCTCGTTATCTTGAAAAGGGTACACCCCTTGTGATATCATATATATATCTATGCATCCAAACGACGTCCTGTGATAATTCCTGCAATATATCACAGGTCAGGGTTCTCACTAGAGGGAGACTTGGGAGAAGTGGTCTCTCAAAAGTGACCAGACTTCTCCCTTCTTTGAGCTATGGGAGAAGTCATTTTGTATCTACTACATAGGGAAAGAATGCTGATGACTGCAAACTTCTCCATAATCCAGTAAAATTATGACAAATCTTCTCCCTGATTTTCAAGTCTAGTGGGAGCCCTGACAGGTGGCTATTAATTATTTTAATTATAACACAAATATGCATTATAGTAGGACTACTTCACTGAGCATGTTCTTCAAGCAGTTTAAGACATCAAACATTATAATGTGACGACAGGATAGAATACCTTTGATATATTGTTGATTTTACCACTGTCCTTCAATGCATCGTCTAGGAAGAATCTAAGCAGTTGTGTTAAAACGATCCATGTAATACCTATATAAAGTAATAACAGTATGTAACAAAAACTAACTTGCTGCATATTTCAGGGCCGGTGAGTGCATCAGAGTTTGACAAGATGATAGCTGAGAGTATGAAAGACTTTGATGATGAGGACGTCTCCGATACAGAAGACCCAGATCTTCTGGTTTGTTAACCATTTATTTCATAGAAACACCTTTTACCACATTAGCTTACACATCTGTGTTGTCTTGGTGACTAGTGTAGATCCAGATCAGTTGACACACCTGATTTGACCAAATAGAAAAATGCAATGTACTTCTAAAAAGAAGCAAAATGTTTTTAAATGGATGTGAAAACTGGACTTTTCGATTGGTGGCTGTTTTGTATCAATCTAATGTTATGGTTAAGTTTCTGTGATCTTTATAAGTATGTGTATAGAATGGCTATTGCTTTCCAACTCCAATGTTATTTTGAATAATGTGAAGGTGAATCTTAACTTTCAAGGCCATTTTATAGATAAGCATATTGTCTGCATATAAAATGTTAAATAGTTTATGTTTTCAATTTTATTCCATAATAGAATGAGTTAGCAGAGCTTGGCGGAGATGATGACGATGGTGGACCTGACTCTCCGACAACCCCTGCTTCTTCCGGTGGTGGTGCTGGCATGGTGGCAGTGTTAGAAGAAAGGATGCAGAACTACCAGGAAGCAGTACAGGCTGCTAAGTCCACAGGGGATAGCTCCAAACAGAAGAGAGTGGAGAGAGGCATTAAGGTAGGAGTCAGAAAAAGAGAAGAGAGGTTTTAACCTTTACTCCATAGAAAATGGTTGTTATTCCTTCGGCAAACAGTGTAGATCCAGATCAGCCAGCACATCTGTGCAGTCTGATCAGAATCTTCATGGTTAGCTTTTGATTTATTAGGTTATTTCTGACCAAAACAGGACCAGTGTGGAACCAGATAAGGTGGCATGGATGTGTCGGCTGATCTTGATCCACACTGTTCACCCATGTGAATAAAAGTGTATATATGGAGGAAAGAGTTATGGTAGGATTAAAGGGAATAGCTGAACATAGAGTAGAGCAGACAGGGGAATTGCACATGGAAATCCCAAAATACAGGAGAGCAAAAGGGATAGAAAGCAGAAGGTGTATCAGACAAGGAAAAGCTGATACTATATAAGTACTTATTTTGGCGGGGTTTTATTTTGGCTATATTGGCTGTCAGGGTCAGTTGCGCCAATATACAACACCGCCTAAAAAAGTCACCGTCAAATAATAACACTTAAAGGTTATCACCTATGATAAACTAGCACAGTTTTCTCAGTTTGGTACAAAAGTAATATACATGTAATTAGAATTTGTCGTGAATCGAATAGAAATGTTTTAGGTAGCTGTGATAATATTTTCACACTTGCATTATAATAATGTGGTGTTGAATATTGAATGTAAATGTTTTATTTTGATGATCTGTGTTAATGCCAATTATAGACCTGCGATTTTTTATTAAGGGTTTTATTTTAGCGGTCTGGTTTGTTTGCGCCGATATATGACCCCGCCAATTTAAAACAATTCAAAATACGCCAAAATTTGACACCGCCAATATTAAGTGCTATACAGTATGTAGAGGCAAGTGGAGATTTTCATTGAGGTAGATTTGATCAAGATGATAGTTGGAAGCAGGGGACATCAGGGAGAGGCATTTCATTTTCCATTTTTATCTTGGGAGAGCAGATAGTTTGGCTCTGTTAAATAAAATATTGAACCAGCATATTGACTTTAAGGTCTACAATGGGTAATATAAGTCTTAAGGTTGCAAGTTCATTGAAACAGGCAGTAACATAATGTTAAGGCACTCAATATTTGGCAAATTGTGATTTTTATTTGATTTCCACTGAATTATCTGTTAACTATGATCCATTTCTCAGCATTCAGATATTTTACCTGAACTTGATATTTTTGTGATATTATTAGGACATTATTAGGGGAATTGTTTTTGAGTCATTCACAGAGAAAATAAATATTCATTGTAGCAAAGTGTTAAATGTAGATGGATATATTGCTCATCCGATTTTGATGTCAAAAATTAAAAGATGTCCGAATCTTATTAAATTTGTTAAAATAATGTGTGAGGATTGCTTTATTAAAACATGCAAAATGTTTCCAGTTGCCAACTACAGTTATTTTAAAACAATGACATCTATGAAGGCACCCTGATTTACTCCATTTTAATTTTTGACAACAAAATTGGATGAGCAATATTGTTGATATATTGTCAGACCATACAAGATTTGCTCAAGAAGGCAAAGAAAGGGGAATCAGTTGACGAGGATGACATTCCACCGCCAGTTGCTGTATCAGCAGCCAAACGAGCGGAACCAGCCCCTCCTGTTGCACCTCAGCCAGTTCCTCAAGTAGCACCGAGGTCGGCCCCTCAGATAGCACCTCCACGCTCCCCTGCCCAAGTGTTTGAGCCCACCATACAGCATGATGAGCCCAAACCAACTCCAGCCCCAAGGAAAGTGGCTCCATCTGTACCAGCCCTGGCACCAGAGGGCAGCACACCAGCTGTGTCTGATAGTATGTATGTTTATATAATAATAAGATTTGTTTCACAGTTTTTCTTAAGAAAAAAATTGGTGAATAAATGAAAACAAATCTTTTGGTGAAAAGATTCTGAAGTTAAAATAATATTAGTGAGATAAATCATTCTGTAACTGTTCATGTAATTTTTAAGAGGGAGAGACTTAAGAGAAATAGTCTTCCAAATGTATTCAACTTCTCCCCGAACCCTGCCATTTCACCCTCAATTCTCCCATCATTGAGCAAAGTGGAGAGTTTTTCCCTATATATTTCCTAAAGAAAGCTAAAGTCCTAGTTAATTTCTCCCTCAATTTGAAACAAATTCTCCCTGTTCTGACAATTTAAGCCAATCCCAGCATGTTGTGAGATAAACTGGTAATGAATTTCTTAAGCTGTTTACTCAATTGTATGGCCTTTATTATATGAGCCAGTTGTGTAGATCTAGATCAGCTGGCATATCTGTCCCACTGATCAGGATCTACAATGTTCACTTTAAGATCCATTATGGTATCCCTGATCAAGTAGCAAACAGTGTAGATCCTGATCAAAGAGCACATATTTGCTCGCTGATCTAGATTTACAGTGTTCACTCATTTGATAAAAGGCATACATATGGAGTAAAGGTTTTACGTTTAAGGTTTGTTTTCAAAATTTTCACATTATTCTTGAAGTTTTATGATTGCATTGTAGAATCTGCTCAGCACGCCATGCTGGTTGACAGACGTGATCAGTACAAGAAGGCTGCTTTAGCAGCCAAACACAGCGGGGATCTTACGACAGCCAAAAACTATGTCAAAATATCTAAGGTAAGCTTGTCTTATTAGAAAGCTATGTAGTAAATGTCTTGTTCTTTTAATTTTTCGAATTAATAAAATACAGTTGAACCTGTCTTAGCAGCCACTGGCATTCAGCAACCACCTGTCTCAAGACAAATAGAACATTTCTGTTCTTTAAAAAATCGCCCATAATACTGGGTTGCCCATAATAGGGGGGTCCGTAATGAGGGGTATAACTGTATAACGTAATGAATTGAAAACCAAACAGTGCAGATCGTGATCAGACAGCACAGATGTGCCAGCTGATATGGATCCACACTATTCACCATGGGATAAATAGTCCTCAAATCTAAAAGAATTTTGAAAATCCAATTACATTTCACCTTAGAATTAATGTTCGAAAATATGGATAAACTATTGATTTATGCAAAAATCCTCTAAAAAGCTGTTTTATTATCCTTCTTACAGGAGTGTGATTTTATCGATAATTGTTTTCATTTTATATTGTAGCAATTTGACAATGTGATAGAGGCCCTGCAAGCTGACCAGCCAGTGGACCTGACTCAGATGCCACCACCTCCGCCACACACTGGTAATCTACAATGATTGTTATATCTTACTTTAACCCTTTCATTTCTTTATGCCATCTGATCAGGATCTGCACTGTTTGCTTTTTGATTCGTTACATTTTTTCTGACCAAAATGCGACCAGTGCAGATCCTGATTAGATGGTTGCACATGCATAAAAAGGCGTATATATGGAGGAAACGGTTAATCATGGTCCTGACTCACTGGTCTCTAAATTATGATTGTGAGTTTTCAAGTACATTTCTTGCATTTATTCATGTTTATTGTAAGTTTTACAGTGTAAAAATGTGTTCCAAGGTTCAAACTTAATTCTATGTCAAACAGTGGGTTTCAAATAACACTTTACAACATGGATACACTTTGAACCTTTTACTCAATAGATATGACTTATATCGTATATATAGGCAATAACTGTAGTAAACATGAGAAATGGGAAGAGAAATTTAGTCAGTTTTACATTAGCTGCTTCTGAATTTTTTTAAAGCGGAGTCATTTTCGCTTTGATGCTTAGACACGGTGAAGTTTGACCGGATCGTGCCCCTTCTTCGTCCTAGTCACCCCCTTGCGAGAACCCTGGGCATCCTGTAAATCTGTGCCATCTGATGAAGATCTACGCTGTTTGCTGTTACAGTCATAAAGTTTGTGACCAAGAAGCAAACAGTGTAGATCCTGTTAAGACAGCACAGATATGTCATCTTATCTTGATCAACACTGGTAGCACATGCCATAAAACCTGTAGATATTGATTAATGGATTAAACTTAGCATAGAATCACTTTTTGTGTTGCCCTTTCGAAGAAAAGGCAAGGGATCATAGGGATCGCTTTGTCCCTCGGTCCGTCACAAAAACTTAAAGTTTGCTATAACTTTGCCATTTCTTAATATTTCTTGATCAAACTTTTAAATTACATGTATATTGCTTATAACAACACAGTTGTGATGATGCCAAATTCTTAAGGTCAAGGTCACATTTGATGGAGTTTTGCCCCTTTTTGTACTTGTATTTTATTCCGAGAAAGCACCAGAGGTTGACACAAGTGTTCAACTGAACACCCATCTAATTATTGCAATTTAAGGTTCAGCACCAAGCACCCATGTACAAGCCCTGGCTGCCTCATCAAAGCCCCAGGTCCAGCGTGAGGCTCTGCAGCAAGGCAAGGATGAGGAGGGGGCAACGGCAAATATCCCTCCACCACCGTCGGAGGAAGGTTTGTTCAGTGTTTATTTCTTTTACAAACTTCGTTTTTATTGCTTTTCTAAAGTCGTGTGATTATTAAATATGTGATAAAACCTAACAGCTGACTAACCCTTTGCTCAAAATACAAACATAATTTTCAAAACAATTCACCATTTTTGCATGAGAACACAAATCCAAGATAGATGTTTCAATGAGCAAAACCAAACTTGAACCAGTAAAATTGCAACAAATTTGCATCATCTATAGCATATAAATATTATAAATACAAACCTCACAGCTGTTTCTGTCTTAAACATTTATCAGTCATATGCTTTAACTATTAGATAATGGTGTTCATAAAAAGTTGCAATTATAACAGCCATTCAGTAATAACATTCATATACAGTAAAACCCCTCTTGAAGACCACCCTGAAGTTTAGACCACCTAAATAGTAAAACCACAATTTCCATGTCTTTTTTTACAGTTTTGCACTATTTTCCATTTTGAACTATTAACGATCGGGAAATAAAGACCACTCGCTATTCAGATAACTTTAGTCCAGTCCCAGGGGTGGTCTTAAAAAACTGGGTTTCAATTTAACTATGTACAATACATGCAAAATACTCTTACCTGATACATACAGAAGAGAGAGCCATTTTCAAAGCTCCAGATGTTCCAAAGACAACTATGGAGGCCTTGAGTCAGAGACTGGAGAAGTACAAGAGTGCAGAACAACAGGCTAAAGAGGAGGGGAATAGTAGCAAATCTAGAAGAATGGGCAGAATAGCTAAAGTAAGTGTGGCTTATCTGACAAGGCTAGAAGAATGGGCAAAATAGCTAAAGTAAGTGTGGCTTATCTGACAAGGCTAGAAGAATGGGCAGAATAGCTAAAGTAAGTGTGGCTTGTCTGACAGGGCTAGGAGAATGGGCAGAATAGCTAAAGTAAGTGTGGCTTATCTGACAAGGCTAGAAGAATGGGCAGAATAGCTAAAGTAAGTGTGGCTTATCTGACAAGGCTAGGAGAATGGGCAGAATAGCTAAAGTAAGTGTGGCTTATCTGACAGGGCTAGGAGAATGGGCAGAATAGCTAAAGTAAGTGTGGCTTATCTGACAGGGCTAGAAGAATGGGCAGAATAGCTAAAGTAAGTGTGGCTTATCTGACAGGGCTAGGAGAATGGGCAGAATAGCTAATGTAAGTGTGGCTTATCTGACAAGGCTAGAAGAATGAGCAGAATAGCTAAAGTAAGTGTGGCTTAACTGCCAAGGCAAGAAGAATGGTAACAATAGCTAAAGTAAGTGTTCATTTTCTGTCAAGGCTAAGAAAATAAGAAGAATAGCTAAATTAATTGTTCCTTCTCTGACTAGGCTATGAGAATAGGCAGACCATGTACTAAATAGTCCAAGGCTTGGAGAATTGGCAGATTATTTCAAGTTCGAGTGGCAATAGTTACATGGTTATGAGAATGGACAGGATAGCTTAAGTAAGTGTGTTAAATGTCTGTAGGCTATTGTTTAAAGTATGTTTTGTAAATGATATCAGTTTTGTCGAACAGCCAGTATAGCTTAAGTTTGTCTGGTAAATATAGCAAAACTACTAAACTAATAGGGATGATAATTTTATTACACTTTTTTACCTTTTTATTGTTTAGTTTACCGAAAAATGCATAATAAAACGATGTTTTCTGTTCACCTTTATGACATCATTTCACATATTGATGTTAGTTATCTGAAGACGCCTTGTCCTGCGACTTGCCCTGTATAATTTGTATTATTTTTTTTCAGCAATACCAGGATGCTATAAAAGATTACAAGGCAGGAAGACCAGTGGACTTTGAAGAGTTACCAACCCCACCAGGAAAGTCCATCTCTATTTCATAGCAAAGATCATAAGACAATCAGTAATGCTCTATCATCAAGAATATAATTTCTGACAGCACGATAACCCTTTGCTCCATTTATTCACATGTTAAATGGTGTATTCACAGTGTAGATCCAGATCAGCCAGCACATCCATGCCGTCTGATCTGGATCTTGGCTGGTCACATATTGTCCCTGTGTATATGAGAAGCGTATGTTCTTATTAGTGATGCACATAATGAAAGCAATGCAACAAAGAGGTCTTTGTTCACTTAGTTAAGGCCCTTTGATAGTGTAGCACCATGCTTGTGTCATAGCTATGCCTCAGGGAGCATCCCCCAGTTCCACTGATATAAAATAGTAGTTTCAACATGATGAATTTTTTTCTCCATATATTTACATATATATTAGGCTACTTGTCACTAATATGTGTAACTGTATTTAAATAAAGATGGTTATACAATAGTTTGGCATAATAAGTAACAAATTCTGAAAAAGCCAAGTAGAAATAAGATTGTGTTATTTTTCAGGTTTCGCACCAATACCTACAGGGCCAGCTCCCTCACAACCAGCAGCAGCTTCTCAACATAGACCGGCCCCAGCCCCTAGTACTAGTTCCTCATCTTTACATGCCCCTGCTGGCGGGGGTCCACAGAGGTCACCACAGGCAGGTCAGAGGTCACCTCAGCCTCAAAGGTCACCTGGTCAGGGTGCAGTGTCACCCGCCACACAGGCACATGCTGCCCAGGGTAGTCAAAAAGGTAGAACTGTGTTGTTGTTGTATTGATAACAGTTAGTTTTATAAATTGTTTTTTTGCCCTTAGTAGGGAAAGGCGATACATAGGGATCCCTTTATCCATCAGACCATCCACATGTCACAGAAACTAAACGTTTGATATAACTTTGTAATTTCTTAATATTTTTTCTTCAAACTTTCAAAATATATTGCTTATGACAACAGGTTTTAACCCTTTCCTGTACAGACACACCTTAATTGCTAGGGCGAACAGTTTAGATCCAGATCAGCCAGCACATCCATGCCTTCTGATCAGGAACTAAACTGTTCGCTTCTTGATTCATTAGGTTATTTCTGACCAAGATGCGACCAGTGCAGATCCTGATCAGACGGCACGGATGTGTAGGCTGATCTGGATCTACACTGGTCGCACATGCGTAAAAATCCGTATCTGTACAGGAAAGGTTTAAATCTGTCTCTCAATGTTGCATTTGACAACCCTTTTTGAACTTTGATGTTGTCACGAACATTTGGATAAATTAGCTTGTCATTTCTTAACATTTCTTCATCAGACTGTCAGTTGCTTTTATTCTTACAAAGTACTTGAGGTTGACACTTTTGTTTAGCTGAACAATCATCTATTGACAATTATTCAACAGCTGTTGTTAAGACTAGAGTTTAACCTTAAGTTTTTGAGTTTAACTTACCGTATAGCGGGTAATTTCTGCGGGTGCCAAATTTCTGCATTCTGCGGTCTTTGGATGAAATCTCAGAAATATATCCAGCAGAAAAAAATCAGCAGAAATTTAAATCGCAAAATATTACCTTATTTTCAAGCGGAGTGGCCATGTCCAAGATAATCCGTTTCACAATACAGACAAGGTAAATAATTACGATCAATTATCGCACATTGTTATCGTAAAGGCATAGTATAACCTCGACAATTGCCTAATCATTTCCCAAACATTCAATTCATTTGAATACAGTAAAAACTCTCTAAAACGGTGACCTTCCGGACTGAAGAAAAAATCCGGTTTAGAGAGGATTCTGGTTTACGGAGGATTTTACCTTTATCACCAAATTTGACTAATGGTGTACTTATAATTAAGGTATATCGAGTTTCTTAGCCTTACCTTAAGGTATGCATTGACACCTTTGATAGATTCGTATATAATTTTTAATTTATTTACTCTGATCGATATACTTTTTATTAATTACAATACAGCTTCTGTATGAGTATGGAATTAACCCATATTCCCAACCTTTTTCATTTAGTTGGAGGTTCAGAAATAATTAACATTATTATTGATAAATTATATAATTATGTATTATAATTAAATTAATTAATTATAAATGTGACCAATCGTGTTAACAATTACATCATAAAAATGTTGCAGTTGTTTAAACAACGAATTAACAGACAATTAATACCATTAATAATTGTCTACTCGACTCCCAAATCTTACATATGTTTATGCAACAATTATTTTTCCCACTCAGCCATTCATAAATCCTGATATTTTTCACGCCTTTTAAATAATGTGCGGGTCCTAATTGGAACTTGTTGAAGTTTGACTCGTTTGACAATACACAAACCTCTGTCTTGACAACTAGACTTTCACATTCAATGGCGATTATCTCAAATCTGGTTTTCAGAGGTTTTATAAAGAGCAATTTGCAAATAAAATAAAAAATTTAAGGCCGGTTTCCGGAATTCGGAGGTTCCGGTATTTGGAGGTTTTTGTTACAATAAAATAAGAAGGAAAACAATTGGGACCGTAAAAATTTTGCGGTTTTCGGAGGATTCGGGATTATAGAGGATCCGGATTAGAGAGTTTTTACTGTAGTTGTTTGAGAGTTGTTATTCATCGATGAATAATATCTTTGTAACTTTGTTTTAAAATAAATTGAGTAACAGGTATTGACCCATTACTGGTAATAAAAATATCTGTGAAAAACAAATAGTATGTGTATATCACAGTCGTGTTATTCTTACGACACCTTACCCAATATGAACAGCAGAAATTTATCCTTCATGGGAACAGAAAACGCAGAAATAAAAAACGCAGAAATTTTTGCATCCAGTTTTGAGGGAAAAACGCAGAAATTTATGACCGCAGAAATAACCTGTTATACGGTATATTGATTTATTACCGTAATCACCCTTAATATTGGGACAGTTAAAAATAATTAAAATTTTTCGTGTCCCAATATTAAGGGTCGCAGAAAAATATTTGTTCAAAAAGTGTCCTAATATTTTGGGTCGATTTGCATGCATGCACTATTTATGTCTAAAAACAATATAGGAAGTCAACATAGCGGATTAACCGTTACATAATTATATTATATGAAATCAAATAATTTTGTTTTAATTTTTTGTAATTATTTTCTGTCTACAGTTTGGAGATTAAAATGATTTTATTTTTGTGTTAAAACTTGTCAAGCATTTTTTCGTTAAGTGGTAATTGACATTACATTAATCCCTTTGCATGTTTTTAACAGGTGGCTTAATTGAAACAGGTGGCTTAATTGGGAGGTTTTCACACCTTTGTTGGTCATTGGACAGTCTGTTTTGATAAGAATTAATTTCAATACTCGGGACTGACACTGACATACGCCCCAGCTGTTATTTGCACTTGCATAATCAGTTTAGCTAGTTTTTGACAATAAACAGATCGAAAAACGACAGTAAAATTCTTTGGATACGGGGATATAATTAATTAAAAAAACCGAAAACCATAGCCGTTTTATTTTATAGGGGAGCGTTAGTTAAATAAAAAAGGTATATCGGTACTTTATATATTCTAATTTTTCTTCTCTGAACGTTAAAAGTTTTGTTTCAAATACACGGCATAGTAAGGTAAAACTCTGCAATAACATGTTGAAAGTCTGAAGAACATGGGCCAACCTGCATGGTTACCGAGCAGATATCTCTTGTCCCAAAATTTAGGAATGCGAAAATACCATTTATGAAAGTGTCCCAAAACTTAGGGACACCGAAAAATACTGATAATAAAAGTGTCCCAAAATTTAGGGACACAAAAAAACTATTTTCGTGAAAAATAATGGTGTCCCAATATTTAGGGTGTCCCAATACTTAGGGTGATTACGGTACATGAGTTTACTGTGATAAATTGCAGTATTTATTGCTGTTCTTAATATTTCTAGCTTCTCAGAAGCAAAGATGTAAGTATTTGATACACACCTAGAAGTAGTGAGGTCTTATTTTCAGAATGCAGGGTCTTGGTCTTAGGAAATTGCTTATTCTGGATAAAGCTTTATGCACACATTGAGAAAAGTTGTTTTTTATTTTGCTGTTAATCAAATAACTTAAAACTGCTGTTTTGATTTTGTTCAGTTTGACGTTTGGTGTTTGTCTAAATTTGCATCTTAATTTTTACCCCATAAAATTGTATAATTGAGAAGCCCATTTTTTAAATTTGGAATTTTATGTTCCCATCAAAAGAAAGGGGGATATATTGCTTTGCACATCAGTGCATCAGTCTGTGTTAAGGTACAGTCTGTGTTAAGGTACAACAAACCTGGTCTCCTCAATAATCAGAGAAAGATCTGGCCTAGGTTCTGCAAACTTGGTAGGTTGGTTTGAGACTTTTTTCAACAGCCATATGGCACAAACAATGCTACTGTGATATTGAAATAGATAAAAAGGGAAACTTAAAAAGCCATTGAACACGATATATAAAAAAATGTTGCAGGCTCAGTTTTATTGAGCCTGTTCATAGGCAGTAATGGAAATGCATATTACTGCCCACACTGCCTAGCCCTGGGTTGAACACAACTCAATATTTACACAAATAAACAGTACAATTTCAAATCATCCCAAACATTGGTGTGCATATGGAGGTGAACATTAAACCATAAATGTTGGTATTTTCAGATTAATACAATTCCTTGTTAAGATAAGAGTTTTTGGACAATGTTGGTGAACAAATGCAGTTGATCTAATGAGAGTTTCTGAACAATGTTTGGTAAACAAGTGCAGTTGATCAAATTAGAGTTTTTGGACAATGTTGGTGAACAAATGCAGTTGATCTAATGAGAGTTTCTGAACAATGTTTGGTAAACAAGTGCAGTTGATCTAATTAGAGTTTTTGGACAATGTTGGTGAACAAATGCAGTTGATCTAATGAGAGTTTCTGAACAATGTTTGGTAAACAAGTGCAGTTGATCAAATTAGAGTTTTTGGACAATGTTGGTGAACAAATGCAGTTGATCTAATTAGAGTTTTTGGACAATGTTGGTGAACAAATGCAGTTGATCTAATGAGAGTTTCTGAACAATGTTTGGTAAACAAGTGCAGTTGATCAAATTAGAGTTTTTGGACAATGTTGGTGAACAAATGCAGTTGATCTAATGAGAGTTTCTGAACAATGTTGGTGAACAAGTGCAGTTGATCAAATGAGAGTTTTTGGACCATGTTTGTGAACAAGTGCATTTGATCTAATGAGAGTTTTGGACCATGTTGATGGACAAGTTCAGTTGATCTGATGAGAGTTTTTGGACCATGTTTGTGAACAAGTGCATTTGATAAAATGAGAGTTTTGGACCATGTTGATGAACAAGTTTATTTGATCTTATGAGAGTTTCTGGGTCATGTTGGTGAACAAGTTCAGTTGATAAGGCGAGAGTTTTTGGACTATGTTGGTGAACATATGCATTCAGTCCGGTGAGTGTTTCCAAACCATGTTTGTAAACAAGTTCAGTTGATCTAATGAGAGTTTCTGGACCTTGTTGGTGAACAAATGCATTTGATCAAGTTAAAATTTCTGGACCATCTTGGTGAACAAATGCATTTTATCTGGTTAGAATTTCTGGACCATGTTGGTGAACGAATGCATTTGATCTGGTTAGAATTTCTTGACCATGTTGGTGAAAAATATATTTGATCTGTTTAGAATTTCTGGACCATGTTTGTGAATAATTTCTTTTGATCTAATGAGTGATTATGGACCATGTTTTTATGTAAGTTGTGAACATCAGTTGCGAGTTTTTGGACTATCTGGTCATTTGTTAATTTGTATTTATTGTACTAAGTAATACATTATTTGCATGGTTAAATAAGTTTTTATATTTTGTAATAATTGGTAGTAGGCTGGGATATATATGTAAATTTTTATAATGACTTGCTTTTTATTTAGATAATATTGTTTCACTACATATATTCAGATCAAAGTTAGTTCACATAGAATGGTGTCTAGATGGCAATTCACTTCAATCAGCCTCTAGAATAGCCCTTTCCTTCATAGACACACATTTATTTCATGAGTGAATGGCGTGGATCCAGATCAGCTGGCACATTTGTGCTGTCTGATCTGCACTGTGTGCTTTTTGTGTCGCCCTTTCGAAGAAAAGGTGATACATAGGGAACGCTTTGTCCGTCCGTCCGTCGGTCTGTCTGGACGTCCGTCCGTCCTTCACCAAAACTTAAAGTTGGCTATAACTGCCATTTCTTAATATTTTTTCATCAAACTTTCAAATTATACTGCTTATGACAACACAGTCACGATCATGCTAAATTCTTTAGGTCAAGGTCACATTTGATGGAGTTATGCCTCTTTTTTATCACGAAAACTTAACGTTGGCTATAACTTTGTCATTTCTTAATATTTCTACATCAAACTTTCAAATTATTCTGCTTATGACAACACAGTCATGATGATGCCAAATTCTTTAGGTCAAGGTCACATATGATGGAGTTATGCCCCTTTTTCATCACGAAAACTTAACGTTGGCTATAACTTTGCCATTTCTTATTATTTCTTCATCAAACTTTCAAATTATACTACTTATAACAGCAGGGTCATGAGTATGCCAAAGCTTTAGGTTAAGGTTACATTTGATGGAGTTATGCCCCTTTTAATACTTTAATTTTGACACGAAAACTTAACATTGGCTATAACTTTGCCATTTCTAAATATTTCTTCATCAAACTAATGAATTATATTGCTCATGACAACACGCTTATCATTATGTCAAGGTCAAGATAGAGTTATGACCGTTTTTTACTTGCATTTTTATTCTGACATAGAGCCCGAGGGCAACACAAGTGTTCAACTGAACACCCATATAGTTTATTCATTAGGTTATTTCTGACCAAAATATGACCAGTGCAGATCCTGATCAGACGGCATGGATGTGCTGGCTGATCTGGATCTACACTAGTCGCAACTGCATAAAAATGCATATATTTAGAGGAAAAGGTTAGTTCATGCTAATAGAATTTTAACCAGATTTTCTCTGGAAAACCCTGGTTATTGGAATGGGGTGTGTTGTCAGGTGAGCGGGCAGGTGTCAACATTTCATGCTGTTTTTGTTTTTTTTTATTAAATTCACTTTTCCTGAGTAACTATTCAAGTTAGATCTGTAAAAATTAATATAGTTTTCTGACATCACAATATCAAATCATAACTTTGACTGTATTTTGTCCCTTTTTTTTACTTCAATTTAAGAAAAAAACCTGGTTTTTTACATTGCATCATCTTCCTGTTAAGTTTGTAAACCAGTATTTTCATGGTTTTCATTTATCATTGTTTCTGCTGTGAGATTTGCTTTATGTTGAAGAAGAGAAGAGAAGAGATATAAGCAACATAAATGCACACTAACTTGTTTCTTTGCTTTTTTAACTTTCTGCTGACTACAAAATATCATGGACTTTTAATTGAGGCATGGCTTGGTGTCCATGTTTTGTATAACTGCCAAATAATTGATGGACATGAGAATAATACACTTTATTGCCTTAAAGGCAAGCTAACCCAGTTTTGACATCCAATATTGTCCGGATCTTATGAAATTCGGTCAGAATAATGTGTGAGGATGGCTTTATTGAAATATACAAAATATTTCCACTTGACAATGACGGTTACTTAAAAACAATTCCATGAATGAAGGCACCCTGATTTCCTACATTTTTCCCTAAATAAAAAGATTTAAATGTGGGGTTTATGCCAAAATGATATGAAAATTGCCTTGAACATGCACCAGTACAAGTATAATATGATTTTATTAAAAATATATTTATGTGGATATAAATTTGCGAAATTGTACTTTGTTATCAAGATATATTTATATTCACATGATGTAATTTTGATTGGGTTTGAGTTAGGCATTTACAGTAGCCTGTAAACATGAAATTGAAACCCTTCTGAAATATAATGATACCACAGTATTCTATTGATTGACACATCCCGGGGTAACAAGGGTTCCATTTGACCCGGGTGATTTTAGTTTGAAAGGTCCTCAAGTAAGGGATATTTTGGCAAAAAAATGGCAGAATCGTCTGAAAAATGATCAAAATGACCCTTTAGATTCCACACCTAGTGGAACCCCTGAGTTATAATGTTGGTATATTACAGTTTTGAAGAGAGGCCAGTCATTGAGGGAGTAATAATGTTGGTATATTACAGTTTTGAAGAGAGGCCAGTCATTGAGGGAGTAATAATGTTGGTATATTACAGTTTTGAAGAGAGGGCAGTCATTGAGGGAGTAATAATGTTGGTATATTACAGTTTTGAAAAGAGGCCAGTCATTGAGGGAGTAATAATGTTGATATATTACAGTTTTGAAGAGAGGGCAGTCATTGAGGGAGTAATAATGTTGATATATTACAGTTTTGAAGAGAGGGCAGTCATTTAGGGAGTAATAATGTTGATATATTACAGTTTTGAAGAGAGGCCAGTCATTGAGGGAGTAATAATGTTGATATATTACAGTTTTGAAGAGAGGCCAGTCATTGAGGGAGTAATAATGTTGATATATTACAGTTTTGAAGAGAGGCCAGTCATTGAGGGCAGATCAGCAGACACAGTTCCTCAAGGAGAGAATGCTCGAGTATAAGAATGCTGCAATTAATGCCAAGAAGAACAATGATATTGCTCTGGCGAAACAGTACCTCAGGATGGCCAAGGTTTGTCATAACTGTAATATCCTTGTATTAAATTGTTTGAAATTCTGAATTGTTAACTATTAAATAATTGTATGTTTGATGATGATTTTGCTGCTGCTGCTGATGATGATGATCATGATTATGTTGTGGTGGTGGTGTGTGGTTGTGGAAGTGATGATGATGATAATGATGATGTAAGTTAATCTGCAGTGATGTTACTGATGAAGTCATAGATCACAACTTTTTATGAAACCATTATTTTTCAAGTAAATATATTTTATCTCCAAATGAGCAATCATTTAACATATGGAGTTGATCAACATGAGTTATCTTTTGTCCATCAGATTTTTATATTTGCTTTGTTTTTTACGTTATTTTCAGGGATTTGAGCCAATGATAGAAGCCTCAGAAAGTGGCCTGCCGGTAGATCTGACCCAGGTAACTGTTTCCCTCGTTACTAATTTTAATGTGAAAGAAACATAAAAGTAAACTATTGTCGGTCATTAGAGAATGAGATCTATTGATACATGTGTGACTGTATAAAGCACTTTCAAAGTTACAAATAAATAAGGAGAGCTCTAACCTAAATGCAATAATAAATTTACAGTTTGCATTTAATATTGGTAATAAGCCTACCAGTTGCTGTGTGAAATATCAGAAATACATTTGCATGCTTAGTGTATTTATAACCTTCAGTCTTGGTGTTTTGATTTTTTAAATTAACACATTACTCCAAGGATTTGCCATTTACTGCATTGTTAACCACTGTAGATCATAATCAGCTGGCACAACTGATCAGAATCTAAAGTTTGCTTCTTGGTCAGAAATTACCTAATGAATCTTAAAGTGAACAGTGTAGATCTGGATCAGATTCATGACTTATTACATGGGCAAACAGTGTAGGTCCAGATCAAT
The DNA here is from genome assembly GCA_038501625.1 of Corbicula japonica. NCBI lineage: Eukaryota > Metazoa > Mollusca > Bivalvia > Venerida > Cyrenidae > Corbicula > Corbicula japonica. Next base: position 699,745 of record JAZAYU010000142.1, read on the forward strand.
GGTACATCAATGCCATCTGATCAGGATCTGCAATATTTGCTTATAGATTTATTAACTTATTTCTGACCAAGAAGAACACTGTGTAGATCCTGACCTAATGGCAAGGATATGGCATTGAATTTCCATGTTATAAAAGGTGTATATAATATCAAGAACTACAGATTAATTCTAAATTTGTTACCAGGTTCCGCCTTCATTAGAAACAGAAGATGACAATCCGAGTTTTGTGATGGTGTCCAGGGAAGATTGTGAGTTGTCGGGCGACAGACAGGAAGTGTTCGAAAAGTTACAGCAGGATCTAATTGCTCAAATACGGACTTGTACAGCAAATAGTTCACACTTTTCTAAACTAGGAGATGTAATGAGTGCTAACAAGTAAGTCTTTGCTGAATTTGATATTACATTGTTGATTTGATGTCTGGTAAGCAATCATAAAATTGTCTGTTGCTTCTACCCAAACGTTTAACTAATCAGTCAGTATCAGCTGGTCATAAAACTGCCACAAAAAGCATGCAGTGTTTATTTAACAGATTAGAGGTGTGAAAATTGCAGCCTCATTGTGGTCAACCTGGTAAGTCAGGTTCATTGTTTGCAAATTATAATAATCCACATGTTCCGTTGATAACATATGAGACTTTCCAGTCTTTATCTCTTTTTATTTAATTTTGATATAAAAATTTACATTTTAACCTTTTAATACATGAGATGGTTGTTACATCATAGGTGACAGTGTAGATCCAAATCTGGTCAGAATCAACACTGTTTGTTTCATGATTCCTCAGGCTATTTCTGTGCAAGAAGCAACAAGTGTAGATCCAGATCAGATGGCATAGATGTGTGGGATCTACACTGCTGGCACATGCAGTTAAAACCAATTTATATGTAGTAAATTTTGATCTCAAGAGTCACACTTAAGGATTGACATGATGTTACAGATTCAGGCAAAACACATTTTTGTGTGTGGGTAAATTGGCAATACATGTATAAAAAAATTTTATTATTGCAATTAAAAAATGATGTTCCATGGTATTACAAAGAAATCATTTGTGTATATATCTCAGTTACTTATTCATTATTATGTATATCATTTCCAAATTATTGTCTGTTACTTTCAGATTTCAGAAGATGGAGTCGGGATTACAGAAAGATCTAGAGGCCTTAAAGAATGCCTTAAGGTTCATGGACCCAGTCCCAAAGTTCCACTATGAGAATAGAACTTTCTCTATGGTGCAGTAAGTAGTTTCAAGAAGGGATAAATGTGCAAATTAACCCTTTTCTCCTTAGATACACCTTTATTGCATGGGCAAACAGTTTAGATCCAGATCAGACGGCACATCCGTGCCATCTGATCAGGATCTAAACTGTTCGCATTTTGATTCATTAGGTTATTTATGACTTAAATGTGACCAGGGCAGATCCTGATCAGACGGCACGGATGTGCTGGCTGATCTCGATCTACACTGGTTGCACATGCGTATATAGGGAGGAAAAATAAAGCATTGTACTAGCTTACCCTAATATTAATTGTAATAGCGAACCCTAAAGTTATGTAATAGTGTATTCTACTACAACAACAACGTAATAAGATATATAACAGCATTTACGATTTGCAGAGGTTTTAACAAAAATACGATACTATGAAAAATGCGATTTTACAAACAATCAGCTTGGTCCACTGCTTACTTGTAGAATCGCGACTGGACTGTATTATTAATACAATTAAGTGAATTTAAACCCACATTAGCAGCTATTGCACAAAAATTTGTCCCCATGAAATTAAATGAAAGCACAGTTAATGTATGTTCTTTAGCAGTGAATACATTGGTGTTGTTGATTTCAGATGTAACACAGACCTTGGTGATAACGACTTGGAAATGACGGTTGTTCGTGGCGTGCAATATAACCCTCCCTCTGGCTTTGCTGAGAAAGATCTAGACACATATATCAAATATGAATTTCCTTTTCCTACAGTAAGTAAAAGGTTAACACTTTTTCATGGGTTATGGCTGTTGTCCTTGGGCAAACAGTGTAGATCCAGTTAAGGCGGCTTATCCATGATGTCGAATCAGGATCTGCACCACTTTTAGATTCATTAGGTTATTTATGACCTATGGGTACCAGTGCTATAAAAAACAATTTTATGCAGTAAAGGGTTAGCAGGGATATAGCTCTAGTCCATGGGCGAAACAATGTAGGTCCAGATCAACCAGCACATTCTAGATGTCTGATCAGGAATTACACTGAGAATGTAAACTAACTGCCTGATGTTACTAATTTTATGTGCATATGAGGTGAAAATGGAACCTTCAGTGTGGTATTTTCAGATTAATACCATTTCATGTTCAGCTGCATATGGTCCCTAAATAAAACAAATGGTTCCTTAAAAGAGAAAAGAAAGGATGGAACTAAACGGAATAGAGTTTTGACAAGGGGTCTAAGAATATAAATCCTGCATATCTTTAAGAACAGCACAGGCGAAATTTAAAGAGTTGCAGTTTTTGCTATTAGGGCTGATTTGTCAAACATAAAATGCTAGACTGAACAGACACTTCTATTTTCAGGATGAGCCACAGACCGGGCAGACAGAAACTGTGAAAGGATCATTAAATCCAGGTGGGTACATATCATGTGAAATTATATGCTGTGTATGAATGTTTCCTTGAATTCTAGAAGAGATTCTTTGCATCAGATATAATATTATGAACACAATAAATTCCTTTTTTTGTGTCTGTCTATCATTTAAAAAATCCTGACATTGGCTTTTTGCATGCAGCATTTTGAAAAGTATGTGGTAGGTAGTCATTGGAGAAAGACTGCTTGAATTGCACCATTATGGAGACAGTGGAAGAACAATGTCGCCTGCTATAAGGCACTTGGCTATAGCTCCGTATATATGGACACTTTTAGTCAAACATTATAATAAACTTATTGCTGTGAATGATGTATATACATGTTGTTAATCATCCTCTGTCACGTCTGATAATATTGTAATAGAAATGTCATTTTTATGTCTGGTACTTGATTCCAATGCAGAACATAAAAAAAAACAGGCAAAGTTGCATTATATACTAAATGCACCTTGTAAACTGCACCAAATGAATGTATTAACTTGTTAGCAAATTAGCTTAACATTCTCAGGGTGATTTTCCTGATCTACATCATCAATACTCAGGTGTATAAATCTGGCATTTAAGTCCTCCTGATTAAACTGTTAATACAGCAGTTTCATTATATGTATGCTGCGGTATCATATAATTTTGCTGGCATTAAATTTCACTCAGAAGGCATTAATAACATTTTTGCCTGGGCATAATTAATTTTCATTATTCTTACAATATAAGATATTCAATTGTTTGATTTCATATGGGTTTGGGTTTCACTTGCTTGCCCTAGCATGAAATCAGATAAAAATCAAATCTCTGCAACATATAATGAAACCACAGTATTTCAGGAAAATAAGCCTGTTTATACTACTGTCATTAAACTATTTATATGTAATTTGTTGTTGATGATTTGATAATGATTTTATTGCTATGGTTACAGTGATTATGTTTAATGTTGCTATGGTTACAGTGATAATGTTTAATGTTGCTATGGTTACAGTGATAATGTATAATGTTGCTATGGTTACAGTGATAATGAATAATGTTGGTATAATTACAGTAATGATATATAATAATGCTATGGTTACAGTGATAATGTATAATTTTGCTATGGTTACAGTGATAATGTATTATGTTGCTATGGTTACAGAGATGATGTATGATGTTGCTATGGTTACACTGACAATGTATTATGTGTTCCAGAATATCAAGAACCAATCAAGTTCACAATGAATAGAAAATCTAGAGCACTAGTACGAGTTATAGAGAGAAAAACCATCAAATTAGAAATCTATTATAAAAGGTAAGCCTTCATTCTCATTTACACAAGTTGATTCTGTTTGATTTATATGAAGTCAGTTCAGTCAACAACCACTGTAACTACAGTAGAAGCATGAGTGCCAATTAATCAGATAATTATAAGCTCACACTGGGAATCAAACCCCTACAGCCACTGCGCCTAGCCACAAAGTAAAACAACCTACTGATTGATCTAGCTGGGACAGCCCCAAGAAAGGTTGTGCAGATAACCCTGATATAGTGTTTATCATTTTGCAACACCGGAAACCCATTTTATACTGATAACAGTACTGACTTATTTGTACAGTGAGACTTTCTATGGCCACCACTCTGCAAAAAGTGTGCTACTGTGAATTGAATATAATTATAAGCCCACACTGGAAAATTAAACCTGTATGGTGAAGTGCTGTTGTGGTTTCTTATGTTCACGCTTCACAAAAGAAGGAGTGGTAACACTACTGAGGTTCTCCAAATATTCACCATGGTCTGATCACGGATTTAGCCTGGTTGAACTATAGTCAGTATGGTGAATAACTCTGAAGTGTTTTCACACCTCCTACCTTGAAGAGCAAAAAGAGAAAATTTGCTGTAATTGGACTAATCTGCAATCATGCTTTGATCATAGTTAAAACAATTGTTGATCAAACTCACTCATTAAGATATTTTTATTAACTTTGTGCATGAAGATTAAAATTCATTCTTATTTCAATGGTATAAATCATTTTTGCTCTAAAATGACAATTTGTTCTAAATGCCAAGGTAGTGCCTCGTCTTTGAAAATCTGCATACTCTCTTGTATTAAAACTAAGACTAGGCTGTTAAATCTATCTTCTTAGTGGCATCAGATGTTTAATATTTCAAGCTATTTCAAGCTAGTGTTTACTTGTGACATCAGTAATGCAGTTGTTTACTTGCAGCATCAGTGATGCAATTGTTTACTTGTGACATTGTTTTCTTGCGACATCAGTCATGCAAATGTTTACTTGTGACATTGTTTTCTTGTGACATCAGTCATGCAAATGTTTACTTTTGAAATTGTTTACTTGTGACACATATAATGCAAAAGTTTTTACTTGTGGCAACAGTAATGCAAATGTTTACGTGTGACATTAGAAAAGCAAAGTAAAGATGTTTGTTCGGGACTTCAGCAACTCTGATGTTCATGTGTGAAATCAGTAATGCCAGTGTTTGTGACATCATTAAGTCTGATGTATATTTCTGACATCAGCTATGCTTACTTATGAAATTAGTAATGCTAATGTTTACTTGCAGAAATATAATGCCAATGTCTATTTCAGAAAATAGTATGCTAATGTTGCATTTACACCTGCTGGTTGAAACCAGACCTAATTATTTAACCACAGTGAAACACATTTACATTCTTTCTCAGCTTCAAAAGAACTTGTTTCACTGAAAATTTAAAGTATATGCCTTTGACTTGTGACACATATAATGCAAATGTTTACAATTTAGCTTCTTATGTTTTATATGTTTGTGTGCTTTTGCATGCAACATTGTTAAGCCGATAAGTGGGTTGGAGTCTTTTCACCAAGTTTTTTTTGTGATATGAGAACCTGTTGGGGCAAGTGTGAGGTTGGTGCACCCTAGAACCTGGTTTAAACCCCAAGTGGCAAATTGATTTGCCACTGACCGTTCCAAGGCGGTAACCCCTCGGGTTCTCATTTTTGTTTATTGTTAGTGGTGTACTTTTTGAAACTGATCATTTTATTAACCATGCTCTCTCCCCCTCTCTTCTTCTTGACTGTGTGGGGAGGCTGTTTTTACTGAATGTGGCGATTCCTGATATGCATATTTCACCTTTTGACAAAAACCAAGTTTCAGATAGGTTAAAATCATCAATCTGTGTAAAATTAACAGGAAATGATGTCAGCATAATGTTCAAGCAGAAGATTTTGGGACATGTCATATTTGTATTATGATGATAAAATTGATGACTACTATAAGTTGTCCTTTTGTGCCTTCACTGCTACAATGAACATAATGAAAGAATATAATACATATCAAATTTTAATATTACAAAAAAATACAGCAATTAATGCATTTATACGCATATTAATGTTTGTGAATATACAAGGATTGTTTGATATGTGTATTATACCACAGCTGATAATGCTTTGCAGCAATTTGTGGATGTTGATACGCCTAACTACCGGTAGCTCTATTCAATACCTTTCCAAAGGTATAAGCATGAGCCTTCAGCTCAACATAGTTTTAAATTATTCATAACTTTAATAGAGCCCAGTCTTTGATACCCCATATATTAACATATGACCAAAAAAGGGTACAAGTACAGACTGCTAAGAAATTGCTCAAAATTTTTCCATACTCCAAAGACAATTTGCAAACATCATTACTGGTGACAAAACATGGGTTCCCTATTTCGAACCAGTCTGGAAAATTGGAAACAAAATATGGCTAACCAAACACGGTAGAAGGCCAGTAGTTGCCTTAAGGACCATGTGCACAAAGAAGGTCATTTATTGCATATTCTTCTCCTGTGATGGTATAGCCATACAAATTGCGGTGCAAAAGGGCAAAGTTGTTGCCAAGATGGTTTACTAAGAATTACTGTCAGAAACGACACCCTGTGTCAGGATGAAGGCATGTTCGTCTACTTCATGATGTTGCTCTTTTGAAGCAATTTTTAGGTTGGAGAAGGTTACCATCTTTCCACACCAACTATACTCTCCGGATCTAGCCCCATGGGACGTTTTAATTTTCCCAAAACTTAAAAAGTTTTTATCTGTCGTCAATACAAATCCCAACAGTTTCAGACAGGTTAACGTCATCAATCTGTGTAAAATTAACAGGAAATGATGTCAGCATAATGTTCAAGCAGATGATTTTGGGACATGCCATATTTGTATTATGATGATAAAATTGATGACTACTATAAGTTGTCCTTTTGTGCCTTCACTGCTACAATGAACATAATGAAAGAATATAATACATATCAAATTTTAATATTACAAAAAAATACAGCAATTAATGCATTTATACACATATTAATGTTTGTGAAAATACAAGGATTGTTTAATATGTAATGTGTATAATACCACAGCTGATAATGCTTTGCAGGAATTTGTGGATATTGATATGCCTAAATACCGGTAGCTCTATTCAATACCTTTCCAAAGGTATAAGCATGAGCCTTCAGCTCAACATAGTTTTAAATTATTCATAATTTTAAATAGAGCCCAGTCTTTGATACCCCATACTGTGATATCATTATATTTCGCGGTGGTTTAATTTTCACGTATTTCGCGCAAGGGTTAATGCGCGAAATCAAACCCTAGCGAAATCAAACCATTAAATATCTAGTCTTATTAGAATAATACTAGTGCACGAATTTAAGCCCTCGCGAAAATGTCATTTTTGTCATTTGCGCGAAATTTGATCCCCGCGAAATTAAATGATACAACAGTATATTAACAGATGACCAAAAAAGGGTACAAGTACAGACTGCTAAGAAATTGCTCAAAATTTTTCCATACTCCAAAGACAATTTGCAAACATCATTACTGGTGACGAAACATGGGTTCCCTATTTCGAACCAGTCTGGAAAATTGGAAACAAAATATGGCTAACCAAACACGGTAGAAGGCCAGTAATTGCCAAAAGGACCATGAGCACAAAGAAGGTCATTTATTGCATATTCTTCTCCTGTGATGGTATAGCCATACAAATTGCGGTTCCAAAAGGGCAAAGTTGTTGCCAAGATGGTTTACTAAGAATTACTGTCAGAAACGACACCCTGTGTCAGGATTAAGGCATGTTCGTCTACTTCATGATGATGGTTCGTCTACTTCATGATGATGCTCTTTTAAAGGAATTTTTAAGTTGGAGAAGGTTACCGTCTTTCCACACCAACTATCCTTTCCGGATCTAGCCCATGGGACGTTTTACTTTTCCCAAAACTTAAAAAGTTTTTATCTGTCGTCAATACAAATCCCAACAGACCCTTGGCCCAGCCATCAGTCAGTGCCTCAGAGCTCTACCTAAATCACTGTTAACACTACCTAAATCAGCATACCACTGTACTGTGACACATTTCAGAAATTGATTCAGAGATTAAAATTATTTATTTCAAATTGAAGAGAATATTTTGAAGGGATGTAATGTTCTTTTGACTAATTGAGTTGCATGCTTTCGAGATATCGTACAATACACATTACATATTAAACAACCCTTTGTAATTGTTTTAATATGAAGCTATATACATGTATAACGAAATTAGAAATGTCCACAAACATTTTGGACACACAACTTGTACTTGATTCTGATTGTGGGTCATTATCTTATATATTTCCTTTTGAATTAATATTTAACAGTCTGTTTTCACTTAAGTAGTACAAAAGTTTCCAATGTATAATTCACCTTAGTGGTGTTACCAACTCAATTACCACACAATAACACTAGTAGTTCAACAGTTTCCAATGTTTAATTCACCAAATTATTGTTACTAACTCAATAATTGCACAATATTAGTTCAATGGTTTCCAATGTTTTAATTCACCAAAATACTGTACCACCTCAGTTGTCACAACATAAGTTCAGCAGTTTCCAGTTTTTAATTCAATAAAGTACTGGTTAACAGCTCAGTTATCACAACATAAGTAAAATTTCCAATTTTTATTTACCAAATTTCTTTTATCAACTCTTCATCACACAGTAATTGTTCAACAGTTTCCAATATTTAATTCACCAAAGTACTTTTACCAGCTCGATTGTCTTGCAGTAGTATGTCTGCTAGATGCTTGAATTGCTTGTTCTATTCCAGTTCAAGAACTTTTAAGTTGTCAGATCCTGATACAGTAGCAATTAACCACATTTTATTGTTATCAAAACACAGAGTGGTAATGTTTTGTACAGTTTCTATGTCCCCTAACATTTTGAAATCTGGTCCAATCTGTACAATTTTTTTGTTTGAATACACAGACACAAATATATTTCTGCCATCACTGCAGACACCTCGGCAACCTGATTTATTGTCGTATTTGGGAGTAGATGGATTTTTTCCCTCACTGTCAAGAACGACGAGGCCAAGTTGATGATGAGCAATGAATACTCTGTTTCCACTTGCACAGACTGCATAGATCGAGAATAAGTCTGAACTTGGTCCTTCTAACGTTAGACGAAGTTTGTTCTGCTGCTGTCCATCAATGTCATAGACATACACATTATTGCAATGATCAATAATGAACAATTTGCTGTCCTTGTGAGCTAATCCCAAGCATGAGTGATTCATTTCGAGAGTGCGTGTATTAGCCATCTGATCTCTTAAGGACACAAATTGGATCGAGTTATTATTTAGTGCTACTGCAGCTTCCGTCATATTAACAGTGCAAACACTCAATGGATTATTATTTTGAAATTTAATGTCATCAACTACTGTTTCTGTAGACAGGTCTATGCGTTTGAGCTTTTTGTTGTTCCAATCAGCTAGAAGTAGATGACCATCCTCTGTTATACAAGATCCACAGATACTGCAGTTGGGCCTGTCACTTTGAACTCTCACATTGATATCTCTTTGTTTCTTCACTTTGTAAAGGCTTTGTTTGGGATTACTCTGTACTTTACCTAAACCTTTGATCTGTTGTAGGATACTATGATCAGGTTTGAAGAAGACTTTTACGTCAGTTGTCATTTGTTGGCATTTCTGTATTTCTGCGGCATCTCCAAATAGTTTCTTGGAGGACTTGACACAGACAAATTCCTGTGCCTTGTTTCCATCAGCCTTCTTCAGCTGTGAAGCTGTCTCATTTAGGTAACTTAGCAGGCTCTCAATGCTCTTTATTTCTCCTGTGAAAGATGCTTCAATCCTGCTAAATTCTGTTTTCAATTCATTTATACTTTCTTGTTCCATATTGTCCAGTAGAGCGTCCAATTCTTGTCTGAATGCTTTCACTGCCTCGATTTCTGTGTTTAAAGCTTTGTTTAGTTCTTCAATTTTCTTTTCTTTGATTTTCTTAATATCTTCAATGGCTGTCTTTGTCTGATGGATTTTCTGTTGGATGTCTGTAAGATTGCAGTTTTCATGAAGATCATCTACGATTTCTGGTATTGACAGTATATTTCCACATGATCTGAAAGTATTGTGTTATTAGTCATTAATAAATATATATATTTAAAATTCTAATTTGCAACATAAAATTGATCTGTGAATATTCTTTTAATAAAAATAACAAAATTATCTGGATTTGTAAAAAGAATTGAATGCCATATACAGTTATTTCTGTGCATTATGATCCAAAATAAGGTTAGTAGTTTACAGTAAAACCCCTAATAAAGACAATCCGGATATTAAGACCACCCCATTATTAAGACCACCATTTCAATGTCCCATTTTACAGATTTGCACTATATTCCACCATGAAATACAGACCACCCCACTATTAAGACCACTTTTGCCCAGTCCCAATGATTGTCTTAATAGCGGGTTGGCACTGTTTGTCTTTGTTTTAAATGTCTGCATTTTCTTGAAGAAGTTGAATGTTGGACACATGGAAGCTTTTATCTGAACTAAAAACATGCTGAAATGCATAAATATTTTGAAAAAAAAGAAATATGCATATCAGGAATGGCCACATCCAGCACACACAGCCTCCCCACACAGCCAAAAAGTAGAGAGGAAAAGAGAGCATGGTATTACAATAATCAGTTTCAAAATGGACACCACAAACAAATAACGAAAGTGAGAACCAGAGGGGTTACCGCCTTGAGACATTTTTTTAAGTTTAGCAGAAAACACTGAACATTCAACAAACTAAAGAAACTGAACCAGTTATAAAAAAAAATCAACTTTATTGAACTAGGTAAATTTCAAACATTAACACTCAGATTTAAAGTGATTGTTGTTGCAAAATACATTAAGGTGGTATATATAATAAGTTTGTTTCTAACGTATGGATTTACTTCTATTGACTTTAAAAACTTCCATTGACTTTAAATCAGTTATGGCTCAAATAAAGACTTCATTGAATGAATATGATTTCTGACTTTTATCAGAATTTCAGAAAAGTAAACAATGAATTAATCTTACCTGTGTAAGGTAGAATTGCACATACATAAAGCACAGGCCACTTCATCATGGTATTTGCAGTACGCGGATATCACCTCCAGCGGGTGCTGGAGGCATCTCTGTGTAGGGTAGCTTGGCAGTGACTTGTCTGAACCTGTTGAGCTGTTGGCAGCTTTATCCTGAATCTTGTGTCCTTTCATAATGCCAATTTTCTGATGTATGCCCACACATGATGTACAGTAGTAATCCTTGCAGTCAAGACAATACTTGTCTGCATCTGTTGTCCTGTTTTCTTGTAGACATAGACAACATTTAATGCTTTTAATCTCGTCAGACATGAATTCACTCCCACCGGTAGCCATTTTTGCAAATCTCAACTTCCTTTATAAACCTAAAGCTAAATGATATGCATTATCAGTTGATCATGTGACTATTGTGAACTTTGTATACTTCATAAATAACAATCGATAAATATCTGCAATAAAATCCTTCTACATTTAAACTTCATGTAAAATAATCTTTATTTGATAGTTGATGTTGAAGTTTAAATCTACAAGCCTTCAGTTATTTGATAAAGTTAAAAAAAACGATTAAAGATGTGAACATTGTTAACTGTTAAACAGATTATGTGTGTTATTTTCAACAAGTGTAGACCCTGACCAGCTTGCACAAAGTGTAGACCCTGATCAGCTTGCATATTTGTGTTTATCAAATGGGTGAATAGTGTACATTCTATGCTGTCTTTTCTGGATCAACAGTGTTCACTTCAAAAATAACTTGATGAATCTTAAAGCAGACAGTGTAGATCCTGATGAGATGGCACAGGTGTCTGGCTGATCTGGATCTACACTGGTCACCCATGAGATATCAGCAAGCAATATCCTAGGATGGACAAAATAAATTACTGTGGTATCATTATACTGAGTATAGGTTTAACCCTTTCCTCCATAGACACAACTTTATTGCATTGGCAAACAGTGTAGATCCAGATCAGCTGGCACATCTGTGATGTCTGATCAGGATCTGCACTGTTCTCTTTTTGATTGGTTAGGTTATTTCTGACCAAGATCAGATGGCATGGATGTGCTGGCTGATGACAGATCTGGATCTACACTGGTCTTACATGCGTAAAAATGCATATACATGGAGGAAAGGGTTAATTTTCATATTTTGCATTAGACAGTTTGTCCAAGGAATAAAACCCCAATGAATACTGATCGCATAATATCGTATCTGATAATACAACTGCGTAACTTTCTCACAAATTCATGTTCATGCAAAAAATGTCATCAGCATCATATGCGCGAATATTGGGCCCCATGATATAAATTATGCCTTAGTATGCATATCAAGAAAAGCTGCCTGCAGAAAACACAGCCTTCGTTTACAGTCTGTGTGTTTTGACATGTGTATTGAAATGCTTTAACTGCTATTGTAAGCTCCTAGAAGTCACAGTTTGGCTATTAAGTTAGTTTGGAATTGAAAAGATTGAACATATAAATTGATGATTAAATGTTTGTATTTCAGAGGTTTCTTGAAAAGTGATAAATTGTTAGGAACAGTCAATGTGAAGTTGTTACCATTAGAAACACAGTGTACAGTGCATGACAGCTATGATGTAAGTAATATTATCATTCTATTTACTTTTATGTTGACCACACTACAGTGAAACTTGCCTTAGCAGCCACCTGCAAATAGCATCCACCTGTCTTTAACAGCCAGTTTGAATAGGACCTAAACTGACATTTTTTTCTATTTTTTTACTGTCTTTAACAGCCACCTAGTTCGGTAGATAGTTGTTATGTAATCTCGGTTGTGTGAAAGGTTAGTGTCGTGTGATGGAAATGTAGGTATATATTCTACAGTACATGAGTCTTATATACTTGTTTGGTTAACATATGAAAAAATGCATACATTTCAAGATACGGATTGTTTCTTTTGTCTTTTGGTTAGTCTTCGTTAGTTTGGGTTGTTTAAATTTTGTGGAACACCAAAGTGCTTCACCTTCACTTGAAATAGCACAAAGGTTTTTCATATCGAAATAAATTGAATAAAATATAGAATCAGTTCTTAATAACACCCTTAGGTATTCTCAATTTTACCAACATCTTGTAAAGAACTTGTTATACCAAAGCTTTTTTATTGGCTGTTGAAGCAGCCATGTTGACAACAGAATGAATGACAAACAATTTTGTTCACAGCCTCATGTGACAAAACTTACGTGTTCATTGACCTCAGAAGTAAAAAAACTATGCAATATCTAATAAATTGTGAGCGTCTTGTATTGTAGCCGTGCACTGGAACGTATGTTTTTCATCACGAAATGAAATCATTTTCAAGGAAGACGTGTAGTGCTGCAAATTACAAGATGGGTGTAAATATTGCATTATAGTGTCATATTCTCTTTTGCAGTTAACTGATGGCAGGAAGTCAGTTGGTGGTAAATTAGAGGTAAAAGTTCGGATCCGCGACCCTTTTAAAAACAAGCAAGTAGAAGAAGTGAAGGAAAAATGGCTCGTGATCGACCAGTTCCTGAAAACACTTGATAATCCAAAGACTGCAGTAAGTATCCTGCATTGTTTACTGAGTCATTGTACGATACTGTTATGGGTGTGATAACGCAATGGACTTGCTGAATTGATGTAATAGAGTTGCCTTTCTTTAAATTTGTTTCAATCTACAAATTGTTGATAAGGGTGTATTGAAAATAACCATTTTCTCTATAGGTATGACTTTTATTGCATTGGCGAAAAATGAAGATAGATATCCTAATCAACCGGCACATCCGTACATCCATTTATCTTTTCTGAACTACACTGATTTGCTTCTTGGTTAGAAATAAATTAATGAATCTAAAAGCAGACAGTGAAGATCAGGATCAAAAAGTACAGATGTGCTGCCTGATCTGGATCTACATTGTTTTTCATGCAATAAAAGTGATATAGAGGTAATTGTGTTAATGGTTACATGAATAACAGTGTTCACCAAGAACAGATTAACACTGTGGGGAATCACATGATCAAAATAATATCTAAGCTGTAGGGAAATTTTGAATTATGTGAAGTTTTCATTTTTGAGTTGCACAAATACAATTTATAAATGTACTATCATATGACCACAGATTATATGTTTTATACTAAAACTGCTAACAAGTGTTTTGTTTAGAATTTTACCAGTGCCATGTTTTATAGTGCTTGGGTGTTCTGAATTATGAGGAAGAGATCATGAACGAAATATCATCAGTATAATTATACCTTCCAGTAGGCATATGATAGGCTACATAATAAAGCTTCACACAAACCATGGACAAAATATACTTCATTTTTCATTGTTTTACATTTGTTTAGAGATTATTTTGATCACATGATTCCCCATAGTGATTAAGCAGGCTGATCAGAGTCAACACTGGTCACAAATAAATAAGTTGTGCTAGAAAGGTTAAAAGTTAAAGAAACATAGGCATGCATTTAAACTCATTACCCATTCCAAAGTAAAAAAATTTGTCTTTTAATTCCAAAGTCCAGAATTTATTTTAGACATTGTGGTTGAATCTTAAACATATAGTTAATAGGAAATAATAATTTGATGCAGTTTATTACATTCCCAGATTACAACATTATTGTTCTACTTTTATATTATTTAAATTTTCTTTTCAGCCACAAGCCAGAAAGGGGTATGTACTTTTGCAAATGTCTAAATAGTTTTCAGGTTTATTCCAGATAATTCTAGTCTTAATAAAGGATAAAGCCTTCTGCATCTCAGTGACAGTAATGTAGGATTTTGTTATGCCCCCACATCTAGTGATTGAAATGTACTTACTTCCTGTACGTCCGTCCGGTAAACTTTTTTCAGCAAGTTGGTTATTTCTCAATTTTTACAAAGAGCATTGGAATGAAAGTTTATATACTTATTTAACAGTTCACAGGTCATTACCTTGACAAGTTACATGACTTAGGCTACCTTATTTCTAGGATTATCTCCCCATATTGTACTAAGAGAAATGGTTAACCTTTTTCGGCAAGTTGGATATTTTTAGCTCACCTGTCACATAGTGACAGGGTGAGCTTTTGTAAGGGGCCTTCGTCCGTCGTCCGTCCGTCCGTTCACAATTGTTGTCCGCATTCTAGCGGTTGTAATTTTGTTCCAATCTTCTTCAAACTTGGTCAAAATGTTTATCTCAATGATATCTAGGTCAGATTCGAAACTGGGTCATGTTACCTTAAAAACTAGGTCACTAGGTCAAATTAAAGAAAAAGCTTGTCTGCACTCTAGCGGTTGTAATTTTGGTCCGATCTCTTTCAAATTTGGTCAAACTGTTTATCTCAATAATATCTAGGTCTTGTTACCTTGAAATCTAGGTTACTAAGTCAAATTATAGAAAAAGCCTGTCTGCACTCTAGCGGTTGTAATTTTGATGCGATCTTCTTTAAACTTGGTCAGAATGTTTATCTCAATGATATCTAGGTCAAGTTCGAAACTGGGTCATGTGACCATTAAATTTAGGTCACTAGGTCAAATTATAGAAAAAAGCTTGTCTGCACTCTAGCAGTCTTAAATTTGGTGCGATCTTCTTTAATCTTGGTCAGAATGTTTATCTCAATATCTAGATCAAGTTTGAAACTGGGTCATGTGACCCTTAAAACTAGGTCACTAGGTCAAAACAAAGAAAAAACTTGTCTGCACCCTTGGGGTCTTAATTTTAATGGGATCTTCTTCAAACTTGGTCAAAATGTTGATCTCAATGATATCTAGGTCATATGCGAAACTGGGTCATGTGACCCTTAAAACTAGGTCAGAAGATCAAATTAAAGAAAAAGCTTGTCTGCACACTAGGGGTCTTAATTTTGGTGCTGTCTTCTTCAAACTTGGTCAGAATGTTTATCTCAATGATATCTAGGTCAAGTTCAAAACCAGGTCATGTGACCTTGAAATCTAGGTCACTAGGTAAAATTATAGAAAACACTTGTCTGCACTCTAGCAGTCTTAATTATGGGGCAATTTTCTTTAAACTTGGTCAGAATGTTTATCTCAGTGATATCTAGGTCAAGTTCAAAACTGGGCCATGTTACCTTGAAATGTATGTCACTAGGTCCAATTATAGAAAAGCTTGTCTGCACTCTAGCGGTCTTAATTTTGGTCTGATCTTCTTCAAACTTGGTCAAAATGTTTATCCATAGATTCCATAATGGGTTTCAGAGTTATGGCCCTTGAAAAGGCCAAAGTAAGCTATTTTGACCTTTTCACAATAGCAGCTTTATTGTTTGACTTGATTTTAACACACTTGCACAAAACTCTTGCAAGCATTGAGCAGTTGTTGACAGGTGAGCGACCCAACGTCCTATGGACCCTCTTGTTTAATTTTCTACAAGGCGAAATGGCATGAATGTTTACATTCTTACTAATCAGTGCACAGGTCATGACCGTGACAAGTTAAAAAGAATTTTTAACACTTAACATTCACTTGATATTTTTGTCATTCTAGAAATAATAAAAACTATATTTTGCTGGGGATTTCCTAAGACCAAAGGGCAATAGCTTAAATTGAAACAACCTTGATGACATTAGAAATTTGATGGAATAAATTCATGTAGCATAAATGTAACAGTATTGGATAGATTATAATCAAAAGAATGTGTCTAAGTTAAATCATAGTGTTTCTACTAAATTTCTAGGCATTGATAACATTTTTATGGAGATTTTGGTCAAGAAGTTTGAATAATCATGTATATTCTATAAGGCACTAGGTTTCATACAATACTGGATCAAGTTATTGTAGAATATTCATGGCCATAAAATTTCATTAGACACTCTTTTCGTTTGTTTTTAATTTCGCGGAACTCGATGTTCTAACTATGTTTATGCCTTTATTTTTTGGTGGTTGTTTTTAATTTATCGGAACTCAATGTTCTAACTATGTTTATGCCTTTATTTCTTGGTGGTTTTTAAATAATAATATTATGTGGATCGATCTGCCCTGATAATCTGCGAAAATAATTCCCCTGGAATGTTTCAGTACTGACATGTGAAACTCTTGCCAGTGAATGATCTGTGATTGTGATTTCTTCGCAGGACTGTCTAAGGATCAAACTTTCATTCGTTAATAATATTTAAAAACAAACAAACTAGAAATAGCATTACTTGACAATAAAAATGACATTGGTTGCTAAGTAATTTCAGAACTTGAAAGAGAGATAGGATTTTTTCTTAAATATCAAACGAAGTAGAACACTTATATCTTTTTTTAAATGGCAGTTTGGGTAGATCTGGTGGTAAATATGGCTGTGAGGCTAACCTTTTTATTTCTGTTCCTACAGGAATCAGAAGTCACGTGCCTGCACACTCATGTAACCACAGATCTGCACTTGTCTAGAATGTTGAGCTACACACCTGCACACTTCCTGACACTGCCAATATATCTGGCCTGAAGAATTTCTGTGCTACCTGATGAACTCACGATAGTGCTTCTTATGAACTTATGATAAAGTATTATGACTGATTTGCTGCAAACCATTTTTGGTTGACTGCTTGAATCTTTGCTCCAGTTCTGTTTTATAAACTAAAAGTGTGATATGTTTTTGTAAACTGTGTTTTATTTGCATATAATTTTACATATATATTTTACATACAGTTGTTGAAGATATACTTACACAGTACACAGTGATGTAACTTATGAATCACGGTATACAGTCTATAACACTGTGATGTAGCATAAACTTTACACTATTGTTCACATATCCTAGTCCATTATCTGTGATAATTATATACTGAAAGGATAAAGAAACGCAGGGTAACAATTGGATTGGCAGGTTCGAAAGCTCATGCTCCACGACGGTTTACACTGAGGCAGTGGAGACAAGTTTTATTCACTTTCGACACATGTTAAGGTGTATCATGACCTAATAACTCAATACACAAAGTTTCACTTTATTTGGAGAACGCGTTCTTAATATATCGGAACAAATGTTACCCTGCGTTTCTTTATCCTTTCAGTATACATATACTGACTTTTTGAAAGACATCTGTGTCCAAGGTTATAAAACTGAGCATGGAAACCAGTCTCAAATCTCAAGCATCTGATTGGCTGAAATGGCGACTGGTCGCCATTTCAGCCAATCAGATGCTTGAGATTTGAGACTGGTTTCCAAACTCAGCTTTATAACCTCCAGCTCTGTATTTAGCTTAACTGCTGCATTTGAATTAATTATTTTATAAACTGTTGATTACCAAAAAAGATGAGTTTGAACAGTTGCTTAAGGTGAACACAGAAACCAATTCTTGATGAAATGTAATGAAATAATATGAAAATTACATAATTATTAAGTTGGATTTCAAAGAAACTAAAAGTGGTAAGTTAAAAAGAAACACAGCTTACTTGATTTATTTAGGTTTTAAGAATAAGTCTTTTAAATGCAGTTAAGAATTTGTTAATGTTTATTCTAATTAAAAATTGTTTGAGTAAAAACTTTAAAAATTGGGTTTGAGTCATATCATTTATTTTAGAATATCTCAGTAGTACTTAGTGTTTATAAAAAAATTCCAAGGTAACAATGTTAAAATGTTTTTATATTTTTGTAAAATAATCAAAGTAAATTCAGATTTTGATTAAACAATTATTAGAGCAGAAAATCAGATTCAAGCATATTTATGATATTTAATATATCAGTGGCACCGCTACCGCTCCCTCTGATGCCCCATTGACTACAACTTTGGGTATGATCCAATTAAGTCAAGAATATAAAAATTTACTTGGTTTCAGCACTTTGCTTGATCTATTTCTGTTGATCTGTTTCTGTGAATCATCAATCATGGTCAAAATGTATGTTTCAATTGGTCACAATTTTGATATCATGGAACAGAGGGATTTTTTGTTTAGCAGTCAGAATCGATTGAATGGTTATCTTCTATCTTTTTATTCATCTTTTACTTTTTATGCCCCCGCCATGAAATGGCGACGGGCATTAAGAGTTGCTCCTGTCCGTCTGTCCTTCCGTCCGTCCGTCCGTCCGTACGTCCGTCCGTCCGTCCGTCCGTCCGTCCGATATTCTCGTGAACGCAACTCCTCCTAAACTACTGGTGGGAATTTAATGAAACTTTACCACAATGCTTGGCTTGATATGTTGTTGTGCATGAAGGTGGGGTTTCGCTCTTACATGTTCCGTTCAGAAGTTATGGCCCTTTGATACTTCCATTTACATTAGTTTTAATAGGAATATATCTTGTGAACGCAACTTCTCCTAAACTACTGGTGGGAATTTAATGAAACTTTACCACAATGCTTGGCTTGATATGTAGTTGTGCATGAAGGTGGGGTTTCGCTCTTACATGTTCCGTTCAGAAGTTATGGCCCTTTGATACTTCCATTTACATTAGTTTTAATAGGAATATATCTCGTGAACGCAACTCCTCCTACACTACTGGTGGGAATTTAATGAAACTTTACCACAATGCTTGGCTTGATATGTAGTTGTGCATGAAGGTGGGGTTTTGCTCTTACATATTCCGTTCAGAAGTTATGGCCCTTTGATACTTCCATTTACATTAGTTTTAATAGGAATATATCTTGTGAACGCAACTCCTCCTACACTACTGGTGGGAATTTAATGAAACTTTACCACAATGCTTGGCCTGATATGTTGTTGTGCATAAAGGTGGGGTTTTGCTCTTACATGTTCTGTTCAAAAGTTATGGCCCTTTGATAATTTCATTTACATTAGTTTTATTCTTATATTTTGTGTTAAGCAAAATATGCATTTTGCCCATAACTTTAAAACTACTTGAGATATTGCCTTGAAACTTGAAATATATTTTCACCATCAAAATCTACATCATAACCAACAAGACCCATAACCCTGCTTCCAATATTTTTTCAAATTATGCCCCTTCTTCACTTACATTTTGTGTTAAGCAAAATATACACTTGGCCCTTAGCTTTGTTATGAATGGAGAGATTTCAAAATAACTTGGCACAATTGTTCACCAAGACAAGGTAGTGTGTCGCATACAACACCCATGCCTGTAGGTCCAAGGTCAAGGTCACTGTTACTAAAAATAGAAATTTCTTGCAAAATTGTGTCGGCTCTGTAACTTTGTTATTTGTTATTGGATTTTTAAATAACTTGGTTTAATTGATCACCATATTAAGACTGTGTGTTTCATACATTCCCAAGCCTGTAGGTCCAAGGTCAAGGGCAATGTTACTAAAAATAGAATTTTCTTCTCCAGGCTGTAACTTTGTTATGAATGGAGGGATTTCAAAATAACTTGGCACAAATGTTCACCATGACAGGGTGGTGTGTCCGCACAAAACCCATGCCTGTAGATCCAAGGTCAAGGTCACTGTTACTAAAAATAGAATTTTCTTGTAATAGGAATATATCTCATGAACACAACTTGTCCTACACTACTGCTGGGAGCTTTATGAAAAACCCATAGCGGGGGCATCCGTGTCCTTTGGACACATTTCTAGTTCCTATTATTTTTTACTTTTTATCCGTCCTGTTACAGTAAAAAATCAATTTACAACATTAATTTATTATCTTAAAAATGAATGATAAACATTAAAATTGTAAAAGTTAAATCTTTGTTTATTTTTGCCCCAGACTTTGTGCATTTTCGATTAGAAAGGTGACAACTCCTTATTAATAATTGATTATTATTTCTTCAAAGTTAATTGGCCCTTATAAGATATAGAGTGCTTATGAGAACAGAAAGCTACGATTTAGTCTTACCTATGTAGGGTAGTGTTTAATATGCAATCTTGAGTGGGTGCTGGAATTATTGTAGAAACACTTTGGTCTTTGTCAAACTAGTTATATCACACGTTTTATACACCTGACTAAAAGAATTTGCATTGCTTGTTTTTTAAAACACGTACAAAGATGTCCGTTTCTGAGAGTTAATACTGGTCTGAAATTTGAGAAATGTGCTTGCTGTGGATACACTGTTCAGAGAATGCTGATAAACAAACCTGCAAACCAAAATTATCAACGACAATCATGGCTTTTAAATACATGTACCATTCATTTCCAAGTACATATATTGCACACACAATTCATTTGACCCCTTACTCCATGGATACGACCTTTTTTAAATTAGCAAACAGATCAGCTGTCACATACATGCTTTTAAACTGTCATTAAGAATCATTTGATTATTGCTTATCATGAAATGAAATTGACGCTCAAGATCAGATGGCACAGATGTGATGAAGTTTGTATCCAAGGAATAATGGGATCATTTTTTTCACCAATAATAAAATTTGTCCACTGTAGTTTGAAATCTAACATGACAATATGTATTTGAAAGGCTTGATTATGTTTCAGCCCATCATCAGGTACGACATGTATGGAGGTCCTAAAATATGAGAAACAACAGCTTGATAAACAGGTAAGTTCAAACGCATGTACAAATTACCAGTATTATATCTCTGGGGGAGATCTGTTCTTCCGTCAGTCCATCAGTCACACTTTGCTTTTACTTTTTTGTAGTCAAAGTCTAGGCAGATGACCCCTAAAAGAACATAGACATAAAAAAACAGACCTGGGCTGAAGGTTATAAAACTGAGTTTGGAAACCAGTCTCAAATCTCAAGCATCTGATTGGCTGAAATGGCGACCAGTCGCCATTTCAGCCAATCAGATGCTTGAGATTTGAGACTGGTTTCCATGCTCAGTTTTATAACCTTGGGCACATGTCATGTATAGGTACTATTATTACTCATTATTGTTCTAAATTTACACCAAATTGTTGGAAATGTTTTGACAATAATTGGCATTCGAATTCAGAACCAAACTGCAGTAAGTTAAAGTGCTACTGTTTCAAACAAGCAATTGTTAATTACCAATGTATATATATTAAACTTTGCATATTATTACATATGAGTACTTAAGATTTACACATATAAAATGAAAAATAGTTATGGTAACAAATTTTTAAAAATAAATTTTCTTAAAAAAGAAAGAAGCTTATTGTTTTGTGATATTCTCATAAGATCATATTCTTAAATATGTTATACTACATCAGATATCAGGTTTGCGAGACAGTCTGAATGCCAGCCAGTTAAATGCTCTCACAACCAAGAGTAAGCTGTTACAGCAGAAGATAGAAGAGCAGTCTGCTTCCTTGAAGGCTGGTGGCATAGACGCTTGGAAAGGTTAGTAGAAGCAATCTTGGTGGAGTAGAAGCTTGAAAAGGTTAGTACTAGAAGTCCTGGTGGAATACAAGCTTGAAAGTTAGTAAATCAGTCCTGGTAGAATAGAAGCACGCTTGAAAGTTAGTATAATAAGTCCTGGTGGAATGGAAGCTTTGAGTGGTAAGTACAAGCAGTCTGCTGCGTTGAAGGCTGGCAGAGTAGAAGCTTGGAAAGGTTAGTACAAGAAGTCCCTGTGGAGTTGAAGACTTGAAAGTTAGTACAAGCAGTCCTGGTGGAATACTAGTAGATGTTTGAAAGGTGGACAAGATTTGCATGCTTTTTGCATGGGTGAGTGACTACATGGGACAATAAAATGATGTGTTTGGATTTTGATTTATAAAAGCAATTTTCAAAAGTTTTTTTTTTTTAATAAAATTGGTTGGCCCTAGAGGGAGCATTGAACTTAAAACAAATTTTCAGAGTTATATTTTTGGAAATTTATATATGAATCGTGATGTCAGAGCGTTTTAAAGCAGTGTGCATCTAGATTTGACAGTACCAATCCCAATTTTCTTTGTCATGTACGTATAAATTTGCCACGTGCGCTGAAAAATGCAACCGGAATCCACATAAAAAATGATTTTCAGAGTTATATTTTTTGGAATGATTACATGTATCGTAATGTCGAAGTGTTTAAAACTATTTTCATCTAGATTTGGCATCCAGAGTTTCATTTTCGTTGTCATATATATACACAAATTTCCCGCGCGCTATAGGCCTATTAAATATGTGCAGGAAATAGTATAGGAACCAGATAAGTTTGATGTATTCCGGTAAGTCGTGTGACCCGTATTTTTGGAAATTGTTAAAATCGATAATTTTATTTTCACACCTTATCATATTCAAAACAATATGGTGCTCAATTACTTTAAGTAGGGCTACCACTCTAGAACGTGCAAATTGTGGATGGGTGGGGTATACTCATATTCTGGCCATCAATTCCAAACTGCATTTTGTTTTCAGAGTATGTGAAAGTGGTAGATGAAGATATCAAAGCATACGCAGATGAAGCGAAGCAGTTTGCTCAACACAGTGACATGCAGAAAGCACAACTCATGCTAACCAAGAAAAAACTTGCTGAGAAAGAGGTATACAAACACTTTGCTGAACCCTAGACACAGCTCTGGGTTGAAGGTTATAAAACTGAGCTTGGAAACCAGTCTCAAATCTCAATTTCAGCCAATCAGATCCTTGAGATTTGAGAATGGTTTATAATCTCAGTTTTATAACCTTGGCACCTGGTTAACCTTAGATTGAAGTTAACCTGTTTGTTCTAAGTCAATGTTTTAGTAATTTATTGTGTCATCCTTTTAAATTTATGGGGATACATAGGGACGTTCGTCACACAAAAATGAACGTTGGCTATAACTTTGTAATTTATTTAAATTTCTTCGTCATACTTTCAAATTATGTTGCTTATGATAACACAGTGATGATGATGCCAAATTCTTTAGGTCTTGGTCAGATTTGATGGAGTTAAGTTACTTTTTGTTCTTGGAATCTGACGCTAAAACTTAATATTGGCTATAAATTTGCTATTTCTTAATATTTCTTCATCAATCTAGTACTTGGATTTTATATTCCGACAAAGTAACAGAAGGCGACAAAAGTGTTAAACTAAACATCCATCTAGTTACATAAGCAAGTCATGGGGATGTTGAAACTGATAGATTTCCTAAGTTTTTGACACTGTCACATTGAAATATTTCAGTACACATTGTGTAGTAACCTAGTTCTTTGCCAAACAATCACTGTTTGATTTTTATTGTCCGAATTTTGTCATTTTTACATTTGTTCAACAACAGGTGTCCGTCAATGTTGCTAATTGTCAGTCAAAGTCATCAAATAGACAAGTGGGGCTCCATTTGACCTGGTAGATTAACCTTTCACTCTTGAAATTTCTATCCCTAAAATTTAAGCTCAATGGTCTTCTTCCCTTGATATCAGAGAATTTTGGCAATAAATTGTATGAATCCCCAATACAATGATAAAAATGACCATTGAGATTCAGCAGATAGTGGAACCCCTGAGACAGTTTCTAGAGTGAATGTTGAAAAAGCCCAACTCTTGTGTATGTATATATAAATAATTTTTATTACAGGTTGCAGCCATAAGATCGAAGATACCCAACATATAGCTGTGCGGTTTCGAAGATACCCAACATATAGCTGTGCGGTTTCATTGATGCAGTTTGCTCTGTGATTTGGCGAACATGTAAAACATTTAAAGTTGCCATAGGATTACAATACCCTAACGAACAGATTCATACTCAGCACTAAAAAGCACCAGAAAGTTCAACAAAAAACGAACCACTTGTTAAATGACTTTAAGCTGTTATGGAGTAGTCTTCAATAAATTAGGCTCATTTCTGTGAGCCATCTGAGCTGGATCTACACTGATTGCTTCTTGGTCAGAAATAACCTACCAAATCTAAGAAAGAAAAGTGTTGATCGGAACTATTTGCGCGGATGCTTATTACCAAGTTGGATACACAGGTACTTCAGTGTCCAAACTGAGTATGGAAACCAGTCTCAAATCTCAATCGCCATTTCAGCCAATCAGATGCTTGAAATTTGAGACTGGTTTCCAATCTCAGCTTTATAACCTCCAGTCCAGGAGTGTGAAAATAATATATATCTTAGGCTGATGTCTTAGTTCATGGTGTTTTTTTGAAATCTGAATGAATCAACATTACAAAACCCTTTCTTCACTTAGTGAAGTGAGGCAGGGTCTGTTTAATCAATTTCTAATTAAATAGACCCTGAGTGAGGCAAAAGTGATTTGAAACTTGCATCTGTTGGTGGTACACTGTAAACAAACTTATGTGTAAACTGGGTTATAGTATATATAATATTATAACCCATGTATATTTAAGGAAATAAGAAACGCAACTTTTTAAACACGAAATATATTTTGTGTTTAAAGAAGTTGCGTTTTTAATTTCCTTAAGTATATATAATATACTGAAAGAAATATAAGCGCAACTTTTATAAATACGAAATATTTTAACTGATGATTATGGAAGTTGCATTTCTAATTTCGTTAAGTATATGTTATCGCTAAGTAGACAGCCACCTGATATACATGTTCACATTTATTTTACAATCACAATATTAGCAATTTTTTAACATACAATATATTTTTAGAATTTAAAAGATTCCACTTTGAAATTTGCTTAATAAAAAAGATAGTCAACAAATCTTTTTTGTAACAGCATTTGATATTTTCGAAGATTTTCTAAAACATTTGACTGTCTAGTTAATATTAGTAATCAACTGTAGAGTGTCTTCATATAAGATAAAATTATGACACAGTGTATATAATTCCTTTAATACTTAATGATAGGACTTTTATAGAATGTGCAAACAGTGTAGATCTAGATCGACCAGTATGTCCATGCTGTCTCCTCAGGATCTACAGTTTGCTTTTAAATCTGATAGGTTATTTTTGACAAAGAAGTGAACAATGTACAAGATCGTAGATCCCATTCAGACTGCATCCATGGATGTGCAGGCTGATCTTGACCAGCACTGGTCATCCATGAGACAAAAGTGGTGTCTATGGGGTAAAGAGATAAACTTGTGTTCTTTCTAAAAAACAGCAAAACGAAAGAAAATTTGAAAAATAACTTTTGACTTGTTTCCCCATTACGAGGCTTGCATACTTCTGACAGAAGTTCCTGGTGTATTTATTTATAACTGTACATTTATGGTGTAACATTTATTTTATTTTATGTTGTTATTAATTGTTAATGCAGATAATTATAACAGTGAACACAACAACCATCATGAGTGTTTCCTTCTTGTTGATATTTTCCTGATGTGTCAGTCTGAAATAGAAAACAAAACAACAAAAATTGACACAAATGATGAGGGGGTGGGGGTATATTTGCTGTAATTTGTGTACGGTGCATGAACTATTTCAATTAGAAATGGGGTACTAGTGATTAATTGCTTTATTAGGTACGGTGCATTAACTGTGCCTATATGAAATTGGGTAATTACTTTATTTTGTGTACAGTGCATGAATTGTGCCAATTAGAAATAGGACCGGAGTGGAGGTATAATTAATTGTTTTATATTGGGTATGATGCATGAATTGTGACAATAAAAATGGGGTAATTGATTGCTCAATATAGGGTATGGTGCATGAATTTTGCCAATTAAAAATAGATTCTGTGAATCGACAAAAGCAACAAGGTGTCTATTTATTTCTGATTTATTTAATACAAAATGATCTCGAGACAATTCTTACCTAGCAAGGAACCTGTGAAATTTTGTTATATCCCAAACATGTGAATTTAGCCAAACAATCTTGTTGATTTGAAACAGTAATAGTTTGTCCAGTGCTGTAAACTGTACCATCAAACAGACAGCCAGCTGAAAAAAGACTTGTATTTCAATACTCATCTTTGCTATAACTTCAGCAAACGTCATGTGACCTGCTAACGTTTGGATCAACATAAAACTGTTGGCCGTTGTTCATTTGTGTTACTGGCTAAGCACAGGTCACACCCGACAATCGAGATTTCTGGGTTGAAAAGTCAATCTAAATTAACGTTCATCTTAAAATTCAGGGTTCATCTTAAAATTCAGGATATTCAGAAAACTCAACTAAGTTTACCGTGATTTCACTCGTTTATTGACGTTTTTGGCCTTACGGCATTTATCAAAATTCACGAAAACAACGTTTATAAACATTATAAACAAGCGAAATACATTGCATTAAAATAACGTAATTGCTAATTATATGAAAAGAAAATCTAAATCTGCCAGATGTTTAACTGATAAATAAAAACTCACTTTGTCCATCTGCTGCTCTGACTTCTTTCTGGGGACAAACACCTCTGAAATGCAGAAACAAGTGTTTAAAACATTTCATTTAATAGAAAGAAAAACCGTTCATTTGATAAAATATTTAAAGTGTTCAGCGCAAATAAAATCATTTACTTAAGATATCTTTTTCGTATCGTTCTTTTGGGAAAACAGTTATACATTTAGTTTATAATATTTAACATCACTAACATGCACACTTCAATGGAATATTGTAATATTTGGTATGCAATTTGCGATAAAGGGGTTCGCTTTTTGTATTCTTATGGTAATTAATATTTAGTAACGTCTGGCCGAAATCCCCATGAAACTTTGATATTGCTGACGAAAAGGGGTTGGCGTTAGCTAATTAATAGAGACGTACTGTAAATCTGTAATTGGTGAATAGTTGTTGCGTCCTAGACAGGTCATTTCTCCCAAACAGCTTGGGATGATAATCTTCTCTCCGGTAGCATAGACTTTTCCGTCAAACAAGCAACCCACTGAAATGTTTATGATATACACACTGAATACTGTGGCATCGTTATATTTTGCGAGGGTTTAATTTTCGCGTATTTTTCGCTAGGGAAAGTGCACGAAATAGAACGTTAGCGAAATCAAACCAAAGAATATCTAATCTTATTAGAATAATACAAGGTACGCGAATTTATGCCCGCGTGAAAATGTAATTTATGCCGATTCCAGTATTTTTTCGCGGGTTCTAAGATGTATGCTAACATGAAAATTGCACACAGTTTGACAATAACATATATCATATAATAACATAAATCACGTGTGTTAAGTCAAATCCAGGGACCGAACTGGCGAGATGGGCTTACTGATCACAACATGTAACATAAAACGGCACTACCTGTAGGGCGTAAAACCCATGCCCTCATGAAATATGACATGAATCCACGTGTGAACAGTGTAGATCCGAGCCGTCTGATCAGGATCTACATTGTTGACATTTAAATTCATTAGGGTATTTCTAACTGAAGCGAGCAGCGTAGATCCTGACCAGACGGCAAGGATGTGCCGACTGCTATGGATCCAAACTGTTCGCACGTACGATAAAGCCCGTACATATGGAGTAAATGGATATTTTAAAAAAGACATATTATTTGCAAATATAGTTATATAATTAATATTTATACTTACACTGGCCGCTGAGCTGTCGCTTCTTTGACGGGCAAACGCCTCTGAAAAGAAAAGACGAGTTATTGTGGTTTGTTTTGGCGAGAGGGGTGCTGTATTATGTACGCGCTGGGACAAGATTCATAATTTCATCAAATGTTTTTAGCGGGAGTCATGGGGTGGTTACATGATAATTTCCCAAATTCTGGAAAAAAATCCGCACGGGCAATAAATGCTGCCCGAAAAGTGGTAAGGTTCGAGTAATCCAACTGACCCCCTCCCACGTTCGGATACGTCCTAACCGGGTATTATCATAATGTAGCTTGTTTCAATTGATGACGAACAAAAGGTTTACACCACCTGAACCTGTATTTAAATAATAAAATATCCAGATCCGACATATATAACATAATCGCCTGTATGCATTATATGTGAAAATGTCATGTATTTGGGATCTGGATATTTTCTGACTGAAATTCAGGTTCCTGTGGTTTAGACATAGAACTTGTAAGAGTCAATTTTAACTTACCCGAGAGATCTCATGTTGCTGTATGTGTTGTAACCGTCACACGTCATCTCGGCTAGGCAGGGCTGGATCATAATCTTGTCCCCCTTGCCGTACACACGACCGTCAAACAAACAGCCACCTACACGTATTGTTTTTATAAGTTATATATTTATTATTATTATTAATTTAGTTATTTATGTTATTCACATTTAAGTAACTAAAATAATATCACCCATTAATTTATTTATTTATTTCTTTTTACTTTCATGTATTTATTTATTCCATATGTAATGTATAGTACGTTACCGATAACTTGACGGTCATGTAACAAACAAATGAATTTAAATATTGTTTAGCATTAAAATGTTTTACTGTTTTCGATATTGCCAAGTTCTGTTCTGGCTCTATTAATTGCCGGAAAAAACCATTTAATTCGCCCATCACGCTTAGTTAAACAAATAGAATATCACGTGACTCTTCGTATTCGTAATCAGTTGTATTGAGAGAGATATCAATAGTGGCTTGATGTGCTTACTTTGTCCATTAGCTTCTCTTTTCTCTGGACAAACACCTCTGAAACAACAAAATATTCAATTAATGTCATCTAGTACAAGACCATAAGCTAATCAGATCTCAGTAAGGCCCAAACAAAGACCTATAAAATACAGGACAGACCCAAATGCCATCAGGGACTTGTTTTGCCGATATACAGCGGTCATCTGCAGGTCCCAAGGTTATAAAACTGAGAATGAAAACCAGTCTCAAATTTCAAGCATCGGATTTGCTGACGTGGCCATGGTCTGATCGCTTTATCAACCATTCAGATGAATGAGATTTGAGACTGGTTTCAAATCTTCGGCGCTGATCACGGTCCATGCTAACAGAGTAGATTCAATTCACGATATGCGATATGCATTGAAAAAATGAAAACGTTGGGATATTTTTCACCGATTCCAACAAGATTTGTCGACGGGAACATGGAAAAGGGTAAAATATGAAGTGACATCGCTAGCTTTCAACATGGTCTTCGAAAGAGTTGGTCATTGTCAAAGAGGCAGTGACGGATAGTATCGGACAATATCGACCGGAATCGTGAAGACAAACCGGGGTTGTTATGGGGCAAACGAAACTTGGGAAGTGACAGGCGCGAGAGACAGAGGTAGTGATGCTCACGACAACTACAGTAAATTGTCCGCCAACACCTGTGCTGTTTCCTTTGTGCTGTAGATAGAACAGAATAGAATAGTATAGAATAGAATTGTACCCAAGTTGTTTCATGTTGCCGAAGTTATTGTCTCCCAAACACTCCATAGTAGCCAGACATTTTGCAATCGTGACGATTTCGCCGAGGGCATATGTCCTCCCATCGAATACGCATGGCCCTGAAACATAAGTTCTTACTTGTTATTATTCATTTCTGTATTACTACATGAACCTTTGTAGACACAGCCTTATCCGCCAGCTACGGTGTTCTGTCGGGTCCATCGTTGGTTCGCTCTGTCGGCCTATTAGGCATAAACGCGGTGCGAGATCGCGAAAACGCGGTGCGAGATCGCGAAAAACACGATGCGAGGTACGAATGTACGAGGGCCCTCGCCTGTTTTTGTTTTTCGCGACCTCGCATCTTGTTCTCGCATTTTCATGGCTGCGTCGATGAAGTCGACAGGGCGAAACAACGATGTCCCCAACGGGACACTGTAGCCAGCCGACTGT
This sequence comes from Corbicula japonica, assembly GCA_038501625.1. Classification (NCBI taxonomy): domain Eukaryota; kingdom Metazoa; phylum Mollusca; class Bivalvia; order Venerida; family Cyrenidae; genus Corbicula; species Corbicula japonica. The sequence goes on from JAZAYU010000142.1 coordinate 730,048, forward strand.
CTCTCAGGCTACGGTTTTTGCAATGCCGGGATTGTCAAATTTGGTGAATGTTCTTACTTAATAATGCAACTTGTCAAATATGTTAAGGATGCTTACCCATGCAAAGTCTATTCCCCTTCTAAGTGTTGCGCATTTTAGTAATGTTTGTAAGCTTTTAAAATGATGGGTTTTAATGAGTGCCATTAGGTGAGGATGCGACCCGTAAAATATCACACAGTGTTCTATGAAAATGTGGACTTTTCTGTACTTTTTTACTTTTTTATAAACCTTTGTTAAACTGCCAGAATAAACGTATAAATAATATACTACAGTCTTAAGTAACCAAATAAATGATGATTTTACACATGATTTCTTTCATTTCTTTTAATTAAATGAATTTGCTTGTTTTCACAGAGCATTTCTTTTATTTCTGTAAACCCAAAAGATTTGCTTGTTTATTTTACTCGCTTGTTTATTTTTACTAGGTTACTTTTTTTTCTTACAGATAACTCCCAGAAGCTACGCAGGCCTATATGACTTCGCCTTCTTTATGCTATGAGTATAACGAATTTAATTTGATTGGCATCGGTTATATAAAAGTTCAAGCGGTTGTTGTGGGAACCAACATTATCAAAAGAACCAAAATCACCAAAATTGAGGGAACTAGCGTTAGCAAAATGCTTACCTTGTAGTAATGGGGCGGCGGCAGCAAACGCAATCAAAGACAAGAAAATCATCACAGACATGGTGTAGTTTTGTTCAAAGATATGTTACAAGTGGAAGAATCTTTGGGAATCTTATCTTTTTATATTATGGAAGCCTCGTGGAGGGCCACGTGAACTTAACGGGGCCATCCATCGATAAGGATAACTTACATAAATAATTAACAAAGCAGAAATGTGGAACCAGTCTAGGATAGCGGCCTCGATCTGCTATACTAGAAGAACTGGTGTTAACGGCTTGAATTTGACGTACTACTTGCAGAACAAGAATTTGGGATAGGATAGCGGAACAAGAATTTCTCATAGGATAGCTGGCTAAATCTGTTGTTCTACTTGCAGAACAAGAATTTGAGATAGGATAGCGGAACAAGAATTTCTCATAGGATGGCTGGCTAAATCTGTTGTACTACTTGCAGAACAAGAATTTGAGATAGGATAGCAGAACAAGAATTTCTCATAGGATAGCTGACTAAATCTGTTGTACTACTTGCAGAACAAGAGTTTGTCATATGATAACGGTCATAATCTGTTGTACTACTTGCAGAACAAGAGTTTGTTATATGATAACGGTCAAAATCTGTAGCACCACTTGCAGAACAAGATTTCCTTATAAGATAGCGACCTGAATAGGATGTTCTACTGGCAGTACCTAGATGTGTCATAGATAGTGGCCACGTTCTGGTTATCTACTAGCAGAAGTAGCGAAGGAGTCATATGTTTGTCATAGGGTAGCGGCCATGTCACGGTAATCTACTAGCACAAGTAGCGAAAAAGTCATATGTTTGTAATAGGATAGCGGACACGTTCTGGTAATCTACTAACAGTAGAAGCGAAAAAGTCGTATGTTTGTCATAGGATGCGGCCATGTTCTGGTAATCTACTAGCAGATTAACGAAGGGATCGTATGTTTGTCATAGAATTGTGATCAGAATCCGATGAACTACTAGGTTTGTCATAAGATAGCGCCTCGTTTTGATATAATACTAGCAGATTTTCCAATTAAGTTTTATGCTTTTCCTTGAAAAGCGGCCTTTATCTGATGAAGTACTTGCAGAACAAGTTAAGAACACATGTATCTAGTTTTGTCATGGCCTAGTTTACTCGTTTTGATAAACTGTAGCACAATTTTCAGAGTTCTTGGTACATGCATGCCATGTTCTGGTGAACAACCTGCTAAACGAGTGATGGCGTTTTACACGGTTGGGAAACACCGGAACGATCACATTTTGGTGCAATGTGTAAAAGGCACCTTCGGGATAGCACCAATGAAAACATTAATCATTTATCATAACAAATTGTATTGCCTCTAGCTAGGAGCGAACCCGCATCGTCACTGTGACAGCACCTAGCCCCGCAATTTCGAGGACGCAACCAATTGAGCTAACCGGGACAACCCCACAATAAGGTTGATCGGATAGCCCTGATATACCTTATCATCACTGCATGCAATCGGTAACGAGTTATTTTACTGATAACGGTACTGACTTTATGTACCGGGAGACTTTTTTACGGCTCGCCCATCGGCATTCCCCAATCTAATGACCAGGATTTTCCAAATAAAACCTGGTTAAAACCTCCAAGATTTATTAGCTCTAGCTCCTTGTAAAAGTAAGTCGTCACAGCCTTTACCATGTAGTGGATATTGTCACTCGAAGTCTTAATTTTTGCCTTAATTGTCAGACAAGTATCGGACTACATTATTTAACAGGTCAGTGTTCAGCCCCTTTAAATACCGAACGAGGTCGCGACCTGAAGAAATCTGGGGTTTCCGGTATTTTAAGAACTTGACTAGATTCCAACCATGATTTTCCGAACGGGGACATCTAAATATATTTTGAACCGGATTGATCAAGAATAATCAATTAATTGATTGTAAATCAGTTGTGTAAATAATTAATGATAACAATTAAATTGTTTGTTTTAAAACTTTGAATATATATATATATATATATATATATATATATATATATATATATATATATATATATATATATATATATATATATATATATATATATATATATATATATATATATATATATGTATATGTGTGTGTGTGTGTGTGTTTATCTCTCTCTCTCTCTCTCTCTCGAAGAGAAAGTGTGTAGTTTATTTTCTTGTAATGTAATAATGAATTTTTATGCACGAAACAATCGTATGAAAACTGGAATTCCTCTGCGGTAGAGAGCCCTGCTAACTTAAGATAAGAAAGAGAACATTTTGGGCAATTAACTTGTTTGCTGCCTTTGAGCGAGCATATTTCTGGGTGGCATTTTTCCTCTCTAAGGTGAATCCGGGATCTTTCCGTGCGCGTGCAATTTTGAACACGAACGCGGAACAGACGCGGGCGTATGGAATCTACCCAACGATATCTTTGGTACTGAATTAAAAATCGCGGACACGGAGGAATGGGATATACCCAACGATATCTTTGGTGAGTGAAAAATCGCGGCCACGGATCACGCATCGCGGAACCATGGAATACCGGCCTAATATACTAGTAGTCGTTCGTCGGTAGTCTCCGCGAGTCGAAATGGACACTCGAAGATTTTGATAGTTTTGTAAACGGTGTTTCAATGTGTATTGCTGCCGTGCGTCGAAACCATTTATTAGAAAAACAAATTTTGCAAATTGCGTATCCAAAAGTAAAACAACATAAAACTGGTTTATAGACAAGTGCGTGTCAACATACTATGGTATCATTAATTTCGTGGTGGTCAAATTTCTCGCAAGACATGACATTTTCGCGTTGCCACTTTGCGCACTTACATAATTTTCTAAGTTTGAAGTACGAATAAGAAGAAAATTAATTTTCCTTGTTTGTAATGAAGTAACAGCTAGATGGCAGTTTTCGCACGAGTTATTCGTGCTGTATATCGCAGGGTTGTCAGTCATCTTTGGGTTACCGAAGTGTACACACTGATTTTTTATTATGCATAAAATCTGTTCAGCTTATTGCAAACGAATTCAGTTATTCGTGAACCGATTTATGATTTGCGGAGTGATAACATGCATTTGTTAAAGTAATTTGTACGATATTTGTTGCTTATGCTGTAGAGAAAAATATGTATAGAGAAATCTCTTATTTCATTGCAAATGTTATAATTAATAGACTTCATTCGGTATATGGAAGTGCTATCCTAGCGATTTTTCCAAATTAAATGTTGAAATTTAATTTGGATCGTGTGTTATATGTTAATTAAGGTTACGAAATGGTAAGTGTTATTCTCATGAGACTATATATTCAATGGTTTAGACTTCTACGCGAAAATTTAACCAACGCAAAATATTACCACAGTAGTAGTGTGACCAATATCCCCAATCAATTCTCCAGGACTCGAACTTCATTTCCAACTGGTATATTAAGTAACCAGGGATTTTTAACAAGAGGGCCATGATGGCCCTTATATCGCTCACCTGAGTACAAAAGTACTCTCAGCTTGTGGTTTCAGACAAGAAGATTTTTAAAGGTTTTCCTATATCAGTCTATATAAAATAAAGTGAACCCTGGGGCGGGGCCAATTTTGACCCCAGGGAAATCATTTGAACAATCTTTGAAGATTTCCACTAGAGGGTGCTAAATGCCAAATATCTAAGCTTGTGGTTTCAGACAAGAAGATTTTTAAAGGTTTTCCTATATCAGTCTATATAAAATAAAGTGAACCCTGGGGCGGGGCCAATTTTGACCCCAGGGAAATCATTTGAACAATCTTTGAAGATTTCCACTAGAGGGTGCTAAATGCCAAATATCTAAGCTCTAGGCCTTGTGGTTTCAGACAAGAAGATTTTTAAAATTTTTCCTATACAAGTCTATATAAAATGAAGTGACCCCTGGGGCGGGGCCAATTTAGACCCCTGGGAAATAATTTGAACAATCTTTGTAGAGTTTCACAAGAGGATGCTTAATGCCAAATATCTAAGCTCTAGGCCTTGTGGTTTCAGACAAGAAGATTTTTAAAGTGTTTCCTATACAAGTCTTTATAAAATGAAGTGACCCCTGGGGCGGGGCCAATTTAGACCCCTGGGAAATAATTTGAACAATCTTTGAAGAGTTCCACTAGAGGGTGCTAAATGCCAAATATCTAAGCTCTAGGCCTTGTGGTTTCAGACAAGAAGATTTTTAAAGTTTTTCCTATACAAGTCTATATAAAATGAAGTGACCCCTGGGGCGGGGCCAATTTAGACCCCTGGGAAATAATTTGAACAATCTTTGCCATGGCAACCAGAGTTCTGCATGGAACTGATTTCTTTGAACAACTTTGGAAGAGCTTCATGCAAGGAACATACGTGGCAAGTTTCATCAAAATTGGCCAAGCCGTTGCAGAGAAGAAGTCGATTGTAGCAATTGTTGATGACGGACGACGGACATCAGGCGGTCACAAAAGCTCACCTTGTCACTACGTGACAGGTGAGCTAAAAATTAATGACAAGAGGGCCATGATGGCCCTTATATCACTCACCTGAGTACAAAAGTACTCTCAGCTTGTGGTTTCAGACAAGAAGATTTTTAAAGGTTTTCCTATATCAGTCTATATAAAATAAAGTGAACCCTGGGGCGGGGCCAATTTTGACCCCAGGGAAATAATTTGAACAATCTTTGAAGAGTTCCACTAGAGGGTGCTAAATGCCAAATATCTAAGCTCTAGGCCTTGTGGTTTCAGACAAGAAGATTTTTAAAGTTTTTCCTATACAAGTCTATATAAAATGAAGTGACCCCTGGGGCGGGGCCAATTTAGACCCCTGGGAAATAATTTGAACAATCTTTGTAGAGTTTCACAAGAGGATGCTTAATGCCAAATATCTAAGCTCTAGGCCTTGTGGTTTCAGACAAGAAGATTTTAAAAGTTTTTCCTATACAAGTCTATATAAAATGAAGTGACCCCTGGGGCGGGGCCAATTTAGACCCCTGGGAAATAATTTGAACAATCTTTGTAGAGTTCCACTAGAGGATGCTAAATGCCATATATCTAAGCTCTAGGCCTTGTGGTTTCAGACAAGAAGATTTTTAAAGTTTTTCCTATATAAGTCTATATCAAATGAAGTGACCCCTGGGGCGGGGCCACTTGAGTCCCCAGGGAAATAATTTGAACAATCTTTGTAGAGTTTCACAAGAGGATGCTTAATGCCAAATATCTAAGCTCTAGGCCTTGTGGTTTCAGACAAGACGATTTTTTTGAAGTTTTTCATATATAAGTCAATATCAAATGAAGTGACCCCTGGGGCGGGGCCACTTGAGACCCCAGGGAAATAATTTGAACAATCTTTGTAGAGTTTCACAAGAGGATGCTTAATGCCAAATATCTAAGCTCTAGGCCTTGTGGTTTCAGACAAGAAGATTTTTAAAGTGTTTCCTATACAAGTCTATGTCAAATGAATTGACCCCTGGGGCGGGGCCAATTTAGACCCCAGGGAAAAAATTTGAACAATCTTTGTAGAGTTCCACTTGAGGATGCTAATTGCCAAATATCTAAGCTCTAGGCTTTGTGGTTTCAGACAAGAAGATTTTTAAAGTTTTTCCTATATAAGTCTATGTAAAATGAAGTGACCCCTGGGGCGGGGCCAATTTTAACCCTAGGGAAATAATTTGAACAATCTTTGTAGAGTTCCACTAGAGGATGCTAAATGCCAAATATCTAAGCTCTAGGCCTTGTGGTTTCAGACAAGAAGATTTTTTAAGTTTTTCCTATATAAGTCTATATAAAATGAAGTGACCCCTGGGGCGGGGCCAATTTTGACCCCAGGGAAATAATTTAAACAATCTTTGTAGAGTTCCACTAGAGGGTGCTAAATGCCAAATATCTAAGCTCTAGGCCTTGTGGTTTCAGACAAGAAGATTTTTAAAGTTTTTCCTATATAAGTCTATATAAAATGAAATGACCCCTGGGGCGGGGCCAATTTTGACCCCAGGGAAATACTTTGAACAATCTTTGTAGAGTTCCACTAGAGGATGCTAAATGCCAAATATCTAAGCTCTAGGCCTTGTGGTTTCAGACAAGAAGATTTTTAAAATTTTTCCTATATAAGTCTATGTAAAATGAAGTGACCCCTGGGGCAGGGCCAATTTTGACCCCAGGGAAATAATTTGAACAATCTTTGTAGAGTTTCACTAGAGGATGCTAAATGCCAAATATCTAAGCTCTAGGCCGTGTGGTTTCAGACAAGAAGATTTTTAAAGTTTTTCCTATATAAGTCTATGTAAAATGAAGTGACCCCTGGGGCCGGGCCAATTTTGACCCCAGGGAAATAATTTGAACAATCTTAGAGGATGCTAAATGCCAAATATCTAAGCTCTAGGCCTTGTGGTTTCAGACAAGAAGATTTTTAAAGTTTTTCCTTTCGGTTGCCATGGCAACCAGAGTTCTGCATGGAATTGATTTCTTTGAACAACTTTGGAAGAGCTTCATGCAAGGAACATACGTGGCGAGTTTCATCAAAATTGGCCAAGCCGTTTCAGAGAAGAAGTCGATTGAAGCAATTGTTGACGACGGACGACGCACATCAGGCGGTCACAAAAGCTCACCTTGTCACTACGTGACAGGTGAGCTAAAAAGGGGGACTTCATCATGCCTTCCCACGTCCAGTTTAAATCCACCATGGTTCATCTGTCATACCTTGCTCGTTTTTTGGAGTAATTTAACAGTTTTGAAACGAAACTCATCAAGGACAGAGCAAAGATGTCAATTCAAGGTTCAGAATAATATTTGAGAATTTCAACTGTATTTCCGGTTAAGTATTGGAGAATTTCAACTGTATTTCTGGTAAAGTATTGGAGAATTTCAACTGTATTTCCGGTTAAGTATTGGAGAATTTCAACTGTATTTCCGGTTAATCTAAATCAGTTTGTTTCATGTTCCAGAGGTCTAAAAACCAGAATTTCAGATTATGATCTCTGAATAGAAGGCAGGTTTCAAACATTTTGGGACAAAATGATAAAGGAGAGATATTTTTCACACAACCAATTTTTAGGTAGCATAAAAACATGTATATCAAGTAAGTGTAGAATTTATTTTTGTCTCATAACTTACACATGTACAAAGTTGCTTTTCTAAAACACTGGTTTAATTAATAAGAAATTTACTTTATTAGATGCAAAAAAGTAATTGCTTTAGTTCATTCATTAACTACAAGAGAGAGCTTATCTTGGTCAGGTCTGAAGGTTATAAAGCTGAGTTTGGAAACCAGTCTCAAATCTTAAGCATCTGATTGGCTGAAATGGCGACCAGTCGCCATTTCAGCCAATCAGATGCTTGAGATTTGAGACTGGTTTCCATGCTCAGTTTTATAATCTTGGTCAGTTTTGGTTAACACATTACTCCATATACATGCTTACTGCATGGGTTAACAGTGTTGATCCAGATCAGCCAGCACATTTGTGCCATCTGATTAGGAAACCACACTTTCAGCTTCGAGAGTCCTTATGCTATTTCTGTTTAAGATGCAACCTGAGCAGATCCAGATCAGATGGAATTTATGTGCAGGCTGATCTAGATCTACACTAGTCCAACACACACTAAAATGCAGAAAGCATATATATATGGAGTAACGGGTTAAATTAAAAATGAATACGGGCTAAACATAGATTAGTTCACAATAAAATATATTTCAACAGACAAGGATAAATAATAAATACCCTAAGCCATCCTTAATAAAATTGTTTGCAGTTGCCCTACTGACCCCCCCCCCGGTCTTTGTGATTGGATTTTTTGGATGTTCCCATATTTTAAGTAAGGCTGAACCTTACAAAATGGCGGTACCCTTTTACATCTATGTTAATTTCTCAGTAAATGTAGATGTGATAAAGACAGACACAAAACCTACTTTACTACACATCTCCAAACAGTTGGGTCGGAAAACAGCAAACATTTTTTTAAGTATGACCTGAATTGTTGACTTGTCTTCAGTTTAACAACACACATTATACGAGTTTATTTATATATGAATTTATATTTAAATGATCAAATATATGACTACGTCAAGACAAATGCATACAGTGAGAAAGCAACAATAGCAAACTATAAGAAATTCAAACAATGGTTCCCTCAGTTAATGTGCCAATGTGTACCTGATTGTAGGTGTACACGATCTATAATATTACTCTCTAACAACCTCAAAATATATAAATCGGCACATACCTGAATAAATATTTAATTTGAAAATTTCACAACTAACCTTAACAAACTTTAGAAGCACTTTTTAAGTTTAAAACAGCAACAGTATTAAATTAGCACAAACTTCTCAACTCTTTTTTTTTCCACACATAGGCCTTAATGGCTGGGGCCAGAAGTGTAGATCTAGTTCAGCCGGCACATCTTTGTTGTCTTATCAGGATCTGAAATGTTCCCATATTACCGTCATTGTCTGAATATAAGCTGCACTTTTTTTCCAGAATTTTGCAGTAAAAAGTTGGGGGTGCGGCTAATACACAGGTTTGGCTGCTTATACATGGCATTAAGCCATTTTCATCTATTCCATCAGGTTAAGGGGGGTGCGGCTTATACATGAGTGCGGCTTATATTCGAACAATGACGGTAGATTTTTAAAGTAATTTCTGACCAAAAAGCAAACAGTAAAGATCCTGATCACACAGCACAGATGTGTTGGCTCATCTGAATCTACAGTAATCGGATATCCAATAAAATGCATATGTACGAAGTAATGGGTATAATAAATCATTACGGCCATTATCCAATCCTCGTGTGAAGGTGAAGTGTTTGCAGAGCTTAAGAGCAGCAAACTTCACATCAATGATTAGGACCGATACTCTTTTTCCTGACTGAATCTAACAGGATGTTAACAAATAACAAATAGTACAGTTGGATTTTTGATAAATATTCATTTCATTCTTAATCCAATCTTGTCTAGTCTATGTCTATCACTAAACAAACAGTTTACAAGTTCTCTGAAATATTTTCAACAGCAAATGCAAGCTTGTTTCGGTAGGACTCACTCTTCCAAGAACTGTGTGAAATATTCTCTTCTATAGTCAGGGATCATCCACTGTTATCAGGCAAGTTACTGGTTAAAAACATTCTTGAGCAAAGATGTCAATCTTGCAATTATTTAATTTTGCGGGGATCAAATAAAATTAGCTCAGAAGGCATAACTGACACTTCCGCGTGGGCATATATTCTTGCACTTGTATTTCTATTATTCTTATAAGCTAATATATTGCACATGTGTATTATACTGATGAGATATTGTGCACTTGTATTATTTACATAAGATAAGAAACTGTGCTCTTGTATAATTCTCAACAGATAAGATATTCAGGGTTTACTTTGTGCACTTACCTAATGTGAAATACCCAATATTAAACCGCGGCAAATATATAATGATACCACAGTATGTAAAACTTCTCTTTGGCTAATCAAAGAAGGGCTCTCACTAGAGGGACACTTGGGAGAAATAGTCTCCCAAAGGTGACCCTACTTCTCCCTTATTTGAGCTTTGGGAGAAGTCATTTTGTATAGGCTATATAGGGAAAGAATGCTGTTGACTGCAAACTTCTCCTTAATTCAGTAAAATTATATTAAAACTTCTCCCTGATATTCAAGTCTAGTGAGAGCCCTGCAAAGAGAGCAGTTTAGACGACAAGTCTTTTAGGGGACAAACCCTCACAAGTTTCCCTCATCACAGATCCCTGTTCTTTAATGTGCATTTTCCCAACAGATTTATACACAGTCAGCCAACAAGTAAATGTTGTTGTAGTTCCGCCCTCAGGACATACTGATACTCGTTTCCTCCACCTCCATATTGGAACCAGCACGCACCTCGGGAACCACCTGCGGACATTTAATCTCGTCAAGCACACGAGATCCTGACGGCACCATTTGATTGGATTCTGACTCCAAGCTATGTGCAGGAGGTATATTTTCACCATTTTCTACAGGTGTCGACTGATTATCATCCCAGTCTATTTTAAATCTGGTCACTCTTGGATTTGTTGCTAATATATTTCTCATGAGCTGAAAAAGAAATTGTTTTTAGTATTACATTGTATTTTCATTTTTTCATTGTTTATTTATTGATTTAATTTGCAATCTATCTAAACTAATTATTCTTTCTCATAGGAATTAACTAGAACTGTGGCCATAGCACTTAGATGCTCCCTCAAACAATGCTATTCACATAAGTAAAAGATATTTTAGTAACATTGACCATGACCTTGGCCCCAAATAGAATTCCAAATTATGCCACAACAAAACCTTCATGTTAATGCACAGTTTTACTCAGAAAATGTATATCAAAACCCAGTCTAATGTTCATGTCTGGACAATTAGTTTCTGTTTTGTGACTTTGACCCCAATGACCCCAAATAAATTCCAAGCAAGGTCTCAACACAGGCTAACTACATATTAAGTTTGATGTGGTTAGCTCAAAACCAGTCTATTTTCTATAATTCTATGGACAACGACTCATAAGATTGCACCATAACACATTCATATCATGATCATGCATAGATCTGTGATAGCAAGTTAAAGAAATTTTTAGTGAAAAATCAAAATTCACTGGTGCTATTTAGTATTACAGAATCTGGAAAGTATTTTCTCCAATTTCTGACTAAAGATGAACAAGCATTATTAATAAATGTGTTAAATATGTAACCAGGGCTTTTTCAGGGGTTTTTGGGAAAAAGGCCCCTGTCCAAATTGGGAATTTTTGACGCGTTAAATAGCCAAATTTGGGAAAAAAGTATCAATCAAACCAAATTGGGACATTTAAACATTCATTTATCTGCACTATAGCTTGATTTGCCTTGCTTTAGTGTTCCTGGTAATGTCACAAATCTCTTCCAGGGTTTGTTCTGACAGCTTTACAGATGTATCACTAATACAGTAGAATGGCCATCATCTGATCATTAGAAACTTGGCAAGTTTCAACTGACTGGGAAAGAACTTTTGAAACATTTGATGTTTTGTTCCACAGAGAGTGTAGTTTTGGAGTACCCTTGGCATCTTTTTTTCGCGGCCTTTTTGCATAGTTTTTACTATTATACGACATTTTTAAAATTTCGTCACTAGTTTTCGCGGGTCAGTATACAAGCCGGTACTGCACATACCATTTTTGATTCATCCTCTCTGTTTTGTACGCAATCGAACGATTATCGCGAAAAAAATATTTGTTAACGTAATAAAAATATAATTTCTGTTAATATTCAAACCATAATTTGACCATAATATAAGTTATCTGGAATCATGGGCGCCGCGCTCCATCTTCAACTTGCGTTACGGTAAATACCGGTTTTTACACCAGCACATACATTTTTCACGGAAAGAAGTTTTCACAAATCGCCGATAAACAAACGATTCGGGCTTGAAAAGTCTCGATACTATTGTTTCTCGTTTATCATTTTTGCGTTTCGGTTCAAAAGGGGAATAAATTTGCGAGATTGGGAATTTTTTTTCTTGAAATTGGGAAAAATGGTCACTATTTTGGATTGGGAACGGGGCCGAATATCGGCCCCGTGAGATAGGCTGAAAAAGCCCTGGTAACAAAATATGGTTTTTGGAGAATTTATTAGATGAATTTTGCCCCTCACAAACAAAGTGTATGAACAATGTACACTTCATAATTCATTAATAATTTAAGCCTTTTCTCCATGGTATATGGCTGTTATCTCATGGGCCATCAGTGTTGATTCAAATCAGTGCCTAAGGTTATAAAGCTGAGCATGGAAACCAGTCTCAAATCTCAAGCATCTGATTGGCTGAAATGGCGACTGGTCGCCATTTCAGCCAATCAGATGCTTGAGATTTGAGACTGGTTTCCATGCTCAGTTTTATAACCTTGGAGCCAGCAGATGGCCCGGATGTGGCAGCTGATCTTGATCAAAACTGAATGTCACATGTGAAAAACCTGTATATCAGGAGTCGGGGATTTCAATTGATGCAGATTCTTGCATTTTGATGCAAGCAACACTGAATTTTCCCACTTTTGATCATACCTAATTCTAAGCTTGGGGTCATTTTAATCCAGGAGAATTTTGGAAGACTTCAGACATCCTGAAAGATGCCAGACCAAAGGACCTGTCTGGTAAAATTTGAGCCGGTCAGACTAGATTTCTTATGTTATCAGACCGAATGTCAGACAAAAATTTGAACTCCTTATACTTGCAAATAGCCTTATAACATGTTTCGGTCTGACAGAATTTGTTTCGGTCAGACAGATTTTCACATCTCATCTGACCAAATGTCAAGTTGTAAAATTTTGCAGGAATAAAGATAAATATTATGACTATTGCATTTTAATTATGAAGTAAATAGTTATTTGACCATTAAAAATATATTAAAATGGAGTTTAAGCATTGTTATAAGTTGTTAAGTTCAGTGAACACAAGATATGACTCGTGACAATCTGATTACGACCCCTTGAATATTCTCATCAGAGGTCATATGATCCCTGGTTTTCAAAAGCTATTGAAATCCCTGTATGGAAAAAAGGGTTAAATCAACTGACCTTGTTATACTGAGGTACAGTGGGTGGTTCTTCCTTCATTTCTGGCTCATCATACTCATTATTTACATAATATCCTACACGTATAAACTCTTTACTTCTGTATGAACAAGTTAATAATACAACAGTCACTCCGACAGCATCCTGAACGGGGATTTTACTGGTGTCTGGGGGTGGAGCCTGCAACCAATTGGAAATAAAGACAAGGCAATAGAAAATTAATTCCTAGATTCTCATTCGAATTTAGGGAAAAAACAGGGCGGGTGGGCGGTTTTTTATTTATCATTCCCACAGTTTCTAACGACATTTGTGTAGTTCAAAGATAAATAAGCATCCAGCCTACTATGAATCGCTGTTTCACTTTAAAATGTTTCATAGTGCAGGGCACTCATTTGGCCATTTTTGGGGCCGAATATGGGTACCATTCCCCTCTCAAAATAGTATGTTGTTTTCCCCTAAATCAGAAAAAAAATTCCCCTCAAAAATATTTGATTGCAAAACCCCAAAAGAGTAAGCTGAAGACAGCTTTTCTTCTGTCAGTAATTTAGATTTTGTCAATGGGTCTGACTTGGCTACAATTAGAAATAAAAACATGTAATGGTGCCTGACAATCTACTATTTTTAAGGGAAAAAAACAACGAACAGATAAAGATTGTGTCTTTTGCATTTAAAATACAAAACCTTTGATCCTTGAAAATAAATTGTTTAATTTGTAAATCTAAAGTCACAAGATAAACTAGTTATTGTAATCAGTGGTAGAAAACTATTTTAAGAGCAAGTTTGACACTTCAAAGTCAAAACATGCATAGATTAGTTAAAATTCCCCTTTTTTGTCTTTTTTTCTTAAAACGACACAAAATTCCCCTTCCTGAGGGTATGGGTACCAGTCCCCGAAAGTTGTCTAGTGCCCTGTAGTGCAGTTTCGTACTCTATCAATTCGTACTTGTAATGTAAATTTTGATGTACGCTTTTTTTTCCAAAATATAAAATGTTCGGGCGGAGCGACAGTATTCCGTAACTATTCATTATTACAACAAAAAATATAGAAAAAGTTTGTCGAAAGTTTCAATTCTAAGAAATTAATTTTGTTTCTGTGTTTCATCAATGAATGAACTGACAGAATGTTAACCCCAAATTTGCATACAAACCACAGGTTTTTATGTGAAAAGTAGGTGTTAACATTCGATAAAACAAAATTTAATTCTTTTATTAATTAGAATAAATAGTATATAATGCTGAAATAAGTCAAAGATATTGTGTAGGTTAGAAATGGCACTGTTACCTGAAACACAAACTTGTGTCGGCCTCCAGGAATAGGTCCTACGAGTATAGTTTCTAATGTCTGATCATACTCTTCACTTTCTGCCGCACCAACATAGATTATCTTCCATTCCAAATCTGTGAATACAAAAAGAAGAGTCAATATGAGTCATCAATGTCATTATCATAATTTTGACCAGTGTAGATCCAGATAACCTGGCAAATCTGTGCCATCTGATCTAAATCTACCTTGGTTGCTTCTTGGTCATAAACAAAAAAACCCTAATTGTAGATCCTGATCATTCAGCAGGGATGTGCCGGCTGGTCTCTATCTACACTGTTCACCATAGTGATAACAGCCATATCTCATAGTGAAGTGTTAATGACCATTCTGACAATGGGATCTTGATTTTCAATCTAGAACCTATTTTTAGAAATCTACACTGTTTTACTTCCACCATTTTGAGATTTTTAACCTCATTTGGGAAGTCGGACTGGTTTTCAAAAAAAAATCTAAAGAAAATGATAGAAGACAAGTTAGAAAATGAGTAATTAATCTAAATTTAAACTGTTTATTTTTTTAATATTGAGTGCGTGGCATGGGATATAATTTGCATATCTTGACAACTGGAAAGCACCAAATATGCTGTTACTGACTAAGTGTACCAAGCAAATAACTTGTGCAGGAGAATACTGGTGAAGGAATGTAACCAGTGTATACACAATGGTCTTGGGATTTATACACCCAACATGTAGGGGTTGAAATGCTTGGATTGTTGTGTTTGAGGTTGAATAGTATTGTGTTCATCCCCCCACACACTCACACCATGGGTAAAATATATTGATTACTGGAGCTCTAGACTGCGCTTGTAGGTCTGTAGCAATTCGGATATCGGACCTGTCAAAAAAATCTAGCCCTGGCATTCCTTTGAGACTAGTCTATTCTCAGGGATAAACACCTATGGCAGACTCCCGGAGATTTTCTAAACGGTTGAACATTCAACGACAAATCAAATGACAGGCTAACCGTCCTACGACATATGCCTGAAATTATACTCTTATCCTGACCTGTAACCACATTCAACAAAGCGACAGTGATTCGGATAGTCCGGGTACTTTACCTTCGCTTAAATCTTCTAGCGCTTCAAACGTTATTTCAAATTGAAAAGGATTCAAAAAAGGCGACGGATTATCTAAAACCACAACATTGACTATGTTTACTTTCGCCATATTATGGCAAAATTGCAAAATTTACACTCTAAAATTGCAAGAATGGCGCGAATAAATGGCGATAATGTCCTAAAAGTAACGATTTATTTGATTGGCTTATTTTGTTCTGTGTTCGCTTATATGACATTTGATTGGATAATTTTTTTGGATTTCCGGTTCCGGACAAATTTTGACAGTTGTGAAATTCACAAATAAAAATACTCTTCAAATGATTCGGGAGCTCTTGAAATGACCCGGGAGCTCTTCAATTGATTCGGGAGTATTTCTGAAATATTGGTTCACCACTGCTTCTAAAGAAACTGTCGGACCTGTTGTTAACAAATATCCAACTGTTTCAATTAGTTTCAGGCGGTTCCGAATCTAAGTCTGTTCCGAATCAACATTGGTGTGCATGACCAACTATGATGCAGGACAGATGAATAATCCATTAAACCTTCCATTCATCAAAATAGGTTACAGAAATGTATGTGGCATTCTGATTTTTTCCCTGCCACTAAAATAAATATAGTCGTCCTTGCTGGTACCGCGTCCTTGCTTGTACCGCAGTAATCCGAAAATCCTCTAATTTGCATAAGTAGCGCCATCTGCCAATTGCTAACATGGAAAATCAAAAGCGAAAATGTGGCTTTTTGCATCGGGACGAAAATTGTTCAAATATTTTTGAAAATGTATTTGATATTGGTTGGCTACTTCTTTTTTATAAAAATCATCTTAAAACTCACACATTCTGGAACTGTTTCACCCACTTGTAAATTTCCTATCCTAAAATGACACTTAAAACTGTTTATTTTCATTTTGACATATCTGGGTCTTCCGCACAAATGCGCTATGACGTCACAGCCCGCCTACAAACTACGGAAGCAGATTCATGCCTTTTTTTTTATTAAAACTTGGTTGCTAGTTAGGCCTAGTCTGATTTTTAAACGAAGCATTGATTTATATTTTGATGTTAGAAGACAAAAACCAAATATGACAGGGCAATACTTGCTTACCAGACAATAGTCTCAATAATTCGACTGCAAGCACAGACCCATTATCATACTGACTTTTTACAGATGTCTGTGCTTTACGTCTCAAGCAGTTACGATCAAAACTGTGGTGGAAATCGACCCGATTTAAATTCTGTTATTTATCGATAAACGTGACGTCGTGAGTCAGGTAAACTTAAAGCGCGGAAATCGAAATTTGTTGACATGGGTGCAGGTTTAAAAGAGTTTTGCATAAAAAACGAAACCGTTATTTATAAAGGATTACATATATTGATTCTACTTGAATGTGGCTTT
The DNA here is from genome assembly GCA_038501625.1 of Corbicula japonica. NCBI lineage: Eukaryota > Metazoa > Mollusca > Bivalvia > Venerida > Cyrenidae > Corbicula > Corbicula japonica. Next base: position 746,975 of record JAZAYU010000142.1, read on the forward strand.
TCAGGTATGTAAATTTTTTAAAGGTACATATGGTTTAAAATGCTTTATGGAGCCGCCAACGATGCGCGATCAAATTCCCATCGGCGGCATATAGAAATAGAAGGAAAATTTTCCGCATTGATTTGAATGCTAACTGGGTTGTACGCGAAAGGCAAATATCGGATATATAGAAAAGCCTTTGTCGCGTACAATTAGTTGTGCTAACCAGACAAGTATTTCCACTTTATTTACCGAGGATGGAAAATCTTATCTTTTCCCTAAAGAAAAGATACCGTTAGCAAGCTTCATGAATAATATTGAGGAGGGACTGTATATTAAGGGTCCTTACTGTCCTAAATATTGGCTAAAAGCATCAAGTTATAGGGTCTTTTAAATAAAAAATAGTAAACAAGAACAAAAACAATTAATTTGTAAGAATATTTTGTTTCCAGTACATCAGATAAAGTTTCGTTTTTATTTGTTGAAACTTTTGAGCTATAATGGACGCCATATTTAAAATGTCAGTCACATACAGAGTTACCGCGGCACCAGAGTGGACTCCCTTGCGAGTACCTGCCGCACACTATGGAAGCTTGACCTAGATATTTTTTCAAAAGTAAATCAACTTTCATTTTAGATTTACGTTGGTTAAAGACTTGAAATGTGATAGTTCTATGAGGTATAGAAAGAAGAAACATATAAGAAATTTTAATTATTCTAATTTTACGGCTAAATTAACGACCGCGGTACAAGCGAGGACCATCCTATGTTTTATTTTTTAAATTATTTAGTGGAAAGATTGCAGTTTCAAAACTTTTTGATTAATTTATCTTGTCACACTATATGTAATATGCTTTTTAACTGTCAACAGCAATTTGTTTTCAGGTACATTCACTGAACATGCATGATTTATAAATGTTGCAAGGAAGGGTCTATATAGATCCTAGGTTGGCGCTAAGGAAAAAAGTATGAGCCAAATTTTTAAGCGGCGTGATAGCGCGCGATCCTTGTTATAAATATTCATAAACCAACTTGGTATCTAAAACAAAGAAATTTTTTTTCCAATTTTTTAAAACATACAACTCGTATAGAAAGAAGGCTAAGTGATTTTTTTTCAATAGCAATTTACTGCACTGTATAATTTAATGATACTGTTCATGTTTATCCTGTGATTTGTGCTGTATACCCTTAAAGAATTGATTGATTCTCCTTTCTTTCTTATGCTTCCAAAGACTGAATGCCCTGCTGAAATTAAAGACAACAATCATGAATAGTATGCTTGAGCAAGGCTAATAACAAAAATGCCCTAGTATTTAAAAGTACAAAGTACTTAGAATCGTAAGCTTATTGGAAAATGACTTTAGAAAATATTTATCTTTACAAATACGCTGCTATTTCAATACTCTGGACCGATTTCCCCGCCAATTTACGCGTCCATCTATTAGAAAAAAAGCTAAAGTTGTATTTAAAAATCCAATGATTGATTATAATAACGTTTTGAATTTTCTCCGACTGTTCCGATTTGAAGTTTTTTGGGGTAGTTAAATTATTTGCTGACGTCAATCATCATATTTACTGATCTTGTTACTCCAACCTTGCATCGTCAGCTTGACTCGATTGGTCGACGACTGTGACATTTTTTATTGTTTCAGACAAATCCCGTTATGTAAACAAACATGTCCGCCTCGAGCAAAGCATGAATAATAAAACTGCTTATCAGGGGTCCTAATTAACAAGATAATGACATGAATGTGGTAGAAAGTGTACCAGATTGTTTATCCGCGGCAGGGGGTAAGTAATGATTGTTAAAACAGTGTATGGTCGGTGTCACCTGGCGGGAAATTGATCAATATTCTTCTGCTGTGCGAAATTTTACGCCTGAATATTTTTATCGCCAGATTCATTGATTTGTAAGAAAATCATCGCCAGCTGGTATTTTTTATCGCCAATTGGCGATTTTGGCGAGCGATAAGGCTAACATAGAGATCTGTTTCCCCTGCCGAAATGCAAGGGAAAGAGAAATGGTAGAGGTCATTCAGTCTGTCTTCTGTGTCCAACTACAATATGACAACATGTCTTATGTTATTGAGTTATGGCCCTTACACTATTTTTTTCTTCTGACCGCAAATGCTAGGAAATTTTAAAAGGTATTTTGACAAACCATTGTCAGAATTATTGTAATGAAGAGCTCCAGTGCATAATCATTAAAATATGAGGATGTTGCTTAAAGGAGTAGGTTCACGAAGGCCTAATTTTGGCCTAAAAATATGTAAAATTTTAAATTTTGTTACATAAATTAAATTTTAATGCCATCGAATACATAAATGGTTATACTTTTCATATCTTAAAATTTTATATTAATTACTGCTAAAGGTGTTTGACAAGGGACCATCAAAATTGCTAATGTGCAAAAATTCATATTTTTGTCCATTTTTACAACAGATTTTAGAGGATTTCGATAAGAGCACACTTCTCGACCAAAATCAAATTTTGACCATGAATTCAGCACACATTTATACAAAGAAAATCCTTTAAATTAGTAAGTTTGGTCGAAGCCTGTGCCCAATATCAAAATCACCAAAATATGATGAAAATTTAACAAAAATTGCATTTTAGCAACCATTTTCAAATTTCAGACATATATGACATACTTATTTTTTTATTTTGGTTTATGGGTTCATCTTCACTTTTTATCTTTTCAAGAAACAACCATTATAGATAATAAAAAGCACACTTTCAGTAATGTAAATGCAATTTGAAAATTTGAGGCAATTTTAGGCCGATTTTGAGCCTTCGTGAATCTACCCCTTTGCCAGAGTTATGGCCCTTGTGTTGTTTTACATACAGAACATTGACTAGTATACACACCTCCTTCATCTAATAAGAGATTTTGATGACTGTCTGTCCAGAAATTTTGTTATGAAGTGCCCGAGAGCATAATATGATTAAGATGTTTTGGTTCCACTAAATTTGTCTGAGTTAGTGCCCTTACATTATATATACTTAGTATCAAATTGTTTTACATTTCAAATGGGTTTTGTTAAACCTTTGGTGTAGTATTGCAGGGTTGTCATTAGGAGGCGGCTGGCGGCCAATTTAACCTCCTCAAATGAAATTTAGGCCGCCTCAAATTTGAAAAAAACTTTCGTGTAAAATGAAAAGTTCATAAGTGTTCACTATTTTAGGTCTACATTTTCAAAATGTGCAGAGGGAGTATGCCCCGGATCCCTAGCATTGCTTCGGCACTCACTAAGTCTGGCCTCCTCAAAAGTCAGTTGAGCCTGCTCAAAACAGGGTTGGCACCAATCGACCACCCCTGGTTTAAACCAGTGGTTTTAACCGGTTAAAACCGTCCCAGTCAATACTCCCCAATGGTCAATACTGGTCAATTGAACTATTTTTCAAGATTTTCATAAAAGAAATAAAGAAAACAAACCAATAAACTCTTATTTAATTTCTACTTAATCTACTTTAGAACTAACTTCACTTAAACATGCTTTGCACTTTAAAAAAATGTCTTATTTCCCCCAGCAATGTGATCATAAAATCCCCAAACATTACTTTTTTGGCTTTATTCTGGTGAGTTTTTAGACAAAATAAGAATTCTTTTAATTTCAGTGTTTTATAAACAATCAACAGAGTATGATTCAGTAACTTGAAAAATCTTTATTTTAAGCAAAGGCAATTTTGCACCACCAGTAGGTCAAGGGGACTAACCTAAAGTAAGAAGATCGATACTTTAAGACGGCCATTTCATGGAGAGCGGTGTCAATTGGTGATAAAACAGCATTGTTTTGTTTACATCGACCACTAATTCAGTAAAGTAAGTACATTTTCTTGTATTATAGGTATTGTGTATGAGATAACCACCTAGCCGCTTGTTTCAGACATCTGCTTCTGGTCCGTTTTTGTCTGTCCATGCAGTGGTTGAAGCGTGAAAGAAGGGATAGCGGCATAGGGGTCCAAACTCTGCAATGTATGCAGACTTTAGGGAGCTTTAGAGAATTAGATTTCGCCTTGCTGTGTTTGCGGGGTGCGGCTTACATTATTTAACACTTTAGAACGTTTTCCTGTGCTAATAGGAGCCTCTGTGTTCAATTTTTATTTACATTTAAGACAATTTCAGGGAGAACTGTCTCACTTTAGGACAATTTCATGGAGAACCGCCTTACTTTAGGACAATTTCATGGAGACTTACATAAGAAAGCCATTGTTAACACGAACTCTTGTTTTCATTTTTTAGGTCTAGTTCCAAACATGAGAAAAAGAAAACCCATGTTGAATCTAAGAAGAAAATGGAAAGAAACCGAAAGAAAAAGAAAATTATCCCATATCTCCTCACCACTGAAGACGACAAAGAAAAAATACGTCTTACGTCTCCATCACCGCTGAAATTATTATCACCTAGATCAATCTCTGTGAAACGTTTTTGTCAAACATCTTCATCACCCTTCAAATATTTTTCACCTAAATCAACAATTTGCAAAAAATCTGTGTATCATCAACGAAAGTATTTTTAGCTTCCCCATCACCCATAACATTGCAACGAACATCAGTAATAACTCAAAGTAGTAAAGAAAGTACCCAAACGGAAACCACTCCAGACTTTGACCAAACACTCCATCAATTGAAATTGTGTCGCGTAATCCGTTTTAAGCACTAAAGTATAGTACAGTCATGGATACCTAACAAGCAATCATATACTGGTCTTAATTGTGCTCATTGCAGTTAATGGGTGCAGTTCTTGACTTGCCAATATAATCATGTTCAATACATGGTACAATTACAATAAAAATTACAGATATACTTCTGTTCATTATAAACTAATCAGTGTCTAACCTCTCCAAAATTTATAGCTCTCCATGAAATTGTCCTAAAGTGAGACAGTTCTCCATGAAATCGTCTTAAATGTAAAAAAAATGAACACAGAGGCTCCTTTTAGCACAGGAAACGTTCTAAAGTGTTAAATAATGTATGCCGCACCCCGCAAACACAGCAAGGCGAAATCTAATTCTCTAAAGCTCCCAAAATCAGTCTGCAGACATTGCAGAGTTTGGACACCTATGCCGCTATCCCTTCTTTCACGCTTCAACCACTGCATGGACAGACAAAAACGGACCAGAAGCAGATGTCTGAAACAAGCCGCTAGGTGGTTATCTCATACACGATACCTATAATACAAGAAAATGTACTTACTTTACTAAATTAGTGGTCGATTTAAACAAAACAATGCTGTTTTATCACCAACTGACACCACTCTCCATGAAATGGCCGTCTTAAAGCATCGATCTTCTTACTTTAGGTTAGACCCCTTGTAGGTGTTACACACTTGCCAACTAACACTTGTTTATGACTATGGATGGTCAGGAGATGGAGAGGTGTTGTGTCACACTTCTATTGTTTGTTAAACTTGGGAACATGTCAATTAAGATTCCAATGTGTTTATTTAAGGATTATCCAATAACCATAAAGTAGGTGTTTTACACTTGCCAATTAACAGTTGTGTTTGACAATGGATGGTCAGGTGACTGAGGGGTGACTGCACTTCCTTTGACCTCACAGATCTTTGCACAAGTAAACAACCAAGTCGTACTGTTCCATATAATGTATATATTGCACTGAGCACCTAGGCAAAGCTTACGAAATGTTCTTCACCAGATCCAATACATAAATTACATAAAACATAACAAACATTATATAAGAAACTTTTAACATACTACATTTATTGATTTCAATCAGTTATTAATCATAAATGCCTAAATGTCATGCTGTTTATATATACACTATAGTTTCCATGTCCTTAAGAAAATGTGTCTGTATGAATGCCCAAAGTTGAATGACCATTTTTTTAGAACAATACACATGAGAACTTGTGCATTAAACCAATGAAAAAAATAACTTTTGATGGGTACATTCAAAAGATGTAACCCAATCAAAGGAAATTATTTTCCACCTAATTTGATTTGCTTAACTGGCGGAAAATATATTTCTATTACTTATTGAACATAGGAACATACCGATTAATGAGTTGAGTTCATTTAAGGATTATCAAATATTAAACCATAAATAAAGTACCATTTAGGCCCTTACAGGGGCTCTTGTAAGGGCCTAAAGGATTTTAAATGACTTTAAGAATATTTTGGATAGTTTGGTTATGAATTAAATTTAATTGAACAGTAATGACCAGTATTGACCAGTAATGACCACTATTGACCAGTTATGACCACTATTGACCACCGGCCCGGTCAATACTCAATTGACTGGTCAATAAGCCAACCCTGGCTCAACATATTTCTAGTGACAAACCTGGTATTGTAATGAAATGCTCCAGTGCATATTGTTGGGATTGCAAGTTACTGGTTGTATACACACAATATATAAATAACACTTCAGTACTCCTGGGGCTCCAACATTTTATAATGAGATTTCAGTCATGATGTGATGTGCCCTAGTGCATGATATTGTCAGATTTTGCATTTTGCTTTATTATATATCCCATAGTCTAGCCCTTGCATTCTTTCTAATAGAAGATACAGAAATCTGAACATTAGGCAAAAGTTTGGCATTTATTCCTTTTTTTTTCATTTCACATTCATTCTATACTGATCACAAATACAGTCACACGTTACAATACCAAATTCTAAAGGTAAGAGTCAGTCACACCAAATGTCAAGGGGTTACAGGTTTAAAACTCAAATCAGGTATAATTTACTTCTTCATATTTTCCCATTAAACTTCCAACACACAGTTATTAGGACGCCTATATCTGGCTACACCCAATTCAATACGTATTATTTACCTAAAAACTAACGTCCTATTGTTCTGCCATAACTTGTAACTAAACTATAGTACACAGTCCCATATTTGACATGGATCATATATTTAATATAGTCCCATTTCTACTTACCGTCATTGTTCGAATATAAGCCGCACCACCCCCAAACCTGATAGAACAGATAAAAGTGGCTTAACGAAAAGTATAAGCAGCCAGACATGTATATAAGCCGCACCCCCAACTTTTTACTTCCAAATTCTGGGGAAAAAGTGCGGCTTATATTCGAACAATAACGGTATTTTAATTGTAAACAACCAAAGGAATTGTTTTACTCCTGTTAAAAGGGAACTCATCCTTCATAATAAATGTTATCAAATATAGTTTAGGCCATAGAAAATAAATTCCTAGATTCTCATCCCCGCCCGCCCCTCGAAAATCACTCCGCCCGAACGTTTTTTATTTTGAAAAAAAAAATATGTACATCAAAATTTACCTTACGTTCATTTTTATTCAACGTTATTTTAATAATAGCATTTCTGTACAATGTCCTTAATACTTATAATGAAAAAGAAAGTTGTTAAAACTTCAACACATGTATATAGATACGTTCACAGTGAGAATGAAAAATAAAAATAAAAAAATAAAACCCGCCCACCCGCCCCATTTTTTCCCAAAATTAGGATGAGAATCTAGGAATTAATTTTCTATGGCCTTAATAACATGCTACAGTTTTTTTTTAATGACAACTAAGTTTCTTTCTTTTTAAGGGCTTACCACATTCCTCCCAATCATGTTCATTGATAAAAAAAAATATCAAAATCTCAATAATGACCAAATGCCGTTAAATAAAACTTTTCACAAATGAATGTTAGTATTCCATTTAACAGCATCTTGCTGAGATTTTGATAATTTTCTTTTTATCGATGAACATGATTGGGAGGAGTGTGGTAAGCCCTTAATTTGAATTTGTTTATTTCAGAGAAAGCTTTCTGTTGACACCAATGTATGGTTAGAGAAGGATAACCAGTAGGCTTCAACCTGACTAAAATCATCTCCTGAAAACCGCTAGTGGCTACGCTAATGTTTTGTTTGATCTGACTTCAGTGGGATTGCAGTAGGCTACTTCTAGCTGAATCCGTCCTCTTACAATGAGAAGATGTTGAATAGAACGAGTATAGAAGAGGCTAACAAACACCTGCAAGCTTTGTACAGTCGAGTGAATGAGCTGGAGGCAGTGGCGCAGGAGCAGCACGATGCTCTGCTGGCAAAAGACTCGTTTATCCGAACCAAGATCCAGGAACTCTCTAAGCAAGATCTCATTATTCAGGGACTGAAACATAAACTTGAAGAGCAAGAAAAGCAGCTAGATGAACGGAATGAGAAGATTAATGATTTGGAAAAAGATCTGAATGCAAAAGATTTACATATCTCAGCAATGAAACCAAAAGTAAAAGCATTAAATGATCTCTTAAATATCATTCCTGACTTAAAGACATTTTTGTCGAAGATGGAAGACATAGCTGTTACTGTGAAGAGTTTGGACGAGTATGGTTATATAGAAGTTAGTGAATCTCCAAGTCCGTCTGAAGATGCTGATAATACCGATAGTGGACCAGTAAAATCGCAAACAAAACCAACACAGGACAACTCAAATATAGGTATTGAAGCAGCGCCCATGGAAGGCCTGCTCAGTACAACAGCAATAAATGCAAAACCGAATGAACATTTGAAACATCATCAGTCTGTAAATGCAAAAATAACTGAAGAATCTTATAACCCAGTTATTGACGGCTCTATGACTGTCGGAGAAATGGCACGGAATTTTGCCAAGTCAAACAGATCGAAGAAGTTTTCAGTGTCGGAGGAAGATGAAGAAGATATAGAATCCGAGGTCAACAATAGCAAAACTAATAGCACAATGAAAGAACATTATTTTTGAAATCAGACAAAAACATATGCAAAACAAAGGCAATGGTAATTAACACTAGAGTAATCTCAGTAAAGCAAGTCTTTCTGATTAACTTTCTGATTAATTTACACATAATTTACACAGCATTACAAAAAAGCCGGGGCTTTTGTGCTTTATAAAGATATATTTTCTATTTGACTTATAGGCATCAAGCATATATGCTTCAAATAAGGTAATAAGTTTAGGTTTTTGTCTCACAAAATTTATTTTAACACATTGTTGTCAGAGAAAATTATAAAAACAATGGCAGCTAACTCACTCTAACTCAAAATGGGCAAGGCACTGTCGCCAAATCATTTGTTTACATTTAACTGACTCATCAGTGTGGGTCAGTCCACTTAACAGTTTGAAGGGTTGTTTAGCAGAAACTTTATGCAGTTGATAGCAAAAAGTGAAGACCCAGGTCAGACCAATGTTCAGACTGATTTTGGGTCTATAATTATTGATAACAAATAATGTGGATGCACTATATTCACTGGCATAAAATTTCATGATTTTCAGTTGAACACAATTATCACAGGTTTTTAAATTTGTGGAACTCAATTTTCCAAACGATTATCAATTCTTAATTTTGCTTGGTTTAAAATTTGTGGATCAATCTGCTAATAAAATCCATGACCTTTAGTACCCCTTGAATTTTAATGATTTCACTGTATGACACATTATGATTAGGAGGTCATGTTTCCACAAGATTAATACTTTGCATTGTAATTCTTTTTTTTTACTGGAATATTAAATGTTTAAATGGTGCATAGTTAAAATCCTAGTTATTCTTTACTTTCAATTATGTATTTCATTAACTCTAAATAATGGAAGATTTATACATCAGGTTTAAGGCTTTTGTAATCAATTTATATGATTTATTTTTCTTTAACATTTTTATTTCATGCATTTAAATGAAATGAGAACAGAAATCTGTAGAATATTATTCACTTATACACTTAACAACTTTTCTAAGTATACACCTTCATACTGGGCCATTACTGGCTTGATAACTGAGCTATTGCTCTAAAACTTTCAATAAAAATCCAATAAATACTAACTGATTTATTAGAAAAATTGGTCGAATTGAACAGGCATATTGGAAAACTAAAAGATAGGTGACTACCTTTTATGCATTCAAACTGATTTGCCCCAAAGTGGGTTGGACTATAAACAGTAATAAAACATTATGATTAGAATGAAATGAATTTAACAGAAATAGAAGAATAGCATATTTCTAGGTTCCAAATGTTCATTTATATGTACGCCTAATTTCATTTATTATGTTGAACATTCGCTTTATTAACTGATTTTGTGAATTTGTATTTTGTGGATGTTAGTATTCTAAACGATTTTGAGCAGTCAGTTGTCGGTCATTTTGAATGAAGTTTTTAGTAATAAATCAGTAAGCATCCATTGCATGGTTTATGAAAAGTTTTAGGGCAGTAGCCCAAAAATCAAGCCACTAATGCACAAGTATGAAGTTGTATACTTAGAAAAGTTGTTAAGTGTATTTTAACTATTTTCTGTTGAAGTTTTAAACTGCTATTTTTACTGTATCTGAGAACATATTCCTGTTATGTACTCTGACTTATCATTATCTTTGTAAATCGTATAACTTAGAGTTTTACATTATAAAACATTGTGGGTTTTTAAGGCCACTACTGGAAAACTAGTGCCTAAGGTTATAAAACTGAGCATAGAAACCAGTCTCAAATCTCAAGCATCTGATTGGCTGAAATGGCGACTGGTCGCCATTTCAGCCAATCAGATGCTTGAGATTTGAGACTGGTTTCCATGCTCAGCTTTATAACCTTGGGCATAGATCTTGCAATATATGAGTAGATGCCGCTGAAATGGTTTCAGTTAATCAGAGAATTATTAGACCTACACTCAACAAACTTGTTAACCCTTTCCTCCATAGATACAACTGATCAGGATCTTCACTGTTTGCTTTTTGATTTGTTATTTCTGATCAAACCAGGGTTGGCACCAATCAACCGCCCCTGGTTTAAACCGGCGGTTTTAACCGGTTAAAACCGTCCCGGTCAATACTCCCAAAGTGGTCAATACTGGTCAATACTGGTCAATTGAACTTTTTTTCAAGATTTTCATAAAAGAAATGAAGAAAACAAACCATTTAACTCTTCTTTAATTTCTACTTAAAGTTACTTTAGAACTAACTTGACTTGAACATGCTTTGCACTTTAAAATTGTCTTATTTCCCTCATTAATGTGATCATAAAATCCCCAAACATGAGTTTTTTGGCTTTATTCTGGTAGTTTTTAGACAAAATAAGAATTCTTTTAATTTCATTGTTTTATAAACAATCAACTGAGTATGATTCAGTTACTTTAAAAATCTTTTTTTTGAACAAAGGCAATTTGCACCACCAGTAGGTGTTACACTCTTGCCAAGTAACATTTGTGTATGACAATGGATGGTCAGGAGATGGAAGGGTGTTGTGTCACACGTCTTTTGCTTATTGAACTTGGGAAAATATCAATTAAGATGCCAATGTGTTTATTTAAGAATTATCCAATAACCATAAAGTAGGTGTTTCACACTTGCAAATTAACACTTGTGTTTGACAATGGATGGTCAGGTGACTGAGGGGTGACTGCACATCCTTTGACCTTACAGATCTTTGCACAAGTAAACAACCAAGTCATACTATTTCATACAATGTACTGAGCACTTGGGCAAAGCTTACTGTTATCAGTAAATTAACCCGTTACCGATGTCATGCAGTGATTGTTACGTATATCAGGGCTATCCGATCAACGTTTTTTGGCGTTGTCCCGGTTAGCTCAGTTGGTTGCGTCGCAGGAATTGCATGGCTAGGCGCTGTCGCCGTGACGGTGCGGGTTCGCTCCCAGCTAGAGACACTATCATTTGAAATTCACAGTAGCGCTATTTGTGCAGTGTGGCGGCCGTAAAAAGTCTCCCCGTAAATTTAGTCAGTACTGTTATCAGTAAATTAACCCGTTACCGATGTCATGCAGTGATTGTTACGTATATCAGGGCTATCCGATCAACGTTTTTTGGCGTTGTCCCGGTTAGCTCAGTTGGTTGCGTCGCAGGAATTGCATGGCTAGGCGCTGTCGCCGTGACGGTGCGGGTTCGCTCCCAGCTAGAGACACTATCATTTTACGGAATGTTCTTCACCGAATCCAACACAGAAACTACATAAAACATAACAAACATTGTATAACTTGAAACTTTTTACATACTAAATTTATTGATTTCAATCTGTTACTTATCATAAATGCCTATATATCATTCTGTTTATACATACACTATAGTTTCCATGTCCTTATGAAAATGTGTTTGTAAGTGTTAAATGCCCAAAGCTGAATGACCATATAATTTAGAACAATACACATGAGAACTCATGCATTAAACCAATGAACAAAACAACTTTTGATGGTTACATTCAAGAGATTTTACCCAATCAAGGGAAATTATTTTCCACCTAATTTGCTTTGCTTAACCGGCAGAAAATATATTTCTATTACTTATTGAACATATGAACATACCAATTAATGAGTTGTGTTCATTTAAGGATTATTCAATATTAAACCATAAATGTAGTACTATTTAGGCCCCTACAGGGTCTATTGTAAGGGCCTAAAGGATTTTAAATGATTCTAAGAACATTTTGGACAGTTTGGTTGTGAATAAAATTTAATTGACCATTAATGACCAGTATTGACCAATAATGACCGCTATTGACCAGTAAAGTCCACTATTGACCACTGGCCCGGTCAATACTCAATTGACCCGTCAATAAGCCAACCCTGGATCAAACTGCGACCAATGCAGATCCTGATCAGACAGCATGGATGTGCCCGCTGATCTGGATCTACACTTGTCACACATAAAATGCATATAATATGGAGTAAAGGGTTAAAAGACATTCAATCATCTTTTTTGATTTTCCAGGGGTGGAATGTTTAGAGACAAAGAGAATCTATCATTGGTATTCGGTGAAGATCAAGGTATCTCAACCTGAGGGTAATGCTTTCCAGATGGAAACGAGGCTGTGCCGAGTTTCCGTCTGGAAAGCATAGCCCGAGGGTTGGGATACCGCGATATTCGCCGAATACCAATGATTGATTATTTTTCTCACTTACTTCTTAAGATTCAAACAAAATTCTTTAAAATTTATAAAAAGCGCAAGAATTTTAGAGAACTATTTCTTTCGCGTAATTAAAATGCTGCGCAATAAAACGAAAGTACGCGAGCTCGCACGCGGAGTGTTAGATAAGGCCATGCGAGATAAGGAAATCTCACACGGTTAAAAATAGAGAATTTTCTGTCTAGTAAGTGAGAAAAGATGTGTATTTTATCCGCTAGGGGGTGATCTTGTTTGACAGTTATGTATGTTCTGTTTTAATTTTACCCTTTACGCCATGATATGGTTGTTATCCTATTGGCAAATAGTGTAGATGAGCCGTCTGATCAGGATCTACACTGTTTTGCTGTTACATTCATTAGGTTATTTCAGACGAAGAAGCAACCAGTGTAGCCCCAGATCTCATGGCACACGTGTGCTAGATGTTCTGGATCACACGTGATAACCTCGATATATTCTAGCTGTTCTGTGATCATACACATTACCATCACACATTCCAAGCTTAATGTTAATATAGCATGATGCTTTCTTTGTGTTTCTTAATTTTATTCTATACAATGTTTTAGGAGCATTTTATATGGGATGTTTATGTACAGAGGGTGTTTTTAACCTTGTTTTCTGTTAAAGATACATTTTTTTTATACTGTAATCATTTATTGTATAGAGATAACTTCTACTGCATAGATAGATTTTGAAAAACCATGGCACTTTTCAAATTCTCTGTCAATTAACTCAGGTATACATAAAAGGAATTCGAAAACAAATTGACATATATGTAAACCAGGTGGAAAGCTTGTGTCACTTATAACACCCAGGGCCTGAGGTCAAGGTCACTTTTTCAAAAATCTTGTCTGCATGGGGATTGTTATAACTAGATCCCTGTTGGCAACATGTCGAACCCCAATTTCACATCACCTTTGACCCCTAACTGTGACATTCAATTTGACCTTTGCAATGAGAAACCTGGGGTTTGTGCACAACATTTTGTCTCAAAAAGATTGCTCAATGCATGTAATATTATGGGCCTGACAAGCGTTCACATGACCTTTGACCTCTAAATGTGACCTTGTCCTTTAAGATGTGAACCTGGTGTTTGTGTGCAACACTCTCTCATTGAGGTTAACGTTCATGCCAAATAAAATCAAAAATGCTGAAGTTATATCAAAGTTATGGGTCAGACAAATCGGACGGACGCACTAATAGATGCACAACGGCGCACATGTACATGTAAGACACACACATATACAATGAATTGCCAAAGTGACAACTAAGCTGTAGAATAATTCAAAAATTAATTGTTTTAAATTCTGATTTACATAAGTGGGCTGGACATGCTACCCACAAGTGATAGTTATTATTTTTTCAACCATTTTCACACACTGTCTTGCAAACTTAGTATTAATCCAAAACTGACACAAGATGGTTACATCAAGTAAGTTTTATTAACCTATGTATGTATGTAAGAAAACTATATAATGTTCAAATAATATAATCATGTATAATATAACACATTAAAAATATCACAAAAACTAATTCATTATAGATTAAATATTTTAAAATTATGTAATTATGATTGTAAAGGTTGTGATATACACTAGATAAATATACTCTAGAACGGGACATAGCAAGGCCAAAATTCCTATGCATTTTGTTATATTTTCCAACCAATTTATTTGTATTGTATTTTTCATGACATAACTTATTTTATTTAGTTGTTGTAATGCATTCCATGAAACACAGATGTTATACAGTTTGTCAACCAGTTCCGGTTAATTCATATATTCGTTGTAAAAAAATATACTAAAAGCATTAATCAGAACTTTGTTTGTTGTTTGATTATAAGCAAAATATCTTACCTAAAAGATGCTGAATTTATTTTAGTCTCCGCATTATTTACTTTTACATATGTAACATTTATTTAAAGACTAGTTTAAACCAGTTCCGGTTAATTCAATCTATTCCGGTCAAAACGTTGACATGTTTTAGAGTGAATTTTGACTGTCTAATTTGATAGCTGTAAACTAGCTTTTACAGAACAAATTCATTTTTACACGTTTTCTGTCTAAAGGGTGCAAAATAATTCTGAAAGTAATGTGAACTAAATATAATAACACACCAAGTATTATGCTATAATTTATTTCTATTTATTACAATATTAACAAAAGCAATTAAGAACTAATGACATCACAGGTATTGCACCACGACGTTTATCTGATTAACCTTACAGCAATAATTTCATGAGACAGAAATGTTATAATCAGGTGGTGGCACAACAGTGCCCCCTCTTCGTGTGGAGTTAGCCATCGTGGATAGCTAGGTACTGGTGACCCATAAACTTCTGTTAACACTATGACATCATTATGATATCTTAGATGTAGGGTGCAAAAGACCTTGAGACATGTCCAATATGTAAACAAGCTGCATCCTCTAGCTTTAAGTGTCTCTTTTCCTTGGTAGCCGTTCCCAGTTTATCCTTTAAAATTCAATTCCAAAACTGGAATTCACACTACTTACTAATTCTGAATCACTGATCCGGAACTGGTTCAAACGCATGCTTCTGAAAAACCGTCACAAAACAGAATGAAAATATTTATGAATACGATCTTGCTTCTGATGATAAAACATTGATATAACACACAATTGCAAATCACCTTTTTTCGTTGTCGGGCCAATCAAGTTTGTTTCTTGCGACGGATTCACGCTTAACATCATCCGCGTTAAAAACTTTTGGACGCGAGCGTCTGCAATAGTCTTTGTTGATGCAGCTCTTGACCGAAAGTAAACAATAAATCAAAGGTTTAAGTTCATAAATGTTCAGTTGAAATGCTTTTTATTGCGACTAAACGAGTATTTTCTCTCGTTGTTTCTAAATGTTTCTAAAATGGGGTAGGAAATATTAAAGTTAACCGGAACTGGTTCATAACCGGAACTGGTTGACAAACTGTATTTGTTTTTACCAGCATAAGAAAGAAATTTTTTTCACCAATTGAGCTCCTTAATTCGTAATTATATGAGTGGCATAGCAAAGAGTGAAAATTCATAAGTTCAGAGATCATAAGTGAAATACTTCACTGGTTAAAACAAATTTTCTTTGTATTTTATGCTTTTACTGCACAACTTGCGTGATTTTGACAGAAACATTGTATGAAATGAAGCCAAAAACATGTTTACGATGTTACGTCACAATGTCATACACCGAAACTTGAACCCGTTTCTAAATGTTTTCATTCTGACTAATACATGCGTATGGGTACCAACGTGAAAAAAAAATTAAAAAGATATTCCACTGTTTGCAAACAGTGGAATATTACTTCGATTTCAACAATTAATTTCCATGATGTAGCTGGAAAGGATAAAATAAAAAGATATGTTTGTTTTATGTTTAAATGCGATCACAAAATATCCGGTGCATATAAGCACACATTTGCTGTATTTTACGCAACAGTAACGCATATTTGTTTTTTTTTTAAATCATCTGTTAAAATAAAGTGCTGTGTGTATACTTCCATAGGAAGTTTCTTGCAGGTAACCCTCAAATTCCTTCATACTATTTGGAGCACAAGAGCTTAATAATCAAGATTGGTAAATAGTTGAATTAGATGAAATAAAACTAGAGTTGTCTCCCTTTTTGGAAAAATAATTGTCAGTTGCATAGAGTTCTAACTTATCATAGAGACAAGGTCATCATAACTTTCAGTGTTTTTCAAATAAGACAAATTTTTACATGTTAATTTAACCCTTTCCTTCATATATACGCATGTTTACACATGTTTGATCAAAATCTGCACTGGTGGCATTTAGGTAAGGAATAACCTAACAAATCAAAAAGCAAACAGTTTAGATCCTAATCAGACAGCATGGATGTGTCAGCTGATCTGGGTCTAAACTATTCACCCATGCAATAAAGGTGTGTCTATGGAGGAAAGGGTTAAAGTAACAGACATTATGTATGCATTGTGTTAAATCATACGCTGCAGACATGTATATTGGCAAGTTGCGAAGTCAACAACTTCTAGATGTAGGGCATTTGTCATAACTTGGGGACATTTTCTTGTTTTAAATGGTCATTGGTGAATATAGAATAATAAATTTTAGAATTTTCATGACGTGGGGCATTTTTGATAACCAAATGACATGTTCTTGTTTAATTTATTTGAAATGGTCATTATGTCACTATAGAATTATGATTGTTAGATTTTTAAAGTTGTTGTATATAAATATAAAGAATATTTAAAAATAGAAATAAATTACTACAACTGCCATAACACGTTTGGAATATGATTTTTACCGTAAAATTTGCCCTAGCATTTAAAATGTCAGCAGAAATAAGGTGTTGACCAGACTGTATGTTGCAAAAATGCACAGTACCCGGTAATATGTTTCTATTAAATCACATTATAAACCATTCAAAATTTGATAAACCACATTTGTAGTCTCTAAATTTTCCCATTTAGATAATTTTACATTCGTGTATCAGTTCAATAATTCAACTCAGATGACTAGTTTATCAGTTTTATCAAATAAACAATACAAACAAAACCTAGCTATTGTTTCATAAAATGTTCAAAATGTTAACTTTAACAGTAACAATTACAGTCTACCAAAGTGGCCCTTACCAAATTTTGAGTAATATATTAATTCCACAAAAATAAGGATCTAAATGATCGTTAATTGTCATAAAAGAATGTTGACAGAAAGGACACTATCGAAAATTTTATCATAGATCCAGGTTTTATGTAGTGTGCAACCACTGTAAATCCAAGTCAGCTTGCACATCATGCAATCAGATCTGGAACTACACTGGTCACTTAATGGTCAGAAATAATTTCATGAATCTAAAAGGAAACAAAAGAAGAACCTAATAAAATGGCGCAGATATGCCGGCTGATCTGGATCTACAATGTTCGCCCATGGGATAACATCCATATCGAGGGTTGTACGCAAGACTGTCGTAACTACATTGAAATAAAGAAGAGTTATGACAGTCTTGCATGCAACCCTCGATATATCCTATGGAGAAAAGATTATTACTCTGGACAGCAAAATGTATTGTCCCTTTTCTTCATATAAACCCATTTCATAGCATGTGCAAACAGTGTTGCCTTCTGATCAGGATCTGCACAATTCACTTTTGGCCAGAAATAACCTAATAAATCAAAATTTGAACAGTGTAGGTCATGATCAGATGTCACAGATATGCAGCTTATCTGGATCTACACTGTTCGGCCATGTGATTAAATGCATATATATTAGGTAGAGGATTAAAACATTTTTTGGGGGTATCATGTTCTGATCGCAGTGTTTTTATTCCCTTTGGCTGTTGTATGTTTTCATCCTCTCTTCCCGATCTGCTTCCCATAGGTGCAGTTCGTCTTCGGAGTATATATGCTTCATCATTTCCTTCATAAATATGTCACAGTCTCCAAACACCCGACACCCTGCAGGTTCTCCGTCTGGTCCTGTACGCTCAAACATGTCATCTACTGGCGTCTCTTGTCTGAAACAGTGTGGAAGGCATCATTAACCCTTTACTCCATATGTGTGCAAACAGTGTAAATCCAGATAAGCTGGCACATCCATGCCAACTCTTCAGGATCTACACTTTCTGCTTTTTTATATATAAGGTTATTTGGGGCGCGCCATGGGAAAAGGTACCTTCGGTCATATTTTGTGACATTTTAGTTGTTACTATATTTAGAAAGAACTTACAACTATCTATCAGTTTCTCAGAACTAACAAGTGCTTTTCTTACACATTTTGACAATAAAATGACATTTTTAACGCGAAATGCATAATAAACAATGTCGTCTGCTCAACTTTATGACGTCATTTCAATGATTGACGTTAATTGTCCGAAGGTACCTTTTCTCGCGACGCGCCCCATTTCTGACCAAAAAGGGAACAGAGTAGATTCTGTTTGACTGCAAGCCATGGATGTGCCAACAGATCTGGATCTATACTGTTCCTTTGGATTCATAAGGTTATATCTGACCATGATACAACCTGTGAAAATCCTGATTAGAAGCCATGGATGTACCAGCCGATCTCTATCTACACTGGTTGCATGCATGCTAAAAGGTACATATTATACATATAAAGAGTAACAGGTTTCAAAAAATGATACTTCATTAGGCCATAGAAAATTAATTCCTAGATTCTCATCCCCGCCCGCCCCTCGAAAATCACTCCGCCCGAACGTTTTTTATTTTGAAAAAAAAAATATGTACATCAAAATTTACCTTACGTTCATTTTTATTCAACGTTATTTTAATAATAGCATTTCTGTACAATGTCCTTAATACTTATAATGAAAAAGAAAGTTGTTAAAACTTCAACACATGTATATAGATACGTTCACAATGAGAATGAAAAATAAAAATTAAAAAATAAAACCCGCCCACCCGCCCCATTTTTTCCCAAAATTAGGATGAGAATCTAGGAATTAATTTTCTATGGCCTTACCATACAGTTTAAAATTGAGTGCTTGGAGCAATACAGGTCTAACTCTTAAAGAATTCTGAAGGAGATAGTCCAGTTTTGTGTGAAAGTCAAAATCACCTGTGACGATGCCATTATTTTACCTGAACAATTTCACTACATCAGATGTTCAATGACCTGTTGGTTTGACGTTTCTTTTAAAAAGTTTAGACGTAATTAATTATTTTCAAATTTTACACCATTATTCTCTATAACAATCAACCCTTTTCTCCATAGATCCTCCAGATAAGAGTTATAAGGTACTTAAACATGTAAAGGCTTTCCAAGGCCTATAAAATGGGAAACTGCAAACAATTCCTTCTAGATAATAGAGGCTTTACTGTAAAAATACTTAATGCATAATAATTTTTATTCCACCAGAGAACACGAGTCTTTTTGGAGTGTAATTTGACTACTACTTGCATATTTTCCAAGTGATCAATATACAGTAGCTGCATTGTATAATAATCAGACCCCTACCTATTACAGATAATCAGTTTATTTCTATTTTTCATCTTCTTGATGAGATCAGCGGCTGGTGTAACCTGAAGTGTGGTACCAAGGCACAACATGACATCACATTGCCGAGCATTGACTCTTGCTTTATCCAATATGTCCTCCTCCAGAAGGTCGCGAAAATTGATGATAGTGTCTCTAAGATACCCCTTACATCCCTGTACAACATATACAACACAAAATTAGTATTACAGCTCATACATTTTTCTGGTACTCTTGCATTTGACTGTTACACAACAGAATTTAAAACTGTGGAACAACATTAGTTTAATTTGAAAAAAAAAAGACTCTTTAACTGAAGATAATGTATATGTTAAGTGAATACCCTTTTGTAGACACATGTATGACTTGATAAAAGTGGTCTTAATTTCAAGGTGGTCTTTACAAGTGGTTTAACTGTATTTGTAAAATTTGGTAGTTTCAAGTAATGGAAGATATTACAAGAAAATAAGACAATAGTTAAAAGTTTCTTTTGTATTTTATGGCAGTTTCAAGATTATATTTGTAGATGTAGTAAGTTTTATTAAAGCCACAATTATACATATTCCAAAGCTTTAGGCTCACTTGAGCTCACAAGACAATGCAAAGTACTTTATGTTAGTGGTGTACATAAATACAACCTACAATGCGTAATTTTTTAGCTGAACATTTTTTTTACTTCAGCAATTGTCTTACCTCCTGTTCACACTTCCTGCCTGTCCGATGACTCAATCCACATCTATCACACTTTGAGGCATGTTTCGGCTTTTTTACACTACTTTTACCAAAGTCTTCAATCTCTTCAAAATACTGACTGCCCTGGTCGTCCATTACATAAAATTTTCGGTTATATTTACAGCCACACTTTTCACATTCTTCCATAAAAACATTTCCGTGCAGCTCTGAAATTTGATTTTCAGGTATTCCCGACAATGTGTGTAAGCCGTCTCCATTCTGACTGATGATGTACTTCAGATATCCCGATGTCATTAACTTTTGCAAGGCTTCATGGGTATATGTTGGTCGCAGTTTTTCATAAGGAACTCCATCTTAATAAAAAAATATTTCTCAATATTTGCAACACCTATGGATTTGGTTATATGATATCCAGTGCCCAAGGTTATAAAGCTGAGCATGGAAACCAGTCTCAAATCTCAAGCATCTGATTGGCTGAAATGGCGACTGGTCGCCATTTCAGCCAATCAGATGCTTGAGATTTGAGACTGGTTTCCAAACTCAGCTTTATAACCTTCAACCCAGAAAGGCAATATATCCTCACATACCCTGTCAAGAAACCTTATATATAACATTTAAAAGTGAATGTAGGACTAAAGTATCTATATTAATAAATTTATACTAAGAGAAATTAAAAATAAATAACAAATTTCTGCAGAATTATTCATGCAAACTTATTTTCGCAATACGATGCCATCTGCAAATATAGAGCCTAAGGCATTAGCAAAAATTATTTGGTCATAAATGTTTGATGGTTTACAGCATACCTTCCTCTTCTTCCTCTGAGCTGGATCCTAGCCTCTGCTTCTTACAACTCGGTTCATCCCTATCATCACTGGAACCAGCAAGCACAGAACTCTGGGAAACAGCTCTAGTCTGGTCCTCCTCTGTCCACTTACCAGCTTTACCTCTGTAATCTCCAATACCAGCTGATGTAGATATACCTGCACCTAAAGACAAAGAGCTGTTGTCTTAAATGAAGTCATATTGATACTTCTTGTTGAAATTTTTGCAATTTTTTTTAATTAAGTCAGCTGGAGCAATACAGTTTCTTACCAGTCATAATAAAATAAGTCAATCAGCAATGAAAGTACAGATTTCACCAGTTATATATTATTAGGTGAGACTGCTAGATCTGTAGTGTTTCCTACCAGTCATATTTAACTAAGTCTGTCAGCAAGTCAGCACTGTTTCCTACCAATCATATTTAACTAAGTTAGTCACCTAGGTCAGTACTGTTTCCCACCAATCATATTTAACTAAGTTAGTCAGCAAGATCAGCACTGTTTCCTACCAGTCATATTTAACTAAGTCTGTCAGCAAGATCAGCACTGTTTCCTACCAATCATATTTAACTAAGTTAGTCACCTAGGTCAGTACTGTTTCCTACCAGTCATATTCAACTTAGTCAGTCAGCAAGATCAGCACTTATTTTTACCAGTCATATTTAACTTAGTCAGTCAGGAAGATCAGCACTGTTTCCTTCCAGTCATATTTAACTTAGTCAGTCAGGAAGATCAGCACTGTTTCCAACCAGTCATATTTAACTTTGTCAGTCAGCAAGATCAGCACAGTTTCCTACTAGTCAGTCATATTTAATTAAGTCAGACTGCCAGATCAATAATGTTTCTTAACAGCAGAACTGTTTCCTTCCAGTTATAATTTACTCAGTCCATTGGCTAATTTAGGACTGTTTCTTACCAGTCATATGATAACTGTTGAGACCGGCAGCCAACTTCAGATTAAACCTTCATTTCAAGTTATCACAATTCCACTATACATGTATCCTACCAACCTGTTTATTTATTAGAAAGTCTACCTGTAAAAGCCACACAGTGCTTAGCTGATTTCAGCCAGTCTGCTGCTCTGTGCGCCTTACTGACTATTTTACTGATGCTGTCGAACTGTTCTGGGGCTTCACTTGCTATTTTTACCAGAGCTCTTTCTTCTTTTGTCATACCAGATGTTTTTGTTGACCTGGTCCTGGTTAAATAAATAAGTAATACTGCAATCAGTGTAGATCCAGATCAGCGAACACATCTGTACCATCTTATCTGAATCTACACTGTCCGCTTCTTGGGCAAATATAAGTTAATGACTCTAAAAACAAAAAAGCTTCAATAAGAATCAAAAAGCAGGGATGGTCTGGCTGATCTGGATCTACACTGTTCACTCATTTTGTGAAAGTCATATCTGTATTGTAAATGGATAAATTTATAGAAAATCAAACTTTCCAGTGTGACATTACACAAGTTTGTTATAGTTCCATCTACATGCCTGGAATACATTTGAATAAAAAGAAACAGAATTTGTAGCCCAACAAAGGCTTTTCTTATATACAACGGTGGCCCTTTCGGCACAACTCCTTTACCATTTAAATCCATGCACCAGGTAAAGGACAGACATCAACTAAAATTCAATAAAATAGGTCTATGATTGGAGTCGAATAATTGAGACTACAGAATTTGATAACACTAGTAATTTTTTCCTACTATTTGATAAAATGCTCACAAAATTCATAATTCTGTGGGTGTTTGTCATGTTCTCACATAAAAATTTAAAAGAAATTGATTAGAGAATCTGCAAACAAATCTCATTCGATGTAGGATTTAAATCCAAAGTCTCCGGATCTGGAGTCCAATGCTCTACTTCTAGACCACTGTTCTTCCTTCATCACAACTAAGTCGAAGTCTTTCTATGATCTTTCAATAACATTTATTAATTTTTTACAGGTTGTATTGTATACTCACAACTGTCCTTTAGCCTTTTCATGCTGCCTAACATTGGATTCTATCCTAGATAGATAGATTTTTTATAGATAGATTTATTGCTATATCCTTTCCTCCATAGACACATCTTTATTGCATGGGCGAACAATGTCGACCCAGATAAGCTGGCACATCTGTGCCGTCTTATCAGGATCTGCACTGTTTGCTTTTTGATGCATCAGGTTATTTCAGACCAAAATGCAACCAGTGCTGATTCTGATCAGGCAGCACGGATGTGCTGGCTGATCTGGATCTACACTGGTCGCACATCTGTATAAATTCATGGAGGAAAGGGTTAAATAGTTGTAGGTTTTATCTCTATTTACTCTGAACGGGTTATTATTTGGCAAAATTGTACCAACTGGCACACTAACCTGGAGTCTTCTAACAGCTTTTCCCAGCATTCTATGTGGAACTCTGCTTCTCCATTTGCTCTCCAACTGACAACAAATTTATTTTGTTCCTTAAAGCCTGATTTTGGAAAGGCAGTTTTTATTTCAACTCGACGATCTATAATTTGTCCACGCTGGCAGTTCTTGAGGCAACACTTTTTTAGTTCTACACTCATGCTTTTCTTTGAACTTTTCTGTCATTGCAGGTGTGTTTGTTTACATCGCAAATTAGTCGTATGATTTTACGACTTTTGATTTTCAACTTTTCTACTGCGAACAATTGTCAAAATATTTCGATTTTAGCTTTTGTTTTGAAATAGTGGTTACCTAATTATCTTATATGACTCTAAACTTTTAAAAGATAAAAGTCGTAAAATTGTTTTGCTAGTTTCTGATATTTAAATGTAAACTTCCGGTTGACAAGTAACACGTGTTTTCGTGCCTGTCTAGCTTCTTACTATGGAAAGTTAGGCCAGTTACCTTCATTTACATCAAATTATGTCAGAGGCAAGCAAGATCTTCACAGGATACCGTGCCCTGGGATTTGTCAGTAATCATGTCCCGCTGGCAGTACGTTATCACCAGAAGCACAAGGAAAACTATGTAGTGACTTGTGTAGGAAAGTCATTCCATACATACAATGTAAGTTCAAGGTGTCTGTTGGTTGACAGAAAATAACAAATTCCCTATTGTAATTAGCCCAACTTATTTTATTGTGCACAACAAGGGATTTTCTATAAATACTCTGTTAGAAGAGTGAGGCAGTATTAAAATATAGATGGTTTACAATGGTGGCACTTCGCGCACAACACCCTTACCACACACAGAATCCGATGTGAAAAACAATGAGGACAATTTTTTCTTTTATGGCTATATGCCAATAACAAGAATCCTTGTTGCCAACTTTAACGGCTTCAAATAGCTTTTTAAACCCTATATGTCTTGAAAAAAAATACACACCTGAAAAGCTCACTCTAAATAAAATCAATATATGTGGTACTTTATAAAAATGTCTTTATTATTTATGTGAAACACTTATAAGCGATATTTTGGTTACACAGCTAAAAGTTTACATGACAGTAGTGCAGTGATTGATAAAAAAGAACGTTTTCATTAGTTATGAAGTTTAAATGAACGTGTCAACAGCAGGTGTCATGGTAGGTTTAACAAGTTTTTAGGCCTGAGGAATATTTGATTGATTCTTTAACACTTCTACAACATTTGAACATACCAGTGCCAAAATTTTCAAGTGGCGGTAAAAAAAGAACTTAAACTGGGGTGATTTCCACCACAGGTTTAATTAATTTTAATTAATTGGTATATAATTTTATCTAATGTCAGTTGCAACAGTCTACCAGGTGTATAAGCTTCATGTACATGTTCGATACCTTGCTTGCAGGATGAGCAAGATGGGGAATAGTTGTCTGGAAAAAAAATTGTGAATGCAAGCAAAGATTGCTATGTCTTCGATGTATTACAGTTAAAAGAATTTGTGACTTTTTCGACATAACTCATTTTTGATTATGTTTTTTGCACCCATGAAGTGGAAGTCATATAGAGTTGCACTCGTTTGTATGTCTGTATGCATGTCCTCTAAATTTTGTGGCATCAACTCACCACTGGCAGATTTCTTTCAAACTTGCCTAGATTATCAAGCAGGATGTGTAGATGGTCGTAAAAAAGGAATTTTTCCTGCAACCATTTTTACTATAGTTATGGCCCTTTCTTAATTTCAGTAATAAAATTTTGTGGCATCAACTCCTCATTCACCATAATTATGGCAGATTGCTTTCAAACTTGCATAGATGACCAAGCAGGATGTTAAGATGGCTAAAAGAAAATAATCCTGCGACCATCTTAACTACCGGTAGATTTATGGCCTTTAGTTAATTTCAGTAATACAATTTTATGGCATCAACTCCTCATTTAGTGTCTAGCTGATTTCTTTCAAACTTGATCGGATGATCAATCAGGAAGATGGTTTTTATGCCCCCACAAAGTGGGAGGCATAATAGAGTTGCACTCGTCTGTCCATCAGTCGATCCGTACGTCCACTAATCTTGTGGCATCAACTCCTCCTAAACTATAAGGCGGATTTCTTTTAAACTTGCACAGATGATCAAGCAGGATGTGTAGATGATCGTAAAGAAAGGATTTTTTCCTGCGACCATTTTTACCAGAGTTATGGCCCTTTGTTATTACAAATTTTGTTGCAGCAGTGGGGGCATCAGTGTCCAAGGACACATTCTAGTTATGAAATTTATTTTTCCTGTGACCATTTTTACTCGAGTTATAGTTCTTAGTTAATTTCAGTAGCAAAATGGTGTGGCACTTAAGGGATTCCTCATTTACTTGTCATGGTGAAACCTTTGTTGTTAATACCTGATACACATTCACATTTTTGTTACAAATCTACAGCAGTGGGACATCAGTGTCTTGAGGACACATTCTTGTTATTAACTTAAACATGATCCCTTGAACCAGAAAACATGAATAATGTATCGAGGGGTCAGTGCAAAACTATTGTAACTTCTTCTTTATTTCAATGTAGTTACAATAGTTTTGCACTGACCCCTCGGTATGGTCCCAATGAATAACCCAGCTTGAATCAGCCATATCTCTGGCCCACTTCTAGATTTGTTCATACAATTAAATATGTATAATCTAAAACATTTATTTAACCTGATGCTTGCCAGTTCTAGGGATAATTTAACCCCTAACAATTTTGACCCCATAAGACATCTGGACCCCTGCACTTATAATGCACTTATGTACTTCCAAGTGCTATCGGACACTTTGATGTGTAAATATTTTGTCCCCTTGTAAACCCCTAAGACATCTCGACCACTGCCACTTGTGCAATACTAGCTATTTTATGCAGTACTACATGTAGTACATTTGAGAAAGCCTTGAATATGACCAGTTTTTTAATTGACAAAAAAGTGACAATTTTCTTTGTTTATTTCAGTGTTCCAAGCTTGGTATTGTGAGCGTCAGTAAGTATTAAATGCTTTGCTGCTTCTTTACTTTTACAAGACTAGTTCTTATATTTGTATGGTCTTATTGATATGTGGCAGATTTGGATTGAAAATTTAGTTACAAATTGAGGTACTGAGGCCGCTTGTACAAAATCTAATTCATTTCCTCCCCACTTACACAAGACATTTCCAACTGACTTGGAAATGTCCGCAAGTTTCTGCCTAGGTTCGAGTCGAATACCCCAGCCAAACATGCTTCGCTCGAAAGAGCTCCAAGGGTAATTGCCCTTCTCGCATCGCCAATATGGCAGATTTGTTTTGGAAAGAGTAGCCTCGACCAGGATTAAAACCTCGGACCTCCGGCTTACCGTGCCGTAGCTCTACCAATTAAGCTACTGAGGCCGCTGGTACGAAATCTACTACAGATATATAGTGATACTCAAAATGACCATGTTAGAGCTGTACTTAGAAGTGTATATGAAAAGTAAATTTCTACCTTTCTTCCATATAAACATGTTTTGAAGCATGTGGGACCAGTGCAGATCTAGTGCTGTCTGATCTAGATCTAAATTGGTCTAATCTTGATCAGAAAAAAAATTAATGAATCTAAAAGTAAACAGCGAAGATCTTAGTCACAGAAAACTTATGTGCTGGCTGATATGGATCTACACTGTTCACCCACACAATAAAGGTGTATTGATCATGTTGATTGAGTAAAGGGTTAAAATTTCTGCAGTCTTTCTTCAGTGGTACTAGTGTTGTATGAGACTTAATGTTTCATTCTGTTCCAGGTGACAGTCATCCAGAAGACATCTCGGTGCTGACTGTTGATAGAGATCTCACATTTACAGCATGTAGGAATGTTGTACGAGCTTTTACCAGGGGCAAACAGGTAGGTGGTGACACTGTAGTCAAGCCTGTACCAGGGGTAAATAGGTAGGTGGTGACACTGTTATCAAGCCTTTACCAGGTGCAAACAGGTAGGTGGCAACACTGTATTCAAGCCTTTACCAGGGGCAAACAGGTAGGAGGTGACTGTAGTTAAGCCTTTACCAGGGGCAAACAGGTAGGTGGTGACACTGTAGTTAAGCCTTTACCAGGGGCAAACAGGTAGGTGATGACACTGTAGTCAAGTTATTGTAGTTCAAGAAGAGTCAAGACTGAACAAGTTACTCCCCTTGGTTGAGATGGTTAGCTCAGTAGAATAAGCTTCAAACTATATATCACCAAGGCCTTCAGAAATCCTGAAATTTTCGCCATAACCTGGGGCACTTGTTTCTTGACATTGATGAAAAAACTGTATAACTGTTGCTTTGCATGAAAATCTGTTCTTGTGAAAATATATGTTACCACAGTAGTTGTTCAATAAAAATTATATATATTTCGTCACCTTAGTGCAATAATGGTATAAGTGCAATTGAAATATGAAGGAGATATACTGTTATTGCCTTAAGGTGACAATTTATGGCTTTGACATGTTTAGTTAACCCATCACTACCTTTATTGCATCTGTGCCATCTGATCAGGATCTGTTCACTTTATGATTCCTGACCAATATGTGACCAGTGTAGATTCTGATCAGATGGGATAGATGTGCCAGTTAATCTGGAACTACACTGATGCCACGCGGTAAAACCTGTATAGGATTAAGACAGTAGTACATTGTACATTACAGGTTGTACACACATACGATGGCCACAGTGCTGATGTACATTTGTTGTTGCCATTTGGAAACCACCTTATCTCTGTAGATGTGGATAGCACAGTAATAATTTGGGACATCAAATCAGAAGGTATGCTGTTTGTTTTTTTTCTTGCCAAAGCATTTATATAATTAGTGATGACCCTTTGTCTCTTGAAATTTTCCGGAAACCCTTATTTCGAGCCATGTTTTAGCTGAATTGTCATTTTTTCCTTAAATTAAGGGAATTTTGCCTGTTAATTCTCAGAATCCCCTAAAATGATCAAAAATACCCTTAAACATTCAGTATTTAGTGGCACCCCTGTTAACTATGTATTAATCCTTTCCACTTTGTATTGCTGTTTGTCAATCATCAAAATGAATCAAGAAGTCTTAACATTGAGCAAAAAACAGCAAAAATGTCTTAACATCCTGTCCCAATGTCTTTTGCATACAGAACAAACGAGATTCAGAAATCTGCTGGCCTAGCTATTGTTTACAATAAAAAAATGCTGTAAATGAATGAAAAAATGAAACAGTTCTCACTTATACGGTGTGCATACTAAAAATAAGCAATTCTCATTGTAAGGCCTTTCGAAGAAGAACCTATGTGCTGTAAACATAAATGTTAATATCTTAATATTTCTTCCTAAAATGTTTTTGTGTTTTTTTGGACAAGGTACCCAAGGGAACAAAAGTATTTATCTGAACACCCATCAGGTATATAATATTACAAACACCATACATGTTTATATTGTTGTTTATCAAATAACAGGTCAATATTGTGAGGTCAAGTTCAACAACAGCAGTTTTCAGATAACCACGTTGACACATCCTAGTACGTACCTGAACAAAGTCCTGTTCGGTAGTAAGCAGGGTACACTGGAGCTATGGAACATCAGAAAGAACTCCATGATCTACAGGTTCACAGGATGGGGGCAGCCAGTCACAGTTGTCGAACAGGTTTGTGTTTGTACATTGTTTGGCCCATTTACTCAATAAATACAACTTTTATCTCATCAATGAACAGTATAGACCAAGGTCATCCGGAACAACAAATTCTTGGTTTGTCATGTTGGCATTTAGACAGAATTACAAATACCTCATTTGTCATATGGGGCGCGTCACGGGAAAAGGTACCTTCGGACAGTTGACGTCAATCCTTAAAATGACGTCATAAAGTTGAACAGATGGCATTAATTGTTATGCATTTCGCGGTAAAATACCATTTTATTGTCAAAATGTATAACAAAATCACCTTTTATTTATGAAAAAATATTAGATAGCTGTAAGTTCATTCTAAATATAGTAACAACTAAAATGTTACGAAATATGACCGAAGGTACTTTTTCCCGTGGCGTACCCCATATTGTATGGTGGTTCTTGTGTGTTAAAATGTTTTACCCTTTCTTCCATAGATACACCTTTATTGCATGGGTGAACAGTTAGGATCCAGATCAGCCGGCACATTCGTGCTGTCTGATCTGAATCTATACTGTTCGCTTTTTTATTTGTAAGTTATTTATGACCAAAATGCGGATGTGTTGGCTGATCTGGACTTATACTGGTCGCACATGCATAAAAATGCATATTTATGGGTAAAAGGGTTAAAGGGCCCAGACACATCAACAGAATTCCTAACAGAAATCAGCATTTATAGTTTTGCAGTACTATTAGTGGTACCCACAAGGAACAGTTTGTGTTTTGTTAGTAGACCCCTAAATGTTGATAGTCATTGAAATACCCATGTTGTGTCCTGGAAAATCCCTGAAGTTAATATTGTTAACAAGTTTATCTAATCCCAACAGGCTCCTGCAGTGGATGTTGTGGCTATTGGTTTAGCTAATGGACAGATTCTCATACACAACCTCAAATTTGATGAGACCATCGCCAAGTTTCTACAGGACTGGGGACCTGTAACCACCATTTCGTTTAGAACAGGTAAAGTTCCAACACTTCTGCCTCCAGCAAAGTGAATAAAGATGTTTAACCCTTTCCTCCACAGACACAACTTTATTGTTTGGACGAACAGTGTAGATCCAGATCAGCCGGCACATCTGTGCCGTCTGATCAGGATCTGCACTGTTTGCTTTTTGATTCGTTAGGTTATTTCTGACCAAAATGAGACCAGTGCAGATCCTCATCAGACAGCACAGATGTGCCAGCTGATCTGGATCTCCACTGGTTGCACATGCGTAAAAACTCGTTTTTATGGAGGCAAGGGTTAAGTGTTGCTTTGATGCCAAGATTTGGAATGATCAACATAAACTTAATGTCGTTGAAGCAACATGCTTAACACATTACACCTTAACCCTTTCCTCGAATATATATACGCCTTTTATTGCATGAGCAAACAGTGTAGATCCAGATCAGCTGGCACATTCATGCTGTCTGAACAGAATTTACACTGTTTGTTTCTTGGTGAGAATTAACATAATAAATCTTAAAAGAAACCAGTGTAGATACTGATCAGAGAGCACAGACTGATATGCCAGCTGATCTGGATCTATATGCCAGCTGATCTGGATCTATATGCAAGCTGATCTGGATCTATATGCCAGCTGATCTGGATCTACACTGTTGTTTGCCCATGCCATATAGGCATATATATGGAGGAAAGGGTTAAATGAAAAAAAACACTTTAGATCCAGATCAGCTAGCACATTTGTGTAATCTGATCAGGATCTACACTGTTTGCCTTTAGATTCATCATGTTACTTCTGACCAACTGTGCATTTTGATCTGAATTTACACTGGTTGCACATGCATTGAAACGTGTATGTGTGGAGGGTTATCGGTTTACTGTATGGATATGCCTTCTACAACACGGACAAACATTTCCTTAAGGTTATAAAACTGAGCATAGAAACCAGTCTCAAATCTCAAGCATCTGATTGGCTGAAATGGCGACCAGTCGCCATTTCAGCCAATCAGATGCTTGAGATTTGAGACTGGTTTCCATTCTCAGCTTTATAACCTTCAGCCCTGAAGATCTATATCAGCAGGAAGATCAGATTCTGTGCCATCAGGTTTGGATCTACACTATTTCGCTTTTTGGTCAGAAATAACATAATGAATGTAAAAGCAAACAATGCAGATGATGATCAGATGGCACAGAATGTTCCAGCTGATATGGATCTACACTGTTTGCCCATTTGATAATGTCATTTCTGGGATCATATCAATCAAAGAAAGTTTGAACAGTACTCAGGTTAACTGGTTAACAGATTGGTTACAAGTTCTGGCTAAATGCTTCCTGGTCCAAAATCCATAACCGGTCACATCCATAATGATAAATGATTTTATTTAAAATTTTTACTTTCTAATGTTACCACAAAATAAACAGTGTCATGTGCTCAACTTTATGAATCTTTTCAAGGATTGGCAACAGCTGGCCAGAGACACCTTTTGCTGTGACACCCCAATTATGGATTGTTATTTCAGAATTTTGTAATTTGTGTCGCTTTGTCTGACTCTCCGATTGTCTGTCCATCTGTCACAAAAACTTAGCGTTTGCTATAACTTTGCCATTTCTTCAAACTTTCAAATTATATTGATTATGACAACATGGTCATGATAATGTCTAATTCATTAGGTCAGGGTCACTTTTAATGGAGTTCTCTATCTCTTTGTGCTTGGATTTTTTCAAACCAAGTATCCGATGGCAACACAAGTGTTTACATGAACAATATTCTAGTATGTATAAAAACTTATATTTTTATCTACCTGTACACAGATGGTCACCCAATAATGGCAACAGGAAGTGCTTCTGGGCACATTGCATTGTGGGATTTGGAGGAAAGAAAGTTGCAAAGCCAGATGAGAGATGCTCACATGACCTCGGTGTCGGGAATGCAGTGTCTACCGTCAGAGCCCCTCATGGTTACCTCCTCCGCAGATAATACCCTCAAGGTTAGCAACCATTCAAGAGATGCATGTAATCATATCAGCGTCTACTTTTTTGAACATCAAAAAGGATGAATTATGCTAGCTTAACAAAAGTTAACCCTTTCTTTCTTAGACATACCTAAATTGCGAGGGAAACTGTTTAGGTCCAGATCAGACGGCACATCCATGCCGTCTGATCAGGATCTAAACTGTTTGCTTTTTGATTCGTTAGGTTATTTCTGACCAAAATGCGACCACTGCAGATCCTGATCAGGTGGCACCAATGTGCCGACTGATCTGGATCTACATTGATCACATATGCGTAAAAATGTGTACCGTCATTGTTCGAATATAAGCCGCCCCCATGTATAAGCTGCACTGCCCCCCCCCCCCAAACCTCATGGAACAGATGAAAATGGCTTTATAAAGTGTATAAGCAGCCAAACCTATGTATTAGCCGCACCCATAACTTTTTACCGGGGAATTCTGGGGAAAAAGTGCAGCTTATATTCAAACAATGATGGTAATTATGGAGGAAAGGGTTAAATCAATTACAACTGTCAGGGGTTTTTACTCCATGAATATAGACCCTTTACTCCATGAATATAGACCCTTTACTCCATGAATATAGACCCTTTACTCCATGAATATAGACCCTTTACTCCATGAATATAGACCCTTTACTCCATGAATATAGACCCTTCACTCCATGAATATAGACCCTTCACTCCTTAAATATAGACCCTTTACTCCATGAATATAGACACTTTACTCCATGAATATAGACCCTTTACTCCATGAATATAGACCCTTTACTCCATGAATATAGACCCTTTACTCCTTAAATATAGACCCTTTACTCCATGAATATAGACCCTTTACTCCATGAATATAGACCCTTTACTCCATGAATATAGACCCTTTACTCCATGAATATAGACCCTTTACTCCATGAATATAGACCCTTTACTCCTTAAATATAGACCCTTTACTCCATGAATATAGACCCTTTACTCCATGAATATAGACCCTTTACTCCATGAATATAGACCCTTTACTCCTTAAATACACTTTGCATAATTGTATCACACTGGCAACCAGTTTAGGTCCAGATCAGACATCTTTCTTCATTTCTTTCAGATTCATAAGGTTATTTCTTACCAATAAGTGAACAGTGTAGATCCAGATAAGATGGCATGAATGTGCTGGCTAATCTGAATCTATACGGGTCAACCATGCGATATAAGGTGTATCCGTCGTTATTTAAGGGTTCAGGATTAACCTAGCTGTATGTTGTTTAGGTTTGGATATTTGACTTGCCAGATGGAGGTGGAAGGTTACTACTAGTATGAGAACATTATAAGGATTAACATGGCTTTATGTTGTTTAGGTTTGGATATTTGACTTGCCTGATGGAGGTGGGAGGTTACTACGAGAACGGTCGGGTCATTCGGCTCCTGCCAACAAGTTGAGGCATTATGGGACAGATGGCAAGAATATTCTGACAGCAGGTAGGTAGCGACTCATGTCATTTTGTAATGGTATCTTTCTTAACTTGTAAGAACTGTAAACATTTAATATACCTTATAACCCTTGGAATATCAGTGTAGATCTAGATTAGCCTGCACATCAGTGCAATCTGGGCTGAAGGTTATAAAGCTGAGTTTGGAAACCAGTCTCAAATCTCAACCATCTGATTGGCTGAAATGGTGACTGGTCGCCATTTTAGCCAATCAGATGCTTGAGATTTGAGACTGGTTTCCTTGCTCAGCTTTATAACCTTCAGCCCTGATCAGGATCTACACTTTTCCCTTTATGGTAAGAAATAACTTCATTAATTTCAAAGCAACTACCGTCATTGTTCGAATATAAGCCGCACTCATGTATAAGCCGCACCGGCCCCCAAACCTGATGGAACAAATGAAAATGGCTTAACAAAGTGTATACGCAGCCAAACCTGTGTATTAGACGCACCCCCAATTATTTATTGCCGATTTCTGGGAAAAAAGTGCTGCTTATATTCAAACAATGACGGTAGTGTAGATTCAGATCAGACTGAATTTATTTAGTCTTATATAACTCATTAGATGAATGGAATAATAGGTTGGTTAAGAAGTCAACATTTGTAAGAGCATAAAGTTACAAGATGTTATAAAGATGTATTCAAGTTTAGAATGCCAGTAGATGAAAACCTGGTCCTAAGGTCATAAAACAAAAACTGGAGACTCCATTTCAGAAGCTTGAGATTTTATACTGGTCTGCAAACTCTGTTTTATTATCTTGGGCCCAGTTCTTAACTTCAGGGCTTTTCATCCTTATATAACAGAGGCCTATAAAAGGCCTCTTCCCAATCCAAAAATATAGTATTTTTTCCCAATTGTGGCAGAAACTCTTCCCAAAATGCTAGGTAAGATGTCAAAAAATGGTTAAAACTCCTGGGAGGAGTGCTTGAAAATTAAAGTCTGGAAAATAAAGTGCATAATAAATTAGATTTAAGTTAAACATACCTAAAACTATTCAATTTCATAAAGTAGAACCCTTCTTTCAATTAATTTTGTTTTCCCAAAATAAACAATTATTGCGCGTAAATTTCCCAATTAGAAAGGCCAGGGCCTTTTCCCAATTTTCTGATGAAAAGCCCTGAACTTGTGTCAGGTCACAAACAACACCAACAACAATTGTACCTTGTGTACACGGAAATAGGACACAAGATTTTCTTATGTTACAGGTCAGGACAGCACAATGAGGTCGTTTTCTACAGTACATGAGAAGCATAATAAATGCCTCGGGAGAGCCTCATACAACAAACAACTCACCAAGAAGAAAACGCTCAAGTACGATCAGTATAAAATGCCCTACATTGTGGACTTTGTTGCAGGTAAACACTTGTTAAGTATTACCAATATAAAATGCTGTATATTGTAGACTTCATTGCACGTATACACAATTATGAATTATGATAGATACCCGGTATGAAATTCTGTTAAAAGTTACGAAACATGTTCAACTTTAAATGCCATAAATTGTTACAGGTAAACACAGTTTCGAAACATCTTCAACAGCAAATGCCATACATTGTGACAGATGTGCCGACTGATATCGAGTTTTACCACAATGTTGCATTTTGCAGAACCAGTTTAATTGCATTGTTGTTTTTTCAGAACCAACGCGTCAGAGTGATTGGGACAACATCATGGCATGTCACAGAGGAGAGCGTCTGGTCACATGTTGGAGTTACGTACGTTCTACTATGGGACAGCACAAGTTTGATCATGAGAGATTTACGGAAGATGCTGCTCAACATATGCATACAGTAGCTCAGGTAACGATGGATAAACAGAAAACTGTTTTATTTTATGCTTTTCAGTGAATTCTAGAATTTTCCCAGTGAAATAAAAGTGGTATTTTTATTTTCGCTGATTTTTTTAAACATTGGTACCCAAACACACATAACATACCAAATGAGAACGTTTAGAAAACGGGCTCAAATTTTTATATTTGACATTATGATGCCACGTCATAAACAAGCGGTTTTGGTGCCATTTCTTGCAACTTTTCTGTCAAATTCATGTACATTTTGCAATAAAAGCATAAAATAAAAATATATTTGGTTTTTCTAGTGAAATATAGAAATATATTTCACTCGTGAATTCCTGAATTATGTATTTTCACTTGTGGCTTCGCCACCCTTGAAAATACAAATTCCGGAGCTCACTCGGTGAAATCTATCTTACACTGGTTAAAAACAAATATAATCTATGTCTCTGGTAAAGATTATATCAATAGATAGCTTTTCTCTTGATGTGTCCCATATTTACCATTCACCGTAACACTGCATGTTGATCAAATTATGTCCCTTTTTTCAAAAGTTTGCATGCAAGCTTATAACTTACATCATCCCCACTCTCCCCTCTCCCACCATATTCATTTTCTTTTTCTTTATGACCTTTTTTTTGTTTTTCATAAATTTGTTTACTACAAACTTCCAAAATATCATCTTTTCTGCGTAAATATATATTTATTACAGTGTGTGGAGATAACATCTTGTGGGAACTTTGGTTTGATAGGGTATAGCTCAGGACATATAGATGTCTACAACCTGCAGTCAGCTATACACCGAGGCAGTTATGGTGAACCTAAAGGTTAGTTACCAGTCATAAACATCACATTGTTGATATAACAAATATTGATACCGGTGTAATAATATGAACTAAGGCACTGCCTCTCTCGGAATCGACGAATTTAAAGAGATGTGTATCGAATGTTTAACAGTAAAATAAAGAAACAAATCATCATTTGTTGTTTTACTTTTTAACCAAAACTGATCAAGGTTGTAAGATGTATTATGAAGAGCTTTCAGTGTATAACGACTTTTGCGTAACGGTTGTTAATCTCTTCTTCTGCAGTGAGTGCTTATTTGAGCAGCTGGTGTTACACGGGTTTATTGTTGTTTTACACAGAGTGGTTGTTCTACACAAAGTCTTTTAAGGTTTCTAAGCTTTTATTTGCGGTTTATAAAATAAATCCACAATAACAATTTTACAACTAATAATTTTTGATTCACAAAGTAATGTCTTAAGATTTTTAGCTTAATTTCCCTTTTTACTTTTAAAGTTCACAAAGTCTCTTTAACAGTTCACAAAGTTTTCACAAAGTATTATTAATTTAGTCACAAAGTTTTAGCTAATTCCTTCACAAAGTTTTTGTTGTTGTTTACCTAGAAAATTCTGTTTATATACCTTTTTCAAAAATTGACATTTACAACTTAACAATTGAGATTTTGACAGATTAAGAAAAGTAAGACCTAAAGCACATGTAAACAATATGTGATAAAAGCGTCAGATTGATAACATGTGATAGTTCCTTACAATTCAAAGGAAATAAAATATATTTAATTAGATATCAATCAACAAGTCTGGCTTCAGGTTCTCAATTACATTACTTAACTTACTGTCAAAAATCATGAAGAGTAATAAGAATATTTCTTGTTAACAATTTACAAAATAAGTATTTTTTACAAGAAATTGATACTAATTTCATAAGTGAACATTTTAAGTATCACATATATATTGCTTTTAAAATAAGAAACATTTTGCTACTAAACATGTTATAATTTGATTTTCAATATTAAATACCAAATTATTTGTTATGAGGCAATATCAAATAATGTAGAAATTTGAATCATAATAGATGAAACACTACATCTTAGTGAGCTGAATGATTCTGTGAAGTTTGGAAGTATCCTTTGAGATGTTGAATACACCAGTTTTCCTGTAAACTCTTAGTTAAACGGCACTTAGTGACAGTAGAGAAATTTATTATCTAAATAGAATGAAACATTCAAATTAGTCCAGATTTATATAGCACTCTTTTCATATATTCAAAAGTGCTGTACAACAAGCAAGATATAGCAATATAATACAATAAGAATTAATTACATGACTGTAAGCATGGGCAAATAAAACATAGGAAAAAAAAGAAATAAAAAAATAAACTTGGATAAAAAAGTTTGCATGAAAAACATAGAAGAAAGTTTAAAAAAAAGTGCGTTGATGTGTAGATAACACATTATAGCATCACTCTTCGTTCAAAATCAACCCAATGTCTTATGATTGTTAATATATCCAGTTAATCAACATTATACATAGTATGAGCGGAAAGGGTGTGTTTTAGCTGTCTTTTTAAAGTGTCAAGTGTCTGTGCAGTTCTAACTAACTCTGGCAGTGCATTCCATAACCTTGGTGCAGCATGGCTAAAGCTACTGTTTCCGAAAGTCACAGTTCTGGTATGTGGTACTAAAAGTGTTAAAGAACTGCTAGAACAAAGGTCTCTAGCTGGTCGGTACACACACAATAAGTCAATAATGTACTGTGGAAACTGTCCATGGAGAGCCTTGTAAGTGTATAGTAGGACCTTGTAATCGATCCGTTGACATATTGGTAGCCAATGAAGTTCCTTGAACACTGGTGTTATAAGGTCATGACGAGGAGTTTTTGTCAAGATTCTGGCAGCTGTATTCTGAACCCGTTGTAGTTTATTCATTGTCAGTTTTGGAATACCAAAGAGCAATGAATTACAATAGTTAAGCTTTGATGTTACTAGACAATTAACTAATGTTTTTGTAGCATCGGTTGTAATGTAATTCCGTATGCATCCGATTATTCTCAGCTGGTGGTAGGCAGATCTACAGACAGTGTTGACATGTTTCTCCATGTCCATTTGTGGTGTGAAGTGAGCCCCAAGATTTCTGATGCTGTCATTTGAACTTGAAGCTCAAATAGATGTCTCACCAACTGTGATAGTCATGTTTTCGACTTGCTTGGTATACATCGTAAAGTATTTCGGTCCTAATATGGATCCCTGTGGAACACTGAAATTCGTAATAACTGGATCTGATAGCTCTCCTTCTCTTCAATCTACTGTCTAGAACAGTTAACCTGGTCTTCCCACAGCATTTCATGTGAAGCTGTTTTCCTGAAATATTAAAATCAACCGCAAATTAATTTATCTTCAAAAAAATTTTTATATCTTAAGGCTTTTATGAATTCATTTGTTGACAGTTAAAATTGATTTAAAATATTAAGACATACATTTCTTTTGCTTATTGAACATAGGCACATACCAATTAAGAAGTTGTGTTTATTTAAAGCTTATCCAATAATAAACCATAAATGAAGTACCACTTAGACCCATACAGGGGCTATTGTAAGGGCCTAAAGGATTTTGAATGATTTAAAGAACATTTCGGACAGTTTTGTTGTGAACAAAATTGACCAGTAATGACTAGCATTGACCAGAAATGATCACCATTGACCAGTTATGACCACTATTGACCACCGGCCCGCTCAATACTCAATTGACCAGTCAATAGGCCAACCCTGCTATTATACATTCATGCAGCTTTAATAAATGAAAATAAAGAAAATTTATGCAAACCTTTTATCTGTTTACTATGTTAATGTTCATATTCTGCGCCGTAGCTGTCTACCAATTCTGCATTTATAAGTATCTATAGGCTTCATAACCTTGGTGATACACATCTCTGAAAAAAAATGTTTGATTTTAAATCTTCGCTGATAACTAGTACTTCAGTTATACAGTACCTTTTGTGGCTTATGAAGATGTACATAAATTGCTGTTGCAGTTAACAGTGAACAATTCATACTGTTGCCATAATTTATTTATTACATGTAAGGTCTTTTTATTAAAATCACATAAAAGGAAGATCGAAATGATGGAACATTTCATGCTAGCTTTAATTCCAGAGTGTTATCACATTTTAAACTTTATATAATTTGTAATAAAGACCACATAAAGATGTGCCAGCTGATCTGAATCTACATATATGCCATCTGATCTGGATTTACATGGGCTGACCATTTGTGCTAAAAAGGTGTGTCCATGAAGTATGTTAAGTTATTGACTGTGAAAACTAAAACAGCATCGTTTTCTTTCTACAAAACGTGAACAAGATTATGAGATTTATCCACTAAATAAAGGATTAAATAAGTGACCAAAGGGACCCATAATGTATTTACAACATGGTCTGCAGAGAAACTTTGTGGCGTTTGATTCTGTGTCTTCCAAAAATTTGGCATGTTCAGGTGATTTTGTGTGAACATGCCACAGATTATGGTACACGGTAGCAGGGCTGGACAAATTTAGATTTTTTAGTAACAGAAATGTAGTCTAAAACTGGCTGGGTAAACATTTCAGCTACAATGTAGTCCCACTTTTGCCCAAATAAGCAAATTCAGTCAGTATTAACAGTACAGAAAGGAACAGGAAATTCAAGAGGAACCGTTACATGGGGGCTTGATAATGTTAAAATAGATCTCAAAACATGTTATTTTGTAATAAATTTATTGCTGTTGTAATATGATATGCATAAAAGAGAATGGCGCATATCAAATTAACGTTTAAACTAGTCTACACTAAAAAAATTGAGCTAGCCCACAGACAAGCAATCAGATATTTTGAGATTGTCCGATACCATTTTCCACTTTGTCCAAGGCGTCGGGCTAGTGGGTTTGTCCAGCCATGCATAGTCATGTAAAGGAAGGGCAAATTCTGTGCTGTTTGAGTGTTTGTACAGTTTATTATAGGTAAATTAAAAAAAATTACCTTTCCAGTAGTCTTATTTTTCTCCTATTCCAGTTTCATGCTATTTGAACCAGATTTGTCAGGCATCTTTTATATGTATACCTCAAACTGAAATACAAATTACAAAAAACAAAATTTATAAATGATATTATTTGCCCATACATGCATATACCTTCCAATGACTTAATTTATTTTTCTTAGTGACAGACTTCTTTAAAGTCGCCGGACTGTCCGACCTGTCCGGTAAAAATCTGAAATAAATAATTAGTGGTAAACACGGCTTCGCCGTGCTTCCTATTTAAATCATTCAACACTATGCCTCATTTTTTTTATGAAATGTAGCTCTAATAATTTTTATTTGTTGTAAATGAAGCATTATTCAGATAGCATTTGGTAAACAAAGCTTTACAGAAAGAGTATTTTATTTAAAATGTAAGAGCAAGTGTACTTTCTGTCACTTGCTCATTCACTCAACCTGTAAGGTGATTGGGTCAAAGAAAATTTCTACACCTCTGACAGAGCAATTATTCCTAAAATCTGAAATAAACAATTAGTGGTAAACACGGCTTCGCTGTGCTTCCTATTTAAAGTGGGTAAAACAAAATTTCTACACCTCTGCTGAGCAGTTATTCCTAAAATCTGAAATAAATAATAAGTGGTTAACACGGCTTCGCCGTGCTTCCTATTTAAGGTAGAGCAACTGTAATGCTTTCCCGCGCAAAAATTTTCGACGTCATCAAACATCGGCTCGGTGACTTCCGACGCTACTCGTCAGAGTCGATAGTAGCCGAAGCAACATCGATTATTGTCGACTGTTAGTGACAGTTCACCGAGTATTCCCGACATTCGAGAAAAAAGCGCGGGAAAGCATTACAGTTGCTCTACCTTAAATAATTCTAGAATATGCCTCATTTTTAGCTCACCTGTCACGTAGTGACAGGGTGAGCTTTTGTGAGGGGGGTTCGTCCGTCGTCCGTCCGTCCGTCGTCCGTCCGTCCGTCCGTCCGTCCGTTCACAATTGTTGTCTGCACTCTAGCGGACAGAATTTTGGTCCAATCTTCTTCAAACTTGGTCAGAATGTTTATCTCAATGATATCTAGGTCAAGTTCGAAACTGGGTCATGTGACCCTTAAAACTAGGTCACTAGGTCAAATTAAAGAAAAAGCTTGTCTGCACTCTAGTGGTTGTAATTTTGATCCGTTCTTCTTTAAACTTGGTCAGAATGTTTATCCCAATGATATCTAGGTCAAGTTCGAAACTGGGTCATGTGACTTTGAAATCTAGGTTACTAGGTCAAATTAAAGAAAAAGCTTGTCCGCACTCTAGTGGTCGTAATTTTGGTCCGATCTTCTTCAAACTTGGTCAGAATGTTTATCCCAATAATATCTAGGTCAAGTTCAAAACTGGGTCATGTGACCTTGAAATCTAGGTCAATAGGTCAAATTATAGAAAAAGCTTGTCCGCACTCTAGTGGTCGTAATTTTGGTGCAATCTTCTTTAAACTTGGTCAGAATGTTTATCTTAATGATATCTAGGTCAAGTTCGTTACTGGGTCATGTGACCCTTAAAACTAGGTCACTAGGTCAAATTAAAGGAAAAGCTTGTCTGCACTCTAGCGGTTGTAATTTTGGTCCGTTCTTCTTTAAACTTGGTCAGAATGTTAATCCCAATGATATCTAGGTCAAGTTGGAAACTGGGTCATGTGACCTTGAAATCTAGGTCACTAGGTCAAATTATAGAAAAAGCTTGTCCGCACTCTAGTGGTCGTAATTTTGGTCCGATCTTCTTCAAACTTGGTCAGAATGTTTATCCCAATAATATCTAGGTCAAGTTCGAAACTGGGTCATGTGACCTTGAAATCTAGGTCACTAGTTCAAATTATAGAAAAAGCTTGTCCGCACTCTAGTGGTTGTAATTTTGGTCAGATCTTCTTCAAACTTGGTCAGAATGTTTATCCCAATAATATCTAGGTCATGTTCGAAACTGGGTCATGTAACCTAAAAAATTAGGTCACTAGGTCAAATTATAGAAAAAGCTTGTCTGCACTCAAGCGGTCTAAATTTTGATGCGATCTTCTTCAAACTTGGTCAGAATGTTTATCTCAATGATATCTAGGTCAAGTTCGTTACTGGGTCATGTGACCCTTAAAACTAGGTCACTAGGTCAAATTAAAGGAAAAGCTTGTCTGCACTCTAGCGGTTGTAATTTTGGTCCGTTCTTCTTTAAACTTGGTCAGAATGTTAATCCCAATGATATCTAGGTCAAGTTGGAAACTGGGTCATGTGACCTTGAAATCTAGGTCACTAGGTCAAATTATAGAAAAAGCTTGTCCGCACTCTAGTGGTCGTAATTTTGGTCCGATCTTCTTCAAACTTGGTCAGAATGTTTATCCCAATAATATCTAGGTCAAGTTCGAAACTGGGTCATGTGACCTTGAAATCTAGGTCACTAGTTCAAATTATAGAAAAAGCTTGTCCGCACTCTAGTGGTTGTAATTTTGGTCAGATCTTCTTCAAACTTGGTCAGAATGTTTATCCCAATAATATCTAGGTCATGTTCGAAACTGGGTCATGTAACCTAAAAAATTAGGTCACTAGGTCAAA
This sequence comes from Corbicula japonica, assembly GCA_038501625.1. Lineage (NCBI taxonomy): Eukaryota > Metazoa > Mollusca > Bivalvia > Venerida > Cyrenidae > Corbicula > Corbicula japonica. Next base: position 789,939 of record JAZAYU010000142.1, read on the forward strand.
TTATAGAAAAAGCTTGTCTGCACTCAAGCGGTCTAAATTTTGATGCGATCTTCTTCAAACTTGGTCAGAATGTTTATCTCAATGATATCTAGGTCAAGTTCGAAACTGGGTCATATGACCTTGAAATCTAGGTCACTGGGTCAAATTATAGAAAAAGCTTGTCCGCAATCTAGCAGTCTTAATTTTAGTGCAATCTTCTTTAAACTTGAACAGAATGTTTGTCTTAATGATATCTAGGTCAAGTTCGTAACTGGGTCATGTGACCCTTAGAACTAGGTCACTAGGTCAAATTAAAAGAAAGCTAGTCTGCACTCTAGCGGTTGTAATTTTGGTCCGTTCTTTTTTAAACTTGGTCAGAATGTTTATTCCTATGATATCTAGGTCTAGTTTGAAACTGGATCATGTGACCTTGAAATCTAGGTCACTAGGTCAAATTATAGAAAAAGCTTGTCCGCACTCAAGTGGTCGTAATTTTAGTCTAATCTTCTTCAAACTTGGTCAGAATGTTTATCCCAATGATATCTAGGTCAAGTTCGAAACTGGGTCATGTGACTTTGAAATTTAGGTCACTAGGTCAAATTATAGAAAAAGCTTGTTAGCACTCTAGTGGTCGTAATTATTGTCAGATCTTCTTCAAACTTGGTCAGAATGTTTATTCCAATAATATCTAGGTCATGTTCGAAACTGAGTCATGTAACCTTGAAATTTAGGTCACTAGGTCTAATTGTAGAAAAAGCTCCGCACTCTAGCGGTCTTAATTTTGATGTGATCTTCTTCAAACTTGGTCAGAATGTTTATCTCGATGATATCTTGGTCAAGTTCGAAACTGGGTCATGTGACCTTGAAATCTAGGTCACTAGGTCAAATTATAGAAAAAGTTTGTACGCACTCTAGTGGTCTTAATTTTTGTCCGAACCATTGAACAGATGTTCGCAGGTGAGCGACCCAGGGTCCCTTGGACCCTCTTGTTTTGGAAAGTCAGCTCTAAAAATTTATATTTGTTGTTAATGAAGCATTATTCAGATAGCATTCGGTAAACACAGCTTTACCATGCCTCAAACAACTTATATTAGCAGAGTAGCTTTATGCTTAATCTGCAAACTTTGGGTTCAAGTCCTGATCATGAAAACACTTGACTCGTATCTTCAAAAATTTTGGTCACATTTCATTTGACCAGTTCTGTCCAGAGTTAATTTCAACGTAATACCTTATCGCTTTCCCACACCAAATTAAAACGAAAGCAATCGATATTACCATCTAATCTGCAATGTTAAACTTACTGTTCTTGTTGATGATTTCAGTAAAAAAATAAATAAAAACGTAGTAAAATTCCAATGTTTAGAATGTTGTGGAAACCGGTATCACTGCAATTAACCAAATTTCGAACAACTACCGTAATGCTCATCACTACAGTACTGTGAAGTATACAGTTAGACTCTAACTATGTGACAATATTAGGTTTTAATCAATGTAGAAACTTATTTACCTGATTTTTAGGGCGAGTTCAATCTTAATTGTTATCTAACATATGGAATCAGAACATCTGAAAATGTGAATCGAGAAACAAAATGGCGGCTTTTCAGTTTGAAAATCCAGAAGCAAGCAATCTGGATTCAAGTCATATTGTCCAATCAGAAAAAGCCTTACTTTGCAATGATGAAAGTGATATTGGGGCGCGCCACGGGAAAGGTACCTTCGGTCTTATTTTCGTCAACTGTCCGAATGTACTTTTTCCCGTGACGCGCCCCATAGTCAGATTTTGCAAACCGGAAGACGCGGTTTCAAACCCGCTTGGTATAGACCGTTAGACATGCGCAATACTGTAATCGGAATTGACACGATTTCGACGCGCTTTGCGCGTCGAAATCGTAGGGTCGATTCCGTATCAATTACCAGAAGATGGGTCAAGTGAATTCAAAACTTGTTGTGAAAGATTTTAGATTGTTTTCTATTATTGATTTATGCCCAAGGATATATCATAAACCTCTCAAGTCTACATTTTATTACCTCTTTTGGTCTGTTATGTATATTTGTTAAAAACAATTTTCTGCATGTCAAAAATTAACCAATGAGAAACCAGAGATCAGTTTCTGTTGAACTGCTGCCATTGTCCTGAGATTTGAGTGACATGATGTGAATTCATCAATATTCATAGGGTATTAGTTTTCATGAAATTCAAGAGCAGAAAAATCCATGAATTAAAAACCCAAATGATAATTAAATTTGTACATAATCATCCAGACTTACCAAAAGTTGCCAGACCGACGGACCTGTCTGGTAAAATTTCAGCCGGTCAGACATGTTTTCTAATGTTATCTGACCGAATGTCAGACAAAAATTTGAACTCCTAATACTTTATTATAACTTTTTAACATGTTTCGGTCTGACAGAATTTGTTTCGGTCAGACAGTTTTTCACATCTTGTCTGACCAAATGTCTGACACTTTTTTTCAACTTTCGGGAAGTCTGATCATCATTTATTAAATTGAAAACCTTGAGTTTAGGAACCCTTGAAAATGCCGATTAACCTTTTTCTCTATTGATGACTTTTTTTCAAATGGCCAAAAGTGTAGATCCAGATCAGCTACCCATTTGATCAAGATCTGCAACTATTTGCTTCTTGTTCAGAAACCTAATGAATCTAAAAGCAAACAGTGTAGATCCTGCTGGGACAGCACAGATGCCGGCTGATCCATGTATACACTGGTCAACCTTCTGGGCTGAAGGTTATAAAGCTGAGTTTGGAAACCAGTCTCAAATCTCAAGCATCTGATTGGCTGAAATGGCGACCAGTTTCCATGCTCAGTTTTATAACCTTGGGCACTGATATCAGCCATATCACATGAAGGGTTAACCCATATCGTGTAGAAATTTCTTTAACCCTTTCCTGTATAGATACACCTAGGGCGAACAGTTTAGATCCAGATAAGCCGGCACATCTGTGCCGTCTGATCAGGATCTTAACTGTTCGCTTTTTTATTCATTAGGTTATTTCTGACCAAAATGCGACCAGTGCAGATCCTGATCAGATGGCATGCGTAAAAATGTGTATATATATCAAGGAAAGGGTTAAAATATATCATTTTGCTATAGATAAACTTGCTTTCAGCACATGAGTCCTGTGTACAGGGTGTGGTCGTGGATGGACTCAACCAGCTGACCATCTCTGCAGGCCGGCAGGGGGATATCAAGTTCTGGAAGTTCAAGTCAAAGCAGCTTTTAGATACACTGACTTTCAACTCAACACTTGCACAAATACTCCTGCATAGAGAAAGGTTAGACTTTTGATGTTGTCTAAAAATTGTTAGTGGTGGGCTGTCTTAAGTTTGTCAAAGTGGGAGGCATATAGAGTTGCACTCGTCTGTCCATACGTTTGTCCGTCCATCCATACGTCCCCTAATCTTGTGGCATCAACTCCTCCTAAACTATAAGGCAGATTTCTTTTAAACTTGCATAGATGATCAAGCAGGATATGTAGATGATCGTAAAGAAAGGATTTTTTCCTGCGACCATTTCTACTAGAGTTATGGTCCTTTGTTATTACAAATTTTGTTGCAGCAGTGGGGGCATCAGTGTCCAAGGACACATTTTAAAACTCTGTGTAAAACTTTGTGTAAAGTGATGCACTGGCTGTCGGCCTTGTTGTTTACATTACTTGATAATTAAAATAGAGTTGATAATCTCCTGACATACAGGAGTTTTAGATAGGGATGGGACCGAATACTGAAAAGGTATATAAATATTTGCATAGAATGTCTGAATATATTCAATAGATTGAATACAGTGGTTATAATTTGCTATCTGAATGTCCGCTATTCAGATTTTAAGTTTCCTTTTGCATAATACAACCTTACACATGTAGTAAAATACAAATATCCAAATATGATATTCTGTTTGAAAATAATTGGATATTCGGTCCCATCCCAAGTTTAAAATGAGTATGTTATTTTCAGTTCTATGCTGGCAGTTGCGAGAGATGATTTCCATGTTGACATTGTGGATGTTGACACACGGAAAATAGTGAGAACATTTACGGGACATGATAACAGAATCACAGATATGGTAAACATTGTCTTATTTATGCACTATACATCTTTGTAGTTTCAATAAATAATGGCATGTTCACCAAATTTTGCACAAGATGTTGACAAATCCTAAGGAAATTATACTCTATACACCTGTGCAACTAGTGTCGATTCAGTTCAATAACAGTTTTGTTGATCATTTGTGGCTTAGAAAAATGATGTATCAAAATAAACATTAGTTTGCATATATACTTTAAGTTTAAACTTGCTTCAAATTGACACTGACCGTAATTTCTGTGCCTAAACCAGCACAAACTACCGGTATGTCCTCTTCTATCTAGAAAAAAAACATCTTCAGAACAAACATCCCTAATTACATTCAAGTACTATATGCTGTGGGAAATATCACATTCTTTACCCCGTTTGACCCGAACAGTATGCATAGTTAATGGAAAGTTATCATATTAAGAACAGCCAATCTGGTCCCAAGGTTATTAAGCTGAGATTGGAAACCAGTCTCAAATCTCAAGCTTCTGATTGGCTGAAATGGCGACTGGTCGCCATTTCAGCCAATCAGATGCTTGAGATTTGAGACTGGTTTCCATGCTCAGTTTTATAACCTTGGGCACAGGATTGGCTTCATGTTTTGCTATTGTTCAGTTTCAGTTTAAAATGTTTTGCTGTTGTTCAAATCTATTTCATTTGATGACAGAAAGAATCAATTTCAATTAATATACATGACACTGAAGAAAATTTACAATTTTCCCAGGGATGATGAATAGAGTATAATGTAATGCTCACCATAATGATAACCTTTTATTACAGACATTCAGTGCTGATGCGAGATGGTTAATAACAGCCTCCATGGATTGTTCTCTGCGCATCTGGGATCTGCCCACTGGCAGGTATGTCTCCCACCCACATACACCGCCCCACACACTCCCACACACCACCCTCACCCAAAAGTTTTTTTTTTTTCCTGGAATAATCATAATCAGGTTATAACTAAATCAAAAATGTTCCAGGAACTTCAGTGACTGATGACAAAACAAAATATCACATTTTTATGTTTAACAGCATTTTTTTACATTCTTAAATTTGTGTTGTTTATTTTTTCATTTTTTCTAAAACTGCATTTCTACAGAATTCTACATTTGTGGGTGTTTACATTTCATGCATTAATGTCTTCACATAATTAACAGAAGTTAGTACCCTAGTATCAATGTAATTAAGCCAGTTTGTGGGCAGTAATGGAAATGAATATTAGGGCGTAATAATGGAAATGAATATTACTGTTTTCGCCGCCAAGCTCAGAATTAAGCGCTACTCAATATTTGCACCAGTAAACAGTATAACAGGCAACGATCCATCCCAAACAATGGTAACAAATATGTAATAAAAATAATGTATTTGTTTTACAGGTTGATAGATTGTTTCCTGGTCGACAGTGCTGTCACTTCACTCTCCATGTCTCCTAACTACGATTTCCTGGCCACATGTCACCTGGATGATGTAGGGGTTTACCTCTGGGCCAACAAGACACTGTTCTCACATGTTCCTCTCACAGCTCTACCGGCTAACTATCAACCTCAGCTCATTAATATGCCGTCCACTAAGAAACAAGTAGCAGGTATGAGATTCAGTCAAACTTGTCTTTATATACCACTCAGGGGAAAACCCAAAAGTGGTCTTTGAAATGAGGTGATTTTTGTTCACAGGTTAGTTTGTTCATTAAATGAATTAGTGGGACATAATTATAAAATGTGATCTTGATCCACTGGTGGTTTTTATGCTTCCCGAAGAAATACGGGGAAGCATATAGTCGCTGTTTGTCCGTATGTCCCGATTCGTGTCTGGCCAATAACTTTCTTATTTGAAGTCAGATTTTAAAATTATTTCACAGAAATGATCACCATACTGAGACAAGGTGTTGCGCACAACATTTGGGTTGCTAACTTGAAGGTCAAGGTTACAGCATGATCTATCAGCAAAACTGTGTCATGTCTATAACATGTAATTTATAGTTGGATTTAAAAATTATTTCACAGAATTATTATCGAGGCGACATGTCACACAACATTGGGGTCGCTTCCTTGAAGGTCAAGGTCATAGTATGACCTTGACACTAAATCATGTCTGGTCCATAACTTTGTTATTTATAGTTGCATTTTAAAATAGTCTGATTTAAAAGCACTACACTACTTTCAAAATTCACCTCAATAGTTATACAACTAACTGTGTTTGTGACAAAGTACCCATTCGGGGAAGGTCTTTTTTTTTACTGGTGTCTTTTTGCACAGGATAAACTTTATGTGACTTTGGCTATTGCTCTGAATTCATTAACTCTTCACTCCATACATACAGGTTTTCTCATATGTGCTACAATTGTAGATCCAGCTGACCTGACACATCCAAGCCCTCTGATCTGGATCTACACTGTTCACTTCTTACTCAGAAATAACCTAATTAAACTAAAAGCAAACAGTGTAGATCCTGATCATAAATGTGTTCACTGATCAGGAACAACACTGTTCCCTTACTGTTAAATTATTTTATTTCGTGTGGGTTTAATTTTGGCGTATTTTGCGCTCTTGTAGATCCTGATCACCGATGTGCTCACAGATCCGGAACAACACTGTTTCCTTACTGTTAAAATATTTTATTTCGCGTGGGTTTAATTTTGGCATATTTTGTGCTACGGCAAGAATGCAAAATTCAACCCAAGCAAAATTAAACCATTTACCAGTGTTTCTTTATAGAAAAATACAGTTGCACGAATTTATGCCCCAGCAAATTTATTTACGGGTTTTGCACGAAAATTCGTCCCGATAAAAAATAAAATGATATTAAACCATATCCCAAGAGGTAAAGGGTTGATATATATGGATTTTGTTGACAGATTGGTCCACAAATTAAATCTGATCAGTGTCTGAAATTATCTGTACTACATGTATCTAATTAGCATCTAAACATGTCTGTACATTCTGATCAGTGTTAAAATTTCTCTGTTCTTGATTTCCAGATGAAAGTATTGAAGAAGATATGGAGGAAGAAGAGTTTGTGAGAGCTGAATTTAAATCTGTAGAACAGATTAGCGACGAGCTGGTCACACTATCACTCTTACCTAACTCAAGGTGGCAAAATCTACTCAACCTGGATGTTATTAAGGTACAATTGGCACAAAAACTACATGAGATAATACACTGAAACTTGAAATATACCTAATCATACATTACTAACAAATTTTCAAAACAAATTTCATAAGTTATTCCCCTTATCAGTTCTATATTTAAGGCACATTAAGCAATTATTTCTGTTATTTGAAATCAATGTCCAACTTCGTCATTAACTTGTTAATAATATCCCTGGTTGCACATGAATGTTTGGCAATAGTTGATGTTCTGTTAATCTTCCAAATGAATTTTTTTAAATGAATCAAATTGTCGAGCATGCTGTTTCCGCTGACAGGTCTTTTTTATTGATCACAACATTTAGGACAACTATGAATGTCATAATTGATGTATTTTCCAGCAAAGGAACAAGCCAAAGATGCCACCTAAAGCCCCTAAAGCAGCTCCTTTCTTCCTGCCTACTGTAGCCGGTCTGGAGCCAAAGTTTGCTGTTCAAGAAGAAGATGATACAGCCAAAGATAAGGTAAGAGTTGTGAGATATTGCTTGCTTTATGTTTTTCTGCTCATAAAATCATATAAACCCTTGACACCATATGGGGCACATCAGGGAAGAAAGAATTCAGGGTTGCCAGCGGACTTGAAAAGTCAGGGAAATTTGATTTTTTTTCAAGGTCAGGGAATTTTGAAAAGTGGTCAGTGAAAAAAAAAAAATTCTAAAAAGTCAGTGAAAAGTCAGGGAAAAGTCATCTTGAAGGAAAAAAAATGTTCTATTTTAAGATTGAGATTACAAATTTTTCTGTTATGAAGCTTCTTCTTTATAATTGTTGATTATAATAAAAGTTCTAATATTATTTTATAAAATTAATTGAAGACTGAAAGGCTCTGCAACCCTTGCTTCCAGAAATTTTTAATAAGGAGGTGCTACAAAAAACTGGGTTGCTGTGAACTAAAAGTTGGAACACAAATTTTGTACATGATACATGTTCACTATATGGCAGTCACTTCAGTCAATGATCACCATTAAGGCCTATATAGCAGAACTTACTATGTTCAGAGGATTGATGTGTGCGGGATCTTGGAGGGAGGAACATGGGTTTTGTATATTTGCAGAATTTTAAAACGTATTGCGGCACAAAGTACTGCTACATTTTTCAAGATACTGACTTGAAACTTTAAACACCTTAGGTACGGGGTATTAAGTGACTGGCATTTTTTGTAAGGCCCAATCTATCATTTTTTATGACAGGTGCATGAGTTTTTTTTAAATCTTGTGAAACAAACTTTTCTCTAGATTGATTTGAAAATTAAAGCAAACATTCTGCATCAACTGACCTATTTTCTGTTTGGCCCAGTGTAGATGTAGGTGACATTTTTCATTTGGACCAGACTAATTATATTTGTTTGATTGGGACAGGGGTCTTCAAAACCAACATGTATTTCTATCTAAGTTTATCTAAGCACTGAACACGCTAAATTGTATATATATGTATTCTATTCACTGTATATAAACCGATTGTATCATATGCCGGATATAGTGAGGTGATTGCATGACTGCGATATAAACAGTTCGTAAATAACACATTGAAAACGGAATTATTAAGATCATTTTAATTACCTTCAACAAAAAACAAGTATGTTATATTTTGTATAGTCCTTATTGGTTGTAATACCATTTGTTTTGCGCATATATAGGAATAAAAACCTTCAAAATTGCATTTAATCACAAGAAGGTCTGGCAAATGACCCACATGATTGTATCAAAATACAGTTATTCTCTACAAATAAACGCTCTGATGCACGAATACATACTAGTTATATGACTCTATGACATTAATATAAAGATTATTACATTACAATATTGCTTTAAATGTATAGATAGTGTAAATTATTAAAATGTTTGAGGGTCTTTGTTTCGTAATGACTGTATCATCTATAGCATTATCATACTATCATTTATAGCAAATACACTTATTTCTGTTGTATCATGTAGTGCGATCTTCGTTAAATGATTTTCCAATATTCTGTATCACTTATGGCAATGCGCATTTGCTGATTTTATCAAGTGAATGCTTTTAGGTAAGATGGAGCAGTTCATCTTCATATATTATCTATACAAATCGGGTATATTTGGAGAAATAATATATCATGGCATACAAAAAACACAGAAAAAACTTTAAAATAATAAAACAGAATGATACAACAATAGTGACTATAGGTTATTATTAGTTTGGAGACTTGTATAAAAATTAAAATGTCAGGTTTTGTAACTGATCATTTTGCATTCACATAGTTTTCACAAATCAGTTGTCAAAACACTGTTTTAATGGCTAGTATAAATGTATTATGAGAATATGTTAGAAAGCTAATTTGTTAATTTCTTTAACTGAAATCAGCATGGGAACATACCTGACTCTCAAGGGAAGACCTTTGTGATAGTCAATCCTTGGGTGGAAAACAAGACTGATTCCTTTGCTAAAGTTCCATTTGACCCTTTACTCCATGGGATATGTAGTACGTTGTTTTTGCTGTACACTGTTTGCTATTACAGTTATTAGAATATTTCTGAAAACAAGTGACCATTGTATATTCCGATCAAATGACATGGATGTTCCAGCTGACAATGATCTACATTGGTCGTACATTGAGTAAAGGGTTTATCATCAGCTTAAAATATCAGTATTTAAATAACTTGCTTTGCCTCAGAATTTGTATGTCACGCCTACCTGCGTATGTATTTATAATTGTGAACCTTCAGCTTTGAAACTGTTACTTTTAAAAAACCTCAGACTTTGTTTGTCAAATCCAAAACATTTTGGGACGACATTAATTATCGTTTGTTGTAAATTGTAGTTCTCAGAGAGACTTGGGTGTTAACTAATGAAGTCGGGTAGATCCAATTGTTTCGTGTCGCCACAGTATATAAAGGCATATTTCATAACGTATCACATATCTCTGTACGAAGCACTTTTAATACATGTTTTTACATCAAGCCGTTGTTCTTAAATCCGAAAAATATACTAAAATCATCTTTTAAAAAATCGCCATAACTGATACACATAGATCACTAGAAACATACAAATGATTGAGATAACATGTTCAATAAATGATACAGTCTGGTTTGAAGCTACAAGCATGTTTGGTCTAATGATTTGAGGTTTAATTGATCAGCTATGGTATTATTATTATGGTAAGAATAAAAATGATATTTTTTATCATCGCTAGCATGAGAATACCTCTCAAAACCTGTTTAAACATAAACATTTCCGCTGATTTTATAACAGTACACAGTGCAAACGGTACTTTGTGTGAGTGATTTAAGAGATTTTTTTTAAAGTATATTGCATAAAAAAGGTACCGGTAATAACGCCTTTTAAAACAAGTGCTACGAGAATCGCCTGTTGAACATGTATTTGTCGATTGGATTTCTCATTACAATACATACAAAATCTCCTCATTTTTGAACTGTTTACTATGTTTTTGTGACAATCAGTGCGCTATATCCGGTAGATGATACAGCCGGTTTATATACAGTGCTATTACTTGTATGGTATAAACAGCTTTGTATTTGAGTTATGTAATAAAAAATATTTTATTTTGTTTTCAAGTTTAGGGCAACCCATTCTTTTTTCTGGGAACCATAAGATGCTCAATATGGAATGGTATTAATCTGAAAATACCCCATTGAAGGTTCCATGTTCGCCACCATATGCATACCATCATTTGGAATTGATCAAAATTGTACATTTTATTGGTGTCAATATTGAGTTGAGATCATATTGCGGCGGGGCAATATGCATTTTTATTACTGCCCATGAACAGGCTCAATCAAACTGAGCCTGCAATATTTTCATATTTGTTGTGTTCCGTGGCTTTCAAAGTTCCCTTTTCATCAGTCTTTTTAAATTACAACATGAAGTTAACATGTAAGGGCATTCTGTCTGAGGTGTTGTTTTACTTGTGTGAAATGGTATGTTGTTTGCTGGCCCCTTTTGAAGACTATGTACATCTCTTTTAATCTGCATTTGATAATTATTCCAGTAATGAGTAATGGATACTGAAGCTTCAGTTGCCATAATCTCTTGCTTTTTACTATTGTGTTTATTTATTCAAGTTTTTGTATGATATGTGATATTTGTGTTCCCTCATCACTAGTCAAGAATACATGTTTAACAATTATCTTATAAGTATTGGTTAAATCTAGCAAGGTTTTCTTGCTTATTTTACATTGTTAAACATTTCACTGAACATCAAACTACCAAACTTTGTATCGATGTATAAAGCATCATTTAATTGTCAAATAATATAATATATTGTTAAAATAATAAAAATGAACTTATGGGCATATTGGACAGCAGTAGGGGTGGTAAACGTTAGTTAAGTTTGTATTATTGGTCAGTGAAAAACACGATTTGGTCAGGGAAAAGTCAGGGAATTTTGTTCACCTTTGGTGCTGGCAACCCTGAAGATGTCTTTGGTGAAACATGTATTTTTTATGCCCCCATAAAGTTGAAGGCATATAGAGATGCACTCGTGTGTACGTCCATACACACATCCTCCAAATCTTGTGCCATCAACTCCTAAACTATCAGGTGGATTTCTTTCAAACTTGCACAGATGTGTAGATGATTGTAAAGAAAGGATTATTTCCTGTGGCCATTTTTACCAGAGTTATGGTCCTTTGTTATAACAAATATTGTTGAAGCAGTTGGGCCATCAGTGTCCAAGGACACATTCAAGAGCTCACATTACATGTATCTTTTCTTTTCTCATCACTTTTACGGATATTGTAACTCATTTCGATTGCAGATTGTTATTTTTACCAGGAAATTAATAATCAACATTATTGTTTGCTCAAATTTATGACATTGTTTCAAAGAATATATTGATGACAGATATTCATGGTGGTTTTAAATTTTCTCTTATGCCTTAGAGCAAAATGTGCAAACTTAAAACCAACGTGACAATGTATAATTCTGTATTAATGATTTCACTTTATTTATATGTTGTTATTTATGAAAACCAGTCTCTCCTGACATTTTATTTGCTTCTATCAATGAATGAAATGTTATTTTCATTACAGTCTTCAAGGGTTCAAGGTGGAAGTCTGATGCCATTATGTCCCCTGGGTAAACTGCTGCAAGAAGCCGATCCAAGCTCAGGTTGTAAGTTCACCAGTTTATGGACTTCAGGGTTATTTTATCTGATATGACATCTTTAACCTTTTCCTCAGTATGTAAGACTACAGTGCTGCCTGATCAGGATCTACATTGTTTGCTTTTTTCTGCGGGTTAATTCTGATCAAAAAGCATAATGTGCAGATCCTGATAAGATGGCATGAATGTGCCCGCTGATCTGGATCAACAGTGGTTGCACATGCGTTATTTATGAAGTAAAAGATTAAATTTATGAAAGTCCAGTGATAATTTTATTTGCGTTTCATCATGGTACAGAGAACAGAAGGGTGGTTTAAAGTATACATGTATGAAGCTGTTTAGATTAACTGACCCTTTACTGGATAGCTCCATTGATATGAGTTATATAACATGGTCAAACAGTGTAGATCCAGATCAGCTGGAACATCCATGTCATCTGAATGATCTGGATCTGCACTGGTCTCTTCTTGGTCAGAAATAAGCTAATGAATCTAAAAGTGAACAGTGTAAATCCAGATCAGACAGCTGATTTTGATCTACACTGTTCACCTGAATAACCTAAACCTAAATATTAAAGTGAACAGTGTAGAACCTGATCAGACAGCATAGTTGTGTCGACTGATCAGGATCTAAAGTGTTCACCTATGGGATAATAGCGATACCCCATGGAGTTAAAGGTTAATTGTGTGAAAGTCCGGTGATATTTTATTGCGTTCAACTGGGTGCATGATACAGTTGGGTCGTTTAAAGTGTATGAAGCCCTTTATAAAAATCAACATTCAGGGGCATATCCAGAGGGGGTTCAGTGGGGTTGCTTGAACCCCCATTTAGGGCAACAATAATTTTCATAGAGATTTTAGCCAGAGAGTTGGAAATTTTTATGTACCCACCCTAAAACAGCTCCAAACAAACCCACTTCTCGGAAATCTTGCACTTTAACCTTGAACTTTTATACTGGTTTTAGAGATGTGATTAATCTTTTTTCTTTTTTTTCAGATAATAAGGCATTGGAGTACTTGAAGAGCCTGGGACCATCAGCTATAGATGTAGAGATCCGATCCCTGGCTCCGGAGATGGGTGGTTCTGTGGAAGTGATGGCCAGATTTCTGCAGTGTGTCCAATGTGTGCTGAAGACTAACACAAACTTTGAGATCATCCAGGCTTATCTGGGCCTGTTCTTAAAGGTACTGTAAAACGCATTAAATTTGCAAGGTCAAAATTTCATGATTTTGTCATAAAATCAGCTACTTTCTTTATTTGTGTATTTAAGAATTCAGGACATAGTCAGATCTGTTATAAGCTACATATTTTCGGATAAACTTATTTTTTTGGATATACAGAAACTCATAATATATTCGCGGTAGTTATGAATTCGCGAAGTAAGCAGTTCGCAAATATTAGCGAAAATAAAACTGGCGTGAATAAAACCAGTTTGACAGTAATACAGGGTGATCCATAATATCTGATACCCTTTTGAAATGTAATAGCGTTTATATTGTCAAACATTTGCATACAATTTTTACATAGTAATAATCTAGAAGCTTCAAAGTTTTGTTTGATATACAACACACCATACATGAATAAGAAATGCTGTTGATATATCCAGAATAATATTTTTAACAAATGTTAGAACGTCCATTTTGGTTATTACGACGTCAAGTCTTTTCTTGAAATTTTATGTGGCCCAATTGACTTTTTCTTTGGGGAAATTTTAAATGTAAGGTGTACACGCCTAAATAAACATCAGTGCAAGAGCTAAAATCATCAGTTTAACAAGAAATGAGAAATTTAAATTTACAGATGTGCACATCTGCCAAATTAGGCCATTCCAAGAAAAGACTTCAAGTAATACTCACCGAAAATTGACGTCAAATTGAACATTTGTTGTTAATATTATTTCGGATATACAGACTGCATTCCCTATATAAGTATGCTATGCTATATATCAAACAAAATTTTAAAGCCTCTAGATTATTAATCTGTTAAAATTGTAAGCCTATGTTTGATGATATGAACGCTATTAAATTTCAAAATAGTATCAGATATTATGGATCACCCTGTATATACATTTATACCTTTTACTCTGTAAATATGCCTTTTTACGCATGTGTGACTAGTGTAGATCCAGATCAGCTGGCACATCTTTGCCTGCTGATCTGGATGTGCACTGTTCAGTTTTTGGTCAGATAACCTAATAAATAAAAAAGCGAACAATGCCTATCTTGATCAGATGGCACCTATGTACAAACAAAAATTATGATATGTTAAATGAATAAGGCTAAATCATTGATGATTAAGTTGAAGTGTACCGGTAAATCATTTTCTGTGTATTACAGATGCATGGAGATTTATTATCTAGCAAGCCAGAACTTGTCAAACAACTCGAAGCCGTGTTACAAGAACAGTCAACTACATGGAATCATGTTTCAGACTTGTTTAATCAAACTTTGTGTCTAGTAAACTATCTGAGAACTGCTGTGTTATAGTAAACATATGGCAATGACTGTCATATGCTAGCTACAGTCAACTTGTTAGCAACGATTGGGACAGATGTCGCTGTGCAATACCACTGAGAGCAGTGCCCGAGATCATAAAACAAAATCTGGAGATCAGTCTCAAATCTCAAGCATCTGATTGGCTGAAATGGCGACCAGTCACCATTTCAGCCAATCAGATCCTTGAGATTGAGACTGATCTCAAATCTTAGTTTTATGATCTTGGGCCCTGAGCATCTTACCATCAGCCTCCATGGAGACGGGTGCTGCACTTTGCAATGCTAAATCGTTTTCATCATTCATAGATGGCATGCATTTTTATTGTGGCACATGCATTAGCATTGTCTTGTAGTGGCATCTCTGGCATCATTTGGTAGTCACAACTTTAACCCTTTCCTCATTATATACTAATTTTATCGCATGTGCCACCAGTGTAGATCCAGATCAGCTGGCACATCTGTGCTGTCTGATAGGGATCTGTGAATAGTGACTAGTTTAGATCCACATCAGCTGGCACATCCATGTCTTCTGATCAGGATCTGCATTGTTGGCTTTTTTTGGTCAGAAATTACCTAATAAATAAAAAATCAAACAGTTCAGATCCTGATCACATAACATGGATGTACCAGCCAATCTGGATCTACACTGTACCCCCACATCATAAATTTATGGGTATATATGGAGGAAAGGGTTAACCTGCAACATTAACGTTTGCTTTTAACTTGAAACGTAGACTACGTATGTTTGTGGAACACCAAATTCTGGGAGCCACAATGTCAACTGAACACTGCTACATACTTTTGTGTCTACGATGTCATGTTTTATGACTTGTCTAATTGTTAAGTGTTATGACATAAATAGTAAAATTTAAAAGTACTATTTATAAAAAACATTAAATGAAAACTTGTACATTTTGTTTTGGCTTCCCTCATATTTTTTACAAACTTCTCTCTTGTGACAGTTTGCCATCAGGCATTAAATACATAAGGACAGAAAATCCAGATGCCTTCAAAGACAGAAATAGTAACATTAAGACGTTGGCAGTGATCAAACCAATAAAATAGAATATTAGACATAAAGAAAACTCTTATGAGCAACTTCCGTTAAGCTGTCACGACGAGGCTGGCTATAATGGAGGTATCAGGAATCGAGTGCTCTACTTGTGAAATACTTAACCCTTTTTATGCCCTGTCCGTCCATTTTATTGTCAGTCTGATAACTACTAAGATGTTGACCTCGCTTCATCTCTAAAACTGGTTGAGCATATCATTAAAACTTTACAGGAATGTTTGTCACCAAGCCTAGTTATGCATATCATCAGGAGTTTCTGCTCTGAATATTTTTAGCTGAGGTATGGGCCCTTAATAACAGTCACGTTTTACTCTTAACTGCTGTATTAAAATCTTGTCTGTTGCATGTATATGGTTTGAGATATTGACTGATAATGATACTTCAAATTTCGATTTCAGTTAGATTTTGTCTTGCAACGAAAACATCAAACACAATGTGCAGCGACTGATATTTCTGCACGGGAGATATAATTGACAGAACGTTATTGATAGTTAATCAAGCCTTCAGGTTGCTTTACATTACACCACAACATTTGTTGTTGTTTCATCATCCACAGTTGGAATGAACACACAGCCACCAAAATTGATTGACAGCAAAAGGTTATTTGAAAGTAAAACAGAGTCTTTTGATTGGAGCAGCAGTTCTAACAGTTGTCGCATGACAAATAACATGATCGGCGTCTTTTGAAGTGCTGCAGGCCGCATCAGATATTTATGGAAGTTGCTTGCTGGGTCAAAAACTAACTGAAATCGAAATTTGTAGTACCAGGATCAGCATCTTAACGAAAAGAATAAGTCAAGATTGTTTTTTTCTTGATTTCAAACAGTTCCATTTTAAGTCTTGAATTACATTTGAGACTGTGCCCTGGGTCTTGCTGTAATTATTATTCACAAGTCTAGGAGCTTGTCTCTGAACATTTTCAATTTTATCTATATCCTTCTGATGGTAAGGATCCGAGTACAGTATCGATATCCTGCTGATGGTAAGGATCCGAGTACAGTATCTATATCCTGCTGATGGTAAGGATCCGAGTACAGTATCTATATCCTGCTGATGGTAAGGATCCGAGTACAGCATCTATATCCTGCTGATGGTAAGGATCCGAGTACAGTATCTATATCCTGCTGATGGTAAGGATCCGAGTACAGGGAGTATTAAGACATGCACATAATTTATAAAGCAGAGTAGTACACTTCAGAGGACAAATGTGGACCTTGTGTGGGGCTGGCCACGTTTTCAAGGTTATCGCACATGTGCAGTAAACTAAGGAGAGATTGACAGTGCAGGGAGTAATAAAGACATAAAGGGGTGTAATAAAGACATGCACATTAATTAATTAACCAGATTATTAAATAACTGTTGTCAGCCTTGTAACTTCTTTACTGCATGGCATAATAATGCAGTGGCATTTCAAATAAGCGGGCCAATATCTATATCACTTCCCGGCCCGGGGCCAAAAAGTCATATAGATATAAAGCCCGCATTTTAAGCAGTTTGATTGGCTGCTAGAGCAGGGCCAAAAAGTGATACAGATTTCAGTAAGAAACAAGTAAATTGCAGCCATTTTGTTTTAACTCGGTCTATGTGTCGATGCATTTTGCATAATAAAATATACTCAGTTTTCAAACATTCACAGCATGAATTGGTAGAAGTTTATTTACTGATAGCGACTGAGTAAGAGTCTAAATCCAAACTTGTTACAAATTTTTAACGTGAAGATTTTAGAAAAAAAACACAAGCACTTTCTGACTTGGATTAAATTGTCTTGGAAAGTTACAAGTATATCTACTTGTAGTTATTTAATAACATTGTCAATAAATAAGTGATTGTATATTCGCCCTGTTATTTGTCCTTGGGTCAGTAGTATTGGCCCTCGGCCTTTGACCTCGGGCAAATACAACTGCCCTCAGACAAATAACAGGGCCAATATCAAATCACTTATTTTTTAAGATATGGTAATAGAACTTTAGAAGACTAATATGGACCTTGTGAGGGGTTGGGTTTCAAGATTATCGCGCATGCCCAGACGAATCTAAGAAACGGAACAGTTTTTTCAACGATTGGTCAGTCGGATCACGCTTCGGTGATTCTACTGTTCTACGTAATCACGTGCAAGGTTCTTTGGAAATAGTTATACTATTACTTACGGGGAACTTAGCACACAGGCTTTTCAAGTTGTCTAGCTAGTCTTTTCGTTATTGTGCTAATTAATGGTGGGATTTGGTGCATTCTAAACGTTGTGAGGAGAATCACGTGGATTAAGTCATCCTACTCTACAATACAATACAATACAAAAAGATTTATTTTGAGTCGGCAAGACAAGTACAATAGAATAACATAAGCTCTCAGGAGCTTTTTAACCGACTATATATACTCTCATACATGTATATATAGACAGCTACGCACCAGACTGATATGAAAACATGACGCTTCATCTTTGCTGATTAATGTTAGAGTGATAACGTCTACAAAAATTCGATTTCAGTTAGATTTTTGGTTTGCAACCAAAACATCAAACACAATGGTCGGTGACAGATATTTTCGTTGAGATGTAGCATGGGAAGGTGTAATTAACAGAACATGTCCATTGTTAATCACGCCTTCATGTTTCTTTACTTTAAGACACACCTTTTGTTATTGTTTCAACATCCTCCAGTGGAATAAACCAACAGCGACACAATTTGATTTACAGCAAAACCTTAATAAAATGAATCTTATCTTCTAATTTTTTTTTGCCGACGATCGGCAGCATTCAACAGAGGAAAGATTGTATTTTCGATCGATACCCGATTTGGTAAGATTAGTGAAATATTTGTTGAGATGCTGATTTTTTAAAAGCTGAGTTTACATTGGGGTTTAAAAATTCGGTGTGGATAGACTGATAACAGTCCCAATCTATCAAAACGAAACAAAAATGATGTGTTTATCCAGTGTAGACCCTCATTTTTTTTTGAGGGGGGATGGGAGGGTCGGCCAGTTTATACAAATTTTGGAGAAAAACGGGATCCGTCTTCAAAGCCCAAGTGGTTTTGACCTGATTCCCAGTAATTGATCTCTTATATTTTACAATTTATAGCTTTCTGTTACCATTCAATTTACCTTATGCCTCCTTACATCACCTTATTTTTATGCCTCTTTACTAATCTTTATTCCTCTTTACTAATCTTTACGCCCCATTACGTCACCCGAGTAGCATTTACACACTTACATGTACTTCCCCTTTATCAATTACACCATTTGTAATCTTTAATGAGTTCGTACTACGCAGTGTATGACGACGGCAAATAACTTCAATTTTGGGGAAATACAATCATCTGCAACCATTCCGTTCAAAAGAAAAATGGAGGACACGACCAGCAGTGATGATGAGGGTGAGAATGTTGATCTAGATTTTACGAGAAAGACATGGATGCATGACGTCGCTTTTGTAGTTCAAGGACAGCGACTTTACGCTTCGAAATGCGTTCTAGCGATGGTTTCACCAGTGTTTGAGTGCATGTTCGGCGCACAGTTTGCAGAGAAAAATCAAAAAGAGGTAGATTTACCTGGAAAAAAGTTTGAGGATTTTCACGAATTTCTTAAATGTGTATATCCAACATCGAAGAAACATGTAACGCAGAAAAATGTTAATGTGTTGCTACCACTAGCAGACGAGTACCAGGTGAAGCCATTACTGAAAAAATGTAAGAAGTTTCTCTATGGATATTTGAGAAAAGATGAGGCAAATACTGGATATTTACTGCAGTGTCATGAAGTCGCAACTCGACTAAATTTACAAGACATCAGGGAGATGTGTGTAATTTTACTTTCTGAAAGAGAATATAATGACATCAATGCTTCAAAAGAGGAGCTACAGGATGCAGGTTCATTTTTGCAGGCCCAGGGTGATGTTCTGAGGAAACTTGACCAGGATAGGGAGAACGCACGAACAGAGCTTGCCAAAATTTATATGAACATGGATACATCGAGAAATATGTATCTGGTTGATGTCATGGGATTTGAAAATGCAAAAGGTGCATCAATTGAGTTGAGACCTTCCTTAACATCTGTGATGAGAAAAGAAATTCAGCTGAGCTCGCCAGTAAGAATTTGGGATGTTTACTTTCAGTTGCAGGTTACACACTACTTAAAAAGAACCGATGGGGAACTGAGCATGAAGTTTAAAATGAGGTGCAAATTTCCAAATGATGGACTGAACCGATTATGTGAAGTAAAGGCAAAAATAATTATAAAAAATCAAACAGAAGGATGTCATATAGTACACATCAGTCACAATCTAAGTAGTTTATACACAACTGAAAAACCACACTCTTCGTATGTACAAAACATGGCAGAGGTGTTTAAGCATGAAACCGCATACATTAGAAAAGACAGAATATGGGTTGTTGTTCAATTGATGGCTAACAAGCCTATCATCCAGGGATTGCCAGAACCTTCTCCGAACATTAGTGATAATTGAGCTGTCGTTTTCGCAGCCGCTGGTTACCAAAGTGATCATATATGAATGATTGAATCATTTAACATCAGTAGTTTACTGAAGGGATTTTAATGATCATGTTTCCGTTATATAATTATATTTGTAGTGATGTCATTTGGGGCATGTCACGGGAAAAGTTGTTACTAAATTTTGAAAGATCATACAAACATATATTACTTTCTCATCCTTTTCCCATGATGTGCCCCTTTCTGAAAGGTTGACTTTGGAATGATTATGAAGATCACAGTGATTTGAATTGATTTGCAATAAGCAACATTTCCATTTTGTTGTTCAAGTGATAGTTTCAGTGGAATCAAGTTTAAATTAGTCTTGTACATAGCTACATGTAGTTTCTGAAACTTTCATTTAGACACTAAATATCAAACTGTAAAAGGGTTTAATGTAAATGGAAGGGAACTATGTATCCAAATAACAAAATGGCAGCTGTAACTCTAAAATACATTGTAGCTAGGACATATGATGAGTTCTGCCAGACAAAAACATACCGATTCCTACCATATACTGGAACAAGTAAATCTTTTCGTGTTACCCAAATGGTGAGATCAACCATGAAAATTGTTGTTATGCTCCCACAAAGTGGGAGGCATATAGAGTTGCACTCATCCGTCCGTCCGTCTCTACGTCCCCAAATCTTGTGGCATCAACTCCTCCTATATTATAAGGCGGATTTCTTTCAAACTTGTACAGATGATCAAGCATCGTAAAGAAAGAATTTTTCCTGCCGCCATTTTTACCAGAGTTATGGCCCTTTGTTATTAAAAATAATGTTGCAGCAGTGGGGGCATCTGTGTCCGAGGACACATTCTAGTTTGTTTTGAAAATCTGTATGGACACAGAAAAAAAATTGGTTTCAATTTTTCATCATGAAAGAAGTGTTCAAAAGGCCTTTTTGTTATGATATTTGCTGAACATATTAGAAGAAAATTAATGTAATACCCTAAAACTCCTTTTACATGCCCCTCCTAATAAATGTCCCCCCCCCACCCCCCACCCATTTTATTTTGAAGGTATTCACAAAGAACTTAAGAATTAATCTATATTGTTTATCAAATATCCTTCAGAATCCAATATTATAATTAAAACATAAATTCAATAAACTTTAAAACTTTTACATAAATTAACTTGACCGAGGTCACATAGGCCATAATACTGATGCTGTAAGAATAATAAAAGCTGCATACCAGTAAATTGATTTTTACAAGATTTAGGGATAAATATCTCCTAATAAGCACCCCCTTTTAGAAAATGTAACACCCACAGGGGCGTTTGAAAGGAATTTTACTGTTTTACTGTTAATATCTCGTAGAAATGTTGTGTTAGTTGTTAATGTATTTGTGTTTATATTGTAGCCACAAAGATATTTGAGATCGAAAAATGACGCTGTCTATTGAATTCCAATCAATTTTTTTTACAATTAACCTGATTACATTCCACCATAGTTCATTATTCATTAGTTATATCCTCCATGTTGCAACACTTGTCAAAGTCATCCATGTTTAAGTTTTAGTTTTGTGAAAAACAAATATTGAAAAATGATGTAATTTTTTTTACAGAGCCTGACTTGTACCAAAGTATTATGTAAAATAAGAGAATTACTGTCAATAAGTGGCTTCTTATACTTTCCAATCGGAAATAAATTAATTATTTAACCCTATCAGCCGGCACATCTGTGCCATCTGATCAGGCTCTGCACTGTTCGTTATATGATTTATAAGGTTATTACTGGCCAAAAAGCGAACAGTGCAGATCCTGATCAGCCGACACGGCACGGATGTGCCGGCTGATCTGGATCAACAATGGTCGCACATGCGTAAAAATGGAGGAAAGTCTAAGAGTTAATACTAAATTTGTCAAAGAAAATTGCCTAAACTGCTTATCATACATTATTGAATTTCTTTTGTTCAGTTTATAAATTTAACAAACTGGGTATGGAAAACAGAGCGAAAGCTGACAGGTCACCATGCTAAAGTGTATCGTTACTGATAATTTAGAGTCTTATTAATGTGTAATGATAATTAATACTGATAGCCCTATACCCCATATGTATGAGTTTTAATGTTTGTGTGACCAGGGTAGATCCAGATCAGCTGGCACATTTGTATCATCTGATCTTGATTGACACTGGTTGATGTTTGGTCAGAAAGTTTAACCCTTTCCTCCATATACAGTTTGTATACACATTTTAGGCATGTGTGACAAGTGCAGATCCAGATCAGCCGGCACATCCATGCCGTCTGATCAGGATCTACACTGATCGCATTTTGGTCAGAAATATTCAAATAACCTAATGAATCATTAAGCCAACAGCTCAGATCCTAATCAGATGGCAAGGATGTGCCAGCTGATCTGGATCTACACTGTTTTCCCACTCAATAAAGGTGTGTCTATGGAGGAAAGCATTAAACCAAAAGAATCTTAAATCAAATAGTGTAGATCCTGATGTTAGGTATATACGTGCTAGTTGATTGGAATCAGTACTGTTTGCCCAAGGGTAACAACCATGAAATTTTTATGAAATAAACGTTAGTTCGTATGGTAAAATATTTCAAAAACAGGATCAACGTATGTGTAAATGTGTAAAAATGCAATTTATATGTATCCGGTGGTTGCATTGATAAATGCCTTGGTGTTATTTTATTTATTTTGTGGATTGTTCATATCATATATAGAAAGAGCAATTTTCATGCCAAAACACAAAAACGGTGCTTTTGATGTTTTTGTCATTTTGCAGATCACATGCCCGATCTTATTAATCCTTTTAACCAATGGGATATGGCTGTTATCCATAGTAAACTGTGTAGATCCAGAGCAGCTGGCACATCTGTGCATTCTGATTAGAATCTACACTGTTCGCTTTTCATTAGGTTATTTCTGACTAAGAAGTGACCAGTAAATTTATAATGTCTGTCAGTAAAGATCCAGATCAGATGGCACAGATATGCTGGCTGATCTGGATCTACTCTAGTCACACATGCAATAACACCCATATATCTGGTGTAAAAGTGTTGTCGATAATTATTATCTGAATGTAGCCAATAGTCAAAACACGTACAATGTATTTTCATGCAAAAGTATTGATGAATAAAAAAGTTGTTTGATATTTGATAGTGTACATTGTAAGTTTTGTTTAGTTTATATTGTATATGTAATTATACTGCCTTCAGCTCAAAATAATCAAATATTTTCTGTAAATGGGACCAAAAGTGAAAACTGCCAGCAGAAAGTTCAAAATCTTGTTTTGAAATCAATTCATTTAGTTAGGCAGTTCGGAACCTCGATCTAATCAGAAGCTAATTGAGTTTTATCTTATAGGTGAAGGAAAATCTTGTATAAAGCATACTGTTCTGTAACCAATATTGATGAATGAATAGAAATTCATACAGTCAAACCTTTGCTAAAGACAACCTGTAAACAAACACAAACTGTGCTAAAGACACCCCTTAAACAAAAATCACATGTAGATAAACACAAACATTTATTTTTTACACTAACGGATTTAACGACAAAATTTATAATTATGTGTATAAAGACCATCTGCCTTCGCAAACCACTTTCTGGGTTTTGCCTGAGCGGTTTGGCAGATTTGACTGTATTTTATTCTTTTTGCAAACCATGCCAAGGTTCATTTTTCATACCACAATGCAGAACTGCCCAACTAAAATGTAAATGAAGCGGAAAGTCAACAAATGACTTTTATAGATATTGTGATATTTTGTTCTGACCTGTAATTTTTTGTTGTATGTTTATATATCATAAGTTTGTTGTAATAAGATTAACTGTTTTGAACCGGTGAAGTTGTTGAATAAAGTATCGAAATGTAAACAGTGTTTTAATCTGTTTCCTCAACTGTTGACAATATTATGTAAGTCTCAATAGGCTCAAATGTGAAAGGTAGAAAAATCATATTCTTAATTATATTATCTTCTAGAATACTACCTAATAACAGTGTTATGCCCTTCAGACATCAGTGTTTTCAC
The DNA here is from genome assembly GCA_038501625.1 of Corbicula japonica. Classification (NCBI taxonomy): domain Eukaryota; kingdom Metazoa; phylum Mollusca; class Bivalvia; order Venerida; family Cyrenidae; genus Corbicula; species Corbicula japonica. The sequence continues at coordinate 814,289 of JAZAYU010000142.1, forward strand.
ATAAAAACTATAGTGTTACACTCTACTAACAACAGTGTTATACCAAACTAACAACAGTGTTATTCCCCACAAACAACAGTGTTATGCTCCACTACCAACAGTGTGAGTACCTGGCGGTTACTTCATTCGGCAAAATAAATTGATGTCTGTACATGAGGAAATTTTAAAATTTTCTCCGTTCCGAAAATTTGAATCGTGAATCGCCGATATTGTTCGAATACGTTTTTGGAAAATAATTCGTCAATATCAACAAGAAAGTCTCAAATGTTCATATAAAAGTCCACCAAACACGGACGGACAAAATTCAGACCAACCGATTAAAACATGGCAAAGCACTACTTCCTGAATACGGGGCTCGATCTATTCTTTCATAAATTCCGTTGCATATTAGTGCTCTTATAAGACATTTCATTGTTGCATCGGGGTCACCGTGGGCTCTTTTCAGGACAGTTACCAACGTTCCAAATACAGCCCACACTTAGTAGTAAAGCTGCATTATAATATTATTAATAAAGTGAATTCATATTGGCCTTGTTACATAGACCGAGGCTGAAGGCCGAGGGCTAATGTGCAGTGGCTGCCCGAGGCCCAATAACATGTCCAATGTGAATTCACTTGATTAATGACAATTTTATTAATTAACACAATAAAAACATCAAATTCTCAAAAAATCAAGGCTAAACTGGGCCAATATTTGAATTCCTGGGCCAATACGAGATTTGCTTGGCCAATATGAGATAATTAATAAATAATCGGCGATAGAGCTCACCAGGAGCTGTAATCGTAAACCTGCCCCAAATACAGTTCCTCCGGAAGAGAGCTCTATACGGAATCACTCGGATCACGCTTCGGTGATTCTTCGTAATCACGTGTATATCCGAAGCTACGTTATCACGTGTATATCAGAAGCTTGCCGGAGATCGCCGAGTTGATACGATTGATACGGAATTATAGCGCAAAACCAGTTCGGACTGGCGAATGAAGGAAATATACTGAGTGTAAATGAAAACGCAACACTTCTTTTTGAAATATTTGTGATGTGTGTAAAAGTTTGACAAATTTCCAAAAATATATGTGTTTTAAAAATGAATAAGATGTCGTTGGGCCAAGCGAGTAATTGTCGGCGGCGAACAATTAATGCATCCGACGAGCGATTTCACGAAGAGACATACCTCCTTGGATCATGCCCAAAACCTCATGTTGCTGGTTGTCAAGAAGTCTTGGCATTTTCAAGTTTGCATGGAGTTAAACTTGAAAAACTGAAGATGGGATTTGTGTAGCCGTAAGTAAAGGCTAACAAATGGACTGGTTTAGAGGTTATCCATGCATGTCTTCATGCCTTTAAACCTTTAAGTTTCGACAAAACCCAAAGCAGAGTCAGTCTACGAACGTTCATTTATTTTAGACTTAAATGTAATTATAAGTTGTTTCTTTGAATTTCGTTACTTCTGTATAATGAATAAGATTTTCAAGCCCGATGAGACATTTCTACGTAAAAAGTTAGTTTTTTTAAGGTTCATCTTGGTTCGAACCTAGATACATGTTAGTGCATGCACGGCTAGTCCCGACAGAAAAAATACCGAACAACAACAGAGATTTATTATTGTTATATATTTTTTAATTTTTTCTTTTCTTAAGTTAATACTGCCAATTTATATTCGTTTGAAAGTACGTATACCAAAACAAAATCCACGATTTTGAGTTGGTTTTTTCCTTAAGATAAATTTGTGTAGATCTAAAATTTACAGTTTAGCTTATTGACATGGCTCACCAGGCTTATTGTTAGGCATGAAATTGATACATTAAACTTTATTTAATGTGCTAGTAGTAATCTTGACAGGTGGCAACATTACCGAATAAAATGGTCTGTTTTTACGGAAACACCGTTTACTTGCGCGTACACCATTTTGTTGGCCATTGTTTTATGCCACCAGGAACAATTCAGTTTATTTATCGGATCACCAAGGCAACGTGCTTGGATCACGCGACATGCAGTCGAGATGTCTTTAAAGATCACTAAACAGCTGTTATGACTTGTAATCTGGATCTTGTCGATCGCTCCATACGGTGACAATATAGATTTCAGCGTTTCCGGGTCGTACTTCGGTAACTTCCGCTGTAGCTGCCACCTGACCACCACGGTTGGTAACGGATATTGAAGCTGGTAGTTTTGATTGAAAAGGTGTAAAGCTTTTCTAGTCCAGCTTGGTCGAATGCTGAAAGTACACCAAAGAGTGTGTGACAAGTCAAGATTCAATTTACTTCTCCTTCATTCCGCGAAAATGGGAAAGTTTCTATAAGCCCTTCCATTCTACGTAACTGAATACTCAATTTTAATATTTTCCTTCATTCTGTGTCATTATCCTATGCAGCAAAATGAAGTAGGATAAAGAAATTGTCTCACGATTCCGTGCCCTGGAATGTAGAAATTGTGCCATTATTCCATGTCGCGGAAAGGAGAATATAGAAATTGTTGCTTTGTTTCTTGCGGTCGTAAAAAGTCTTCTCGTACACTCAATCAGTGCTGTTTTCAGTTATATAGCCTTTTGAAGTCATTTATGCATTATAGTTTTATTTGTATAAATATTGCGTTGCGTTAGGCACATCCAGTGGCTAGGCAGCGTGAACATTAATATGCACTTCCATGAAAGGAAAGACGGGGAATATAGAAACTGTCATATTAACTCATGCCGTTGAATGAATGGGAATCAGTTGTTGGAATGAAGGAAAAAATAGAAATTGCCTAAATGTCCTATGTTACGGAATAAATGGGAATAAAGAAATTCGTTTAATTATCCTATAACGCGGAATGATGGAAAAATAATAAAACAAACAAATCCGGTCCAACTACGTGAGTTAACATTTTAACTACTTACTCTTCCAAAGTGACGCGAGGTGGCTTGCGATTTGGAATTCTGAAAACCTCAGGTGGCTCGATGTTTACTCGGTTTCGTATTATGGACATCAAGGTATCATAGCACATACACTTCATGCCGTCATGAGCGGGATAGCTGAGCCTCGCCGGTGCTAAAATATAAATAAAAATCAAAGCATTTAATGGACTGAGGGGTCGGCATACCTACTGTCTGGACTTATGAAAATTAGAACTACTTTTCAGTGGTTATTAGGCTTGCAGTTTGTTACTATTATTAGACCAGTTGAGACTGTCTAAAGTAAAAAACTGATAACTCTGGGTCTGCCGACCCAAAACTGTAAATTTGCATATTAAGAATAGCCACACCCGGAAAACATAGCCTTCTCACACAGACAAAAAGCTGCGACATCCTCTGTTCCCTTGAAAGGGAAAACAAAACCTTTTTCAAATTCTCAAAATGGCCGAAATTTTCAGATTATTTAGGAATGATTGAAACATTAAGGTATCATACTAAACGCCTTATAATTATGTATTTCCTGCAAAATAACTACAGTTGTATTAGAAATGTAACACCATCATAATATTGCAAAGTACAACTACTGTAATATTATTTATTTTCGAGGGGGACAAATTTTCGCGCTGAAGCTATAGATGAAATTTTCGCGCGGATATAAGTTCGCGAAATTGTATTTCTTCATAAAATAAGCTATTAATTGGTTAAATTTTGCCGGGGTTTAATTAAATTTAATCTCTAGCGCAAAATACCAGAAAAATAATTCGCCGGGGTTTAAATAAATTTAATCTCTAGCGCGAAAATTTAACTCTCGCGAAATATTATGATATTACATTATAATTTTGCTTACCATAATTACAGTTGTATTTTCTCCTTGGAAGAAGTTCGTCTTGGGTGAGACGTCTGAAAGCTCTCCATATTTCTGAATCCTGGAATATAATCGTGATTATAGGGGCCTGGTTTCAGCAAAAAAAGTCTCTAGATACCTTCATATTGAATTTTTATTTTTGGTACCGCGTATGTGTTCTGACCAGTAATTACGAGTATTTTGCACCCCAACATCCAATCAATTTACCGGACTTCCGTTGTATTAATGGCAGTGGTGCACCCTTTAAACATAGTGAAGTAGATCAAAATTTTGAACTTCACTATCCAGAGGTGTTTTTTTGCTAAAACCGGGTCCCTATTATCATGATTACCATAATAGTTTTTAGACTGTTAGCAGTAATTACTTTTTTTCGAAAAAATACAAATCGAATTATTGTTCCATACATTAGACTTTTAAAAATACGTGTATTCATAACATAATTTAGCCTATTATAAAACGAGAAAACGATTACACATAAAACATCTATAGTTTAAATAGGGTTTGACGAAAGTTTTCTAGAATTTGAGTAGGAGGTACTAATTCACGTAAAATTCGCGGGGTTATATCTCCATGGATTTAAAAATCAACGAAATATAGGTTAGAAAATTTAAATATCTGATTAATTGCTGATTTAAAAATAAACAAAACAAAAAAAAAAACAACAAATTTTGTTCATATTGTTAAATAAGTCATTAATGAGGTAAATAAAAACAAATCAAAGCAATTTTAATCACTGACACACCAAAAAGATATGTACTAAAGTGTTCTTGGTGCTAAGCAAACTTTGAGTAGTATACATTCGTTTAAAAACTGAAGTTCTATTCCCGGCTTATTAGGTCAAAGTATTTTGCAAACCCCTCGCACTATCTGTCCATGAAGTCGAAGAAGACACAATATACCTCCTTGCAGAGAGATCTGGCATCTGTAGACGTCCACGTGTCCATCTTCTCGTATACTGGCAGGTGGACCATCCCCGGTTTAACCGGTTTAAACTGGCGGGTCTTAGCCGCCATTACTTCCACGGATGGAAGCATGCTGCTAGCAGACAAAACAAAATATTTCTTCTTGGCTGCTATTATTTCTTAAGCTGTTATTACCACTAGGTAATTCTATGCAAAGCAACATATTCTTCGACGTTGTTACTAGACTATTGTGACGTCATGACGTTTATATTACCATAACGTCAATAGCGGGACAAGCCTGTGATTGGATAATCTGCCGTTGATGTAGGTCAGCATTTACGGATCGGCCGTAAAACCCCTGTCACACTAGAGTCGCGTTCTCACGGCGATTCCACGGCGTGCAAGAACGACGAGGTGAGCGCAGTACGATCGCAGCAACGCTTGGCGTCGCCAGTAGACGCAATGGGATCGCATAGAACGCCGACCGACCGCGCTCACTTTGAGTATGCACAAAACAAAAATCCGACGCTCGGCGTTCTAAAAAGAGCGCAGTGGGGTCGCGGTACGTTCGCCGTAGCAGCGAAGTAAGATCTTCTACAACGCCATGCGAGCTCCGCGGGCACGCACAGTGGTCGCAGTGCAAACGCTGTGGTAATCGGTAGCGTTTACACGGAGATTGCACGGCGTTCTTTGAGACTCACGGCGCATCTACGACGCTTAAACGAAGTGTAAATTATTTTACTGCGCTCTTTCAACGATTGTACGGAGCTGTCACGGCGATCACTGCGCTCCAAATGCGCCTCTACCGCGTTGTCACGGCGATCATTGCGCTCGTAATGCGCTTCTATTGCGTTTTTTGGCGTTTGCATGACAAACACGAGCAAAATGGTCAAAATGAACAAGATGTACAAACAAACCTTCATTTCACCATGACTGATATACGGGAGCAATTCGGGCTACTGCTGGCCTATATGCAGGTCAAGCATATGTACCAAGACGTTATGCATATCATTCTAACACGACGAAGGAGGAGGGCCCAAGGTCGTGGGAGTGTTCGGGTTCGACCATGGCAAAAATATCAAAAAGAAGACGACAACCAAGTGATAAGCATAACTCGAATGTTTCTTCAAAAACTAACTAAAACGAAATGTTTTATTTTCATTAATTATTTACAAGGAGCACATTATCTAATAAAATCAAAGATATAGTTTACACATTTTGTATTTTCCTTACACGGTTTTAAATATATTACTCAGGGTCCCTTAGTATATAAATTTAGGCATTACATTTACATTCCTTCACTCATCTCGGGTCGTGACGGCACTTTCAAAGGAGGTATCGGGCATGCCGTTAGTGTCGCAAATAATTTTTGACACACTTATGCTGGTACGGCAGAATGGGTAACGGCACTATAAGGAGGTCTGGTAGTTACGGAAGTGGAGAAGCAATACACTTAACATGACGCTCGAGCACCACCCTTATTCGCCTGATCTGGCTCCAATGGATTTTCGGGTTTTCCAGACCATGAAATGTGCATTGAAGGGACACAGATTCGATTCATTTGAGGAGCTTGTATGTGGTATACGTCGAGTTGTTTCTGAGTTAGACAGTAATTGGTATGCAAATATGTTCGACCATTGGATAGAGCGTCATGTTAATTAAGTGTATTGCTAAGCGTGGGGGTATATTCAAAAGTGACGGTGACGTAACGTCTTTTGACGTAATTCTTATGTTGTGCCCTGACCGGTTAGTACAGCTATATTTTTATTGTTTGTATCTTTTCTACTGTTTAATTACAGCTGTGAACATTTAGAGGAGTGTCAATTAAAGATTGAAATGTTTGTATAAGAATTTTTATTTATCTATCTGATCAGAAAATGTGAAAAATAATCCCAGTCCGGTTATTTCTGGATCACCCCTCGTAAGCATTGTATTTTATCTGAGTATTACTAGGGTTCCATTTATCCAAATTTAAGCACATTTTGTTGAAATTGACATTACATGGTGGTGTTATTGCCTTTTAGTAATCTACACAATTAGTAGACATACATATTTTAAATTTGTACCCAGCCGTTATAATATTATATTGAAAATGTCCGTTCATGACAGTGACAGCGAGGTACAGTTTAAACAAATTCTTATTGTACAACCCAATTCTCCTAATGAACGTGAATGCAACACGTGCAATAGTGTTGACGACGGGACAGTTAAAATGCCCACTCAAATCCCTCTGATGGTATTGAAATATGCGTTCCGAACACTGACAATATATGCAATACCCCTCCTGTTCATGTTTCCAATGCACTTCATAGAGAAACCGATAATACCAGCAGCGATAATGAACAAGTCCGTAGGCAAAGGTTACGAAACAGGCATTACAAACCCAGACGTACCAGATCTCCTAATTACCGTAACAATCACAGCGGCCATTATTCTCCTCTTGGATACCACAAGCACTCCGCCTGGATACCACAGGCTCTGCGCCTGGATACCACAGGTACTCCGCCTGGATACCACAGGCACTCCGTCTGGATACCACAGGCTCCGCCTGGATACCACAGGCACTCCGCCTGGATACCACAGCCTCTCCGCCTGGATACCTCAGGCACTCCGCCTGGATACCACAGGCTCTCCGCCTGGATACCACAGGCACTCCGCCTGGATACCACAGGCTCTCCGCCTGGATACCACAGGCACTCCGCCTGGATACCACACACAGGCTCTCCGCCTGGATACCACAGGCACTCCGCCTGGATACCACAGGCTCTCCGCCTTGATACCACAGGCACTCCGCCTGGATACCACAGGCTCTCCGCTTGGATACCACAGGCTCTCCGCCTGGATACCACAGGCACTCCGCCTGGATACCACAGGCACTCCGCCTGGATACCACAGGCACTCCGCCTGGATACCACAGGCTCTCCGCCTGGATACCACAGGCACTCCGCCTGGATACCACAGGCTCTCCGCCTGGATACCACAGGCGGAACTACACTTACGAAAAAGAGCCTAGAACCCATAGGCACTCGAGGTCCCCCAAGTCATAGCGTTAGTGTCGAGAGAGTTCCCATCTCTCATGCACTCTGAGAACCAGGCAGATACCGTAGGCAAAATAATAATAGCCTTTCAGAATAAAAGTCCAAGCAGATTAATTTGTTCAATCAAACCGAGCCTGCAATATTTCCATATATGTCGTGTTCGTCGGCTTTCAAAGTTCCCTTTTCATCTATTTTAATATCACAGTAGCGTTGTTTGTGCCGTGTGGCGGCTGTAAAAAGTCTCCCCGTACATTCAATCAGTGCTGTTATCAGTTACGTCCTTTGAAGGTCGTTGAGTACGATACCTATTTACTAAGTCAATAGTTCTTCTAAATTTACCTTTGTTTAAATATTTCGGCCAGTTTATAGATGGGTGGTTTCAATATCCCAACCTATACAGATTCGGATATTGTGCGATCACCCCTAGGATATACTTCCTGCTTTTTAAATTTTGCCTTTGGCGTTGTCTGTGATATGCAGGATTTATATTCTCAGATTCCCTGTCAAAATTCTATTCTGTTTAGTTCCGCCCATTGTTTTCTCGTTTAGGGCAAACCCATTCTTTTATCTGGGGACCATACGCCGCTGAACATGGAATCGTATTTATCTGAAAATACCGCATTGAAGGTTCCATATTTAGTTATTTACCGCCATGTGCATTCCATCTTTTGGGATGGATCGAAATTGTACTGTTTATTGGTGTAAATATTGAGTTGCGCTCAAACCGGGGCTAGGCGGCGTGGACAGTAATATGCATATCCATTACTGCCCATGAACAGGCTCAATCAAACCGAGCCTACAGTATTTTCATATAAGTCGTGTTCGTCGGCTTTCAAAGTTCCCTTTTCATCTATTTGAATTAAACAAACAAATAAACAATGAACATATACTGTTACAAAGCCCAGACATTTTCGTGATTGACCATTGCTGAAATATGAAATTACACTATTTGCTGAATTTCGGAAATTTATTTCGGAACTGTGTCTGACATTTTAACTATCTTTCCAGAAACGGAGCATTGCTTCAAATGTGATGAGAAATTTCAAACGAGGAAGGAGTGGAAGTCCCATCTCCAAAGATCTGACTCAGTCTTGTCTGTCATTTGTCCTTGTTGTGTTAAGAAGGAAAATGTCACATCCTGACGAGTATAAAGACATATCACAATTCATCGCAGTCTTGTGTCTAGCGGCTTTCTTATACAAGCATTATCGACTACCCCATCAAAACCGAATAAAGCCAGGACCGCTGAACCAAATCGTGACATGGCAAATCCAGGGGCTGCAAGTCTTGTCGCCCTATCCCTTCCGTTTAATCACAATCCACTACTAATGTCACTCCAACACCTCTCCAACATGCCAAACCTACTACTTCAACCTCGAGTTCATCAAACATCCCTACACTGAGTACAACATAGTCTCATATAGCTGCTTCCTCAGTCTGCACCATCTTTTGCTTCTTTTCACGGTACTTTGTCTGAAATTATCATGATGTCGCCACCAACAGTAAGACCCACCACAGCTCCAACATTCAAGGTGCCCAAGGCTCCAAGTCCCATTCCGGCCATATTACAAAACCATAAAGTCATGTTCTCGGGACACTGACAACTCAGGTATCCAGGTGCTCACCATCATTGTCATATAGAGCTCATAAGCTATTTAGACTGGGTGCATTGCCTATGGTGGCGCCTTGCAGATGGGAATAGTCAACAGTCACCGATTAATTCATCAGACTGAAAAAAGGTGAAAATGCATATCAGGAATCGCCACATTCAGAAAAAGCCTCCCCACACAGCCAAGCAGAAGAGAGGGAGAGAGCATGGTTAATAAAATATCAGTTTCAAAGACACCAAAAACAACAAAACTGAGAACCCGAGGGGATACAGCCTAGGAACGGTTAGTGGCAAATCAAATTGCCACTTGGGGTTTAAACCAGGTTCTAGGGTGCACCAACCTCACACTTGCCCCAACAGGTTCTCATATCACAAAACAAGTACAAGTTGTCTTGGTGAAATAACTCCAACCAACCCATCAGCTCAACAATGTTGCATGCAAAAGCACACAAACATATAAAACATAAGAAGCTAAAATCATTGCAAAGCCAAAGGGCGGGTACTCTATGATCTTACCGAGACCAGAGCTCCTGGAGTAAAATCAGCAAGAACACGATGACAGGGATAAAAGAAACAACTCTTAGATTTCCCCATAAACGTTCATAAACTCTTAAACCCCTGCCACCGTCGTGCAACCAAAGAGGTACGAATAATGATCAACTTTAGATGGGTTAATCACCAGGCCTGCAGAGCGCTGTAAAATATCACGTTGGTAACCTTTGTTTTTTAAATGTACAGATGGTTTTTACGAATAACCGGGAAAAATTAACATTGCCTTTTATCTTCTTAAGTTTATAAGTGCTGTTATCAATTACGTCCTTTGAATGTCGTTGAGCACGATACTTATGTACTATGTTAATAGTACTTCTAAAATTACATTGTTTAAATATTTCTGCCAGTTTTGAGATGGGTGGTTTTCATTTTCCCAGCCAATATAGATTTGGAAATTGTTCAATCACCCACAAGGATATACTTCCTGCTTTTTAAATTTTGCCTTCGGCGTTGTCTGTGATATGCAGGATTTTATATTCTAAGATCCCATGTCAAAATTCTATTGTGTTTAGTTCCGTCCATTGTTTTCTCGTTTAGGGCAAACCCATTCTTTTATCTGGGGACCATACGCCTCTGAACATGGAATGGTATTAATCTGAAAATACCGCATTGAAGGTTCCATGTCCACCGCCATATGCACACTTTCGTTTGGGATGGTCAAATTTGTACTGTTTATTTAACCGAGCCTGCAATATTTTCATATTTGTCTTGTTCGATGGCTTTCAAAGTTCCCTTTTCATCTATTTTTATAAATTAAATCTCCATAAAAACTGGCTGTGAAATATCTTGTTGCAAAAGTGATTTTAAACTGCAACTGTATTTATGAATTAGATCTGGGTATGGGCGATAAAACTTGCAAAAGGTTTTTCTTAATTCGTGATACAGATAACCTTGTTTTTAAGGTTTTTCTGTAATGCAAAGATTCCGTTCATTGAAATCATTAACATCGTTGCAAGCTCTTGAAAAGCGAACAAGCTGTGAAATATAAGATGTTGAATTTTCAATGGACAGATTTAGATCAATAAAGTTTGCTTGCTTTTCTGAAGTGTTCGCTGTATTAAGTTGTAGTTCTTTAGGATAAATCTTATTAACCAGTGTTGGAAAATGGTTATTATCTATATTTACTAAATCATCAGGGTACCTCGAAGTGTTGTTAAAAGCTGTAATAATATCATCTTGATGTTCGGTATAAAGAGATAGCATAAAGTCTCTTTATTAACAGTTTAAAAACAGATCAGCAACAAGGGGTGCACAGTTAGTACTCATTGGGACGCCTATTACTTGTTTATAAATAGAGGTACCGAATCTAAAAAAAGGTGAAATATGCATATCAGGAATCGCCACATTCAGAAAACAACAGCCTCCCCACACAGTCAAGAAGAAGAGAGGGAGAGAGCATGGTTAATAAAATGATCAGTTTCAAAAGAGACACCACTAACAATTAACAAAAATGAGAACCCGAACATAAATATTATCCAGTAAGAAAGTTAGCGACTCTATAAGGTCTTGACAAGTCCATAAAGTATAATTATCATAAGAACCATCCGTAAAAATGCCCTATGTTTGTTACAAGCGATGAAGGTTTTATTTTCTATAGGAAACGTTTTTTTTTCAATGAGAGTGGTTAGCTTGTCTCTTATTTAAGTATGAAGGAGCGAAGTGTATAAAGTTGAGAAATCATAAGTAGACAAACAGAACGCCTGAAAATTATTTTATTTAAGCTTTTTCAAAACGTCATATGAATTTTTAATCGACCAAAATAAATTTTTGCCGGTAGTTTCAAAAACCTTATCGCAATACCTAATTACATGTTCTGTTATAGCTGTAAGACAAGGTGTTAAGAGCACAGATAATTTAGTAGTTGTGCAAAGAAGGAATCTTCACCTTCAAGTGGCCTCCAAGAGGAGGGACACAGCTGTCTCCAGGCAGAAAACTCCTTCAAGTAGAGTTCTGTGCGGGTCTGATACTACACCAGAGGCACGTTCCAATTGCCAATCTGTCCCGGGCTGACGTTCTGGATTCTTTCAACTTCTTGGATCTTCCAGGTTCTGCCTTAATCTCTGACCAGTCGTCATAAGAAAACCCACTATATAGAGCCAGATTCTACAACTACGAACATTGAGAGTCATTACTATCATGTTGAAAAATAGATGTCAATGCTTGAGTGTAGTGCCATGATGAGGGACACTAGCAATGGCAGACTCAGTGTGTGATAAAGTTCCATTAAGATTTGAAAATAATCAGAAGTAAAATCAGTTCTGTGCATCATCAAACCTGAGTACTTGTGCAATTTACCTGTAACGAAAAAACAATTCTCTGATATTAACGATTTAAGCACAGCGTTATATCAAATAAGTAATGAACTGTATTTAAATATTAAGAGGATTTTCAATTCTTATAATTATCGAAATTCAGAAGAATGTTCCTTTTTTAAAAGTTTGGGGGATTGAAGGTAACTCTGGTACAGACTCTACATATCATATCAACACTTTAGAAAAGAACTTGACAAAACTAGATTTTAACCAAGACAAGTTATTGATTGGCAGTGACACACAAGTATCTATGGGTGTCAAATTAGTCAAGAATTTTTTAAAAGATGGACATAATCTACTGTCTGGATTAGCAGAAGCCTAAGGTTTATACGCACTGCAGGCATTAACGAAGTTTTTGACACGTGTGGTAGTATAGGTAAAACTGAAGTGAAGTTGCAGAGGAGAAAAAAAGTTTGTGAACTCAGTATTCTAGTGTTCGCCAGTGCTTTAATTATCTTTCCTTGAGGTTATCATAGTCGGTATTCTGGAGAACATACTACTGAAGGACAAAAAGAACATAGATATCTGCTGTAATTGATATTAAAAAATTATTTAAAAAGTATATAAAAAATGTTTCAGCTATACAGGTATGAGCGTATGGAATGATATCCCTTTTGAGATTAGATCTGTCTCTTCCAAAAATTTATTTTAAAAAAAAACATTTGAAAACATGCAACCTCTTCGTTATTACTTTTATATTTATATAATAATAGTTTTCACATAATTTTACATGATGCATATACGAAATCGAGATTTTCATATAGTGTATATGATTGATTGTGATTGTCTTTAAGTACTGATGCTTTATATGTTGTAGTATATGTTTTTCGTTTATCCATTTTAGAAGGCCTCATTGAAAATAAGCAATTTCTTCATTTGACTAACTTTTTATACTTGCAAATATTGTATTTGTTTGTATTTGTTGTCATAGATACTGTCTAAATGAGTTACCTTTTTACCTTCTTAAAATAAAGAGATTATTATTATTATTATTATTATTATTATTATTATTATTGATAGCAATATGACGCCACTTAATCTGGTTACAGATTTATAAGCATACCTACATGTTTGCTTGGGAATAAGAATGGTTGTTTTTTTTTTCGAAGAATAGCTTTAACAAAAGTAAAAAATATCTAGCATATTGCGTTTACTTTAACTACGGACCAAATCAATAAAACGTAAATTTAATTGTACAACAGAAGGTTATCAAACTGTATAGTCGTTTTGAATTATCAAATCGGTAGTATTTCCTTTACTGATGCCTGAGAAAAGAAATAAAATGCTTCGGAAACATGTTCGTTTCTGATGAGATCATTATTGTTAACATGTGAGTTAAAAAAATCAGTAACCTAGCACATTTACTTTTGTTGTGATTTTAACTAAACCACAGCAGGAGCGTTATAAATCAGGAGTACCAAGAAACATCAAGTGTGAACCATCCAATTAAATTCCTCAGGAAATAGCTGTACCCATTTGAAGTAAAGGGTTTAGTTCAGAATTTGAAATAATTTAACAAATTAACTTCGACCGAAAGAAGTGAGGGAGAGTTCAATGTTAAATTTTCTAATTCTGAACTATTACCTTCTTACAGTTCAACTGACCCATTACTTTTGCCATTATCAGCAATGTGTTAAAAAGATCTATTGACTCTCAGGAAACTCATCCTGTTCTAGAACATTTTTTCTAACTTTTACGGCACTGTAATCAATAGATCAGTGTCCTGTCTGCAGTTCAAAACGAAACACACTAAGCTCCAACCCTACCCTGACAAGAAAATTCAAAGCTCACTCAGGCTTTTTTTAAAATTTTGTTTGTTATTTGATAACATGTTCATTTTCTTCATAAACACTTAATGAAGGAGATAATGGCAAAATAGTTTTGAAAGAGTATAACAGTGTTGTACTGTATGTGGTAGGCAAAGATGCCTCTAGAGGGAAATCGACAAACACCTTCGCACACGAAATTAGGAACATTATTGATTTCATCCGTGTAGAGAATTGTAAACCGCAAGTATGTTTGATTTGTCCGAGAAGTTGATGTTGTTCCCTTTAATGACATCATTAATGAATTGCTGACGAAAAAGCTGTGGAGATTATTCACTGTTACACGTCATTTATTTAGGTTTATGGTATGACTGTGAATAACATGAATGACATCGATACATTCTCTACTAGAGTATCTTAAATTCTTCAAAATTAATAGATCATACATATATATATATATATATAGTAATTCAAAACTTCATTTCATCGATGTCTATAAGTGACCATTTTCCAATAGCGTTTACGTTGGGCGGCAAACCTGGGGTGATAGTCCAAAAGAACATACTGAGATTACATGTAGGTCTTTCAAACATTTTGATGAAATTAAATCTTTGTATGATATGAACAAAATTAACAACTTTAATATTATTGAGACAGTTTTGGACCCAAATGATGCACTTTTCTGTTCTGTCTAAATTATTAAACCAGGTACTTGATATGCTTGCACCAATTAAAAAATAATTGCAACAGCCTGGTTGGTTCACAGAAGAAGATAGAAGCTAGATTAAAATCTGACCTCATTATATATCCTGTAACGACTGGAATCAATATTAATTCTGTAGAAATAAATGTATTGCTATTATTAAAAAAAGGAGAAAGGACTTTTTTAACAAAGCGGTTATGGACAAAAAAGATTCTAACAATTTTTGGCAAAACATGAAAGTGATTTCTAATGATAATGATCACCGAACATCTTTGCAAACATGCGAATATTGGAGACGATATAGTTGCAGGTAAATATAATATTGCTAATATATATATTGAATTTGCACTTCGTGAAAATTGCAAGCAAAATTGGCCAGGTGCATAACAGAATTAAAAGAGCCGAGACAACACGATGAGATTGATTGCTCAGTGACAGACAGGGCACCTCAACTAAAATCCCAATGAGCCGCAAAACTTGGTCTACATCGAAGTTTGGTGTCCGACGTTTTTCTTATTCAAGCATTTTCGACTCGTCCACCAAGTTCAAAGAATTCCAGGACTGCTGATATAAATCATGACTCGCCAAAACCCGAGACTGCAGGGCTTATCACTGGCCCATCTACTGAACCATAATCCAATACTCCTGATGTCATTTAAATACTTCCGAACCTGTCGTACCTAAGAAATACAACCTCAGAAATAACCAAGACGTCGCCATCAACAGTAAAACCCACCACTGCACCAACTTTCAAGGTACCCAAGGCTCCACTTCCCATTTCGGCTATAGCCATACTACCGAATCAGAAAGTTATTAGCTCTCAAAGTCAGGACTCACAGGTATCCAGGGGTTCACCAACATTGATATACTTAGCCTACAAGTTATTAAGACTATAGTCGCACCCGCAAGACGAGAATGGTCATCAGTCACTGATGAATCGACCACACTAACCAGTTTCCTGGACATGAAATGAGCAAAAGAACAACCCTTTTTGAACTTAAAGAAGTAATATATGCATATCAGGAATCGTCACACTCATAAAACACAGCCTCCCCACGCAGCGAAAAAGAAGAGAGGAAGAGAGAGAGAGAGAGAGAGAGAGAGAGAGAGAGAGAGAGAGAGAGAGAGAGAGAGAGAGAGCATGTTTGTTATAAGTATGTCAATTCAAATAGGACGCCACAAACAACTAACGACAAGGGCCATGTTACACATGGTCAATCCCCCCGCCGGAAACAAGTTACCTGAAGGTTGTACTTTCGTATAATTTACCTGGAGAGGAAATCTTTAAAATGCCATATAGTTATGGACATGCTGAGTACAGTTTTCAAGTAAGTGGTTGCAGTTTGAAGAAAACCCCTAAAAAATAGGCAAGGTAGAGTTATTGTTTTTACACACTGCATTACCTTCCAATGTGATGTGCTCTGTCAGTGTATGAAGTTTGAATAAAATCCCTCTAGAAGTTTTGGAGTTATAGTAAGGACAAAATTTATCAAGTAAATCTGATAAAGGGGAATAACTCTAAAAAATAGGCAAGGTAGAGTTACTGGACTTGCACACTGCACTACCTACCAATGTGCTCTGTGAGTATATGAAATTTGAATAAAATCCCTCAAGTAGTTTTGGAGTTATGCTCCGGACAAAATTTATCAAGTAATTCTGATAAAGGGGAATAACTCTATAAATTGGCAAGGTAGAGTTATTGTTCTTGCACATTGCACTACCTACCAATGTGCTCTGTCAGTGTATGGAGTTTAAATAAAATCCCTCAAGAAAACCCCTAAAAAATAGGCAAGGTAGAGTTATTGTTTTTACACACTGCATTACCTTCCAATGTGATGTGCTTTGTCAGTGTATGAAGTTTGAATAAAATCCCTCTAGAAGTTTTGGAGTTATGCTACGGACAAAATTTATCAAGTAAATATAATAAAGGGGAATAACTCTAAAAATAGGGATGGTAGAGTTATTGTTCTTGCACACTGCACTACCTACCAATGTGCTCTGTCAGTGTATGAAGTTTGAATAAAATCACTCAAGTAGTTTTGGAGTTATGCTCCGGACAAAATTTATCAAGTAAATATGATAAAGAGGAATGACTCTAAAAATAGGCAAGATAGAGTCCCTTGGGGATACCGCATTGGAACGGTCAGTGGCAAAACAAATTGCCACTGGGGGTTTAAACCAGGTTCTAGGGTGCACCAACCTCACACTTGCCCCAACTAGTTCTCGTATCACAAAACAAGTACAATTTGTCTTGGTGAAATAACTCCAACCCACTTATCTGCTCAACAATGTTGCATGCAAAAGCACACAAACATATAAAACATAAGACGCTAATAGCATTGCAAAGCCAAAGGGCGGATACTCAATGATCTTACCGAGACCAGAGCTCCTGGAGTAAAATCAGAAAGAACACGATGGCAGGGAAAAAGAAACAAATCGAGCTTCTAGGTTCTTTTAAGAAAAATTTTTCCCATAAACCTTCATAAACTCTTTAACCCCTGCCACCGTCGTGCAACCAAAGAGGTAAGCATAATGATCAACTGTAGAAGGGTTAATCACCAGGCCTGCAGAGCGCTGTAAAATATCATGTTGGTAACCTTTGCTTTTAAATGTACAGATGGTTTTTACGAATAACCGGGAGAAATTAACATTCCCTTTTATCTTCTTAAGTTTATAAATTAAATCTCTATAATTAAAGTATATATTGACAGTGTTCAAATGACGTCATGTCTTACGTAATGTTTTGTGCGCTTTCGGTATATGTAAGAACCGGAGAAACCAGATTGGCTTGATACGGTTACAAGTCGCTGATTTTGTGAATGTCAAAATTTCCATGAACACGACGAAAAGTCTATTATGCACAGCACCAAATATTCTGTCGACTGTCTGTCTTGGTGTGGTGTCGACCGTCTGACATAATGGGGATCGTAACACAAAACAGGAACCGGAGAAACTATATTGGCTTGATACAGGAGACGCTGATTTTGTGAATCTGAAAAATAATAGGCCTACAGAAAAAAAGGAGAGCAGACACGTTCACTCAAAAAAGTGAATTAAGGATGGGTGGGTGGGTGCCGTTTTCGTTCCTAGCTTACATGTGCCGATGACGTCAAAGAATACGTCATCAAAAGATAACTTCAAATGTATTACTAAATCATTCATCATGATTTACGTCCATTTGTTAAAGCATCACTATTAATTTATTCCTTCTATAAATGGCATTATCGTCTATAGCCGATAATGCTTATTATCTCGGAAATAAATTCAACAACATAGTAACCATGTACAACTTTTTAATATTTGGCATAATATGGCCTGCAGTCGACAATAATCATCAATGTTCAAGTTTGATCAAAGTTCAATGTTAAGTTAATCGATAATCAATCAAATGTTAATCCAATAATTAATCATAATCAACCAAATCAATAATCGATCTAATCAATAATCAATTATCATCAATCAAATGTCAATCAAATCAATTATCAATCAAATCAATTATCAATTAAATGTCAAATAAATCAAATACCAATCAAACGTCAATAAAATCAATTATCAATCAAATAAATAATCAATCAAATGTTAATCAATCCAATTTTCATGGATTAAATGTCAAAATTTTTTGCCATTGAGCGCCAGTTGCGCTCACGCCAACAATACGAATTATTGACATGACTTACAAAATGGTGTTCGAATGCCAGAAATTTAAATAAACTTTCAATACTGCCAGGCCTAATAAACAATTTATACGGTCGGGTACATGTATAGAATTCGGGCTCGTTTGAAATGATTCCAGAGCAGACTGAATTGTTAAAAATATATGTCACATTGACAAGCGATAAATGTACACCATCGGATAAAAACAGACCACTGGAATGCAAATTTGTCGTTTGAAATCCGAGTGTTTGGCTTTATACCCAAAACCAAATCATTTATCCATCAGAATTCAATCACAACATTTATCAGTCAATCAATCACCTAAACAATTAATCCATCAATATTGACTTGTAATTTACAAGTCCAAAGCCGCAAGTACCAACTGTACATACCACAGAAATAAACTTAAATTAAACAACCATCAATCAGTCAATTAATATTGACTTGTAATCAGCAGGTCAAACTTCGTAAGTAGCAATTTTTTACAAACGACAAAGATTTAATCACAAATAAATTATCATACAATCAATGAAATATCAAATCAAATCAAATCAATCGATATTGACTTGCAATCAAGTCTTAGATCGTAAGTACCAATTGTACAAACGACAAAATAAAATAAACTAAAATCAATCAATTATCAATCAATTCAATTCAATCAATATTGACTTTTAATCCACAAGTCCAAGGCAGTAAGTACCAATTGTACAAACGACAAAAAATGAAACTGTTGGTGATTCCAAACATTATTTATAAAATCAAATCAAATCATATCAAATTAAATCAAATCAAACCAAATATCAAATCAATCAATAATGACTTGTAATCAACAAGTCCATGGTCGTAAGTACAAAATTGTACAGACGACAAAAATAAATAAATAAACTAAATTCAATCAATTATCAATCAATCACTCAATCAATTCAATCAATATTGACTTGTAATCCACAAGTCCAAGGCCGTAAGTACCAATTGTACAAAAGAAAAAAAATGGAACTGCTGGTGATTCCAAACAGTAATAAATAAATCAAATAAATTAAATCAAATCAAACCAAATATAAAATTACATCAAATCAATCAATATTGACTTGTAATCAACAAGTCCAAGGTCGTAAGTACCAATTTTACAAACGACAAAAATAAATAAATAAATAAAATTAAATAAATCAATCAGTCAATCATCAATCAATCAATCAATTCAATACTGACTTGTAATCAACAAGTCCAAGGCCGTTAGTACCAATGGTACAAACGACAAAATAAAACTGTTGTTGATACCAATTATTATTTATCTAATCAAATCAAATTAAATTAAAATAAATCAAACCAAATCAAATCAAATATGATCAAAACAAATCAATCCATATTGACTTGTTATCAACAAGTTCATGGCCGTAAGTACCAATTGTACAAACGACACAAAAATAAACTAAAATAATCAAATATTGATCAATCATTCAAATAAAATAAAATCAAATAAAACGACAATTAATGTTGACTAAACATATCATTATATAATTATATTGTTTAAAGCGATGTGCCTCATAATTTGACTAAGTCACTAAGTGCCGCACTCTCTGTATCTTCTTAAAAATCATATGTCTATGGCATTATATATTGTATCTTTATGCCCTTTATCTTATTGTTAAAAAGGGGTGAAATTTAACGGATTATTTACTTCGTCTTCAAATATGTCCAAAATGCCTGCGGAACTAGCCGTGCATCCGCATCAAGGGCCAATTGACGAAAAGTTTCTTATTGCATCAACTTATTATTAACACCTGGAACATGTACAGCCTTAATATGAAAACTAAACTGCCATGACCAAATACCGATGGACGAAAGGGTTATGAGGATTATAACTTGCTCCGGATTTCGAGATAATTATCTAGATGGAAAAGAACTTTAAAAGCCAACGAACAGGTCTGTTGTAGATCTGAATCAGATGCCATGGCTGTGCTAGCTGTTAACATGTAGTAACAGTTAAAAACCTTTCTAGTGATTAATTGCTCAGGATTTTTAAATGAAAATACAGTATGCGATTGTGAGCACACTTTTATATTGAGATTTAGATGCAAATGTTTACACAAAAAATAAAAGATAAAACCTTGTAACTTCAACTGACCTTGATAATTAATGCAAATGTCGTCGTCTAAGTACTCTTCAATTTCTTCATCGATTGAGTTTTCAGACATTTCATCCTCAGAGTTTTCTATGAAACAAAAGAAATGTGAATCAATGTTAGGGCTAGCAGTAATTTAAGCAAAATCAGCCAATAATGCAATATGCACTCTTTAAAGGGCATGAATACATTTTATAGTGATTGCATACAGTTTTAGCTTGATGTAAACCAAATACTTAATAGACTTTTATCACTCATCTAAGCGAAATTCGGGGAAACTGTGCGGCTGGCGCATTGTGATCCATTCTCTTGAGTCTTACGTTGACGCATGTTTCAAATTTAATTCAGGGAAATAAACTGAATAATGCGATGAAAATAAAGTAAAATGCCACAACAGGAACTTTTTCAACAAGTTTTTGATCAAATTATTATTAATAATTCCTGAAAATGAAAGGTGCGTTTGATATTTGCACTTCAGTCAATCAGAACACTGACTTGATATGGTTTTGTATACTGACATAAAACAACAGTCCAGTTGCTCCTATAACAATTTTCGAAGTTTTTGTTATATTTTTGTCAACACACTCACTGAGATTTAGTATATAGAAATCGATTGTGATTGGTCAAATTGCAATCGCTTAACCTTGAATGAGGTGTGTTAAGAAAAGCTGTAACTTTATGCCATGTTAATTTTTAATAAACGGATGACAGTGAATTTAACGCTTGTCGAAAATAGATTAAAGCTTGTTTTTTTTAATGGTTGTTGTGAGCGACAACCATTCTGATAGCTGGGGAGAACATCGAGTTCATTTTTAAACAGCGAGAACATTTATCTTTTAAAGGGAGGAACAAAATTACCATCGCTAGATAGACAAGATTCCTTTCTCTTCTGAGCTGTACTTGTTGGTTCCATATCTGTAGATGTGTCTGAAGCAAAAAAAAAAGATTTTGTTACCCCTTTATTTCATGGGATAATCATGATAATGCAGTTGTCCATAGGTGAACAGTGTAGATCCTGATTAGATAGCTCAGATTTGCCAGCTTATCTAAATCTACTCTGTTTGCAATTCATGATAGAGTAAAGTGTTAAATGATAGTGCCTCTAGCTGGTAGCGAACCCGCACCGTCCTGCGACGCAACCAATTGAGCTAACCGGGACAACTCCAAAAAAGGTTGATCGGATAGCCCTGATATACGTAACAATCACTGCATGACATCGGTAACGGGTTATTTTACTGATAACAGTACTGACTATATGTACGGGGAGACTTTTTACGGCCGCCACACTGCACAAATAGCCCTACTGTGAATTTCAAATGATAGTGCCTCTAGCTGGGAGCGAACCCGTACCGTCACATGTCTTTCCATAAATGATGGAAAAAATCCCAGGTTGGAAGCATATGTTTCTTTACATTGAAATGCAAAATAAATATTTGATATATACTTAAAGAAATTAGAAACGCAACTTCTTTAGACAAGAAATACATTTCACGTTTAAAGAAGTTGCGTTTCTATTTTCTTCAAATACATATTATATAGTTTAATAAATAAGAAACGCAACTTCTTTAATCACGAAACATATTTTGTGTTTAAAGAAGTTGCGTTTCTAATTTCTTTAATTATATTTTGACCGTGCTTTTGACGCTCACATGGTCATTTTTCCTAAGCCCAGTCTAGCTGTTTTCACAACGAAATCCTAGAAGTCAATGATAAAATCATTAACTTCAAAATGATCATAACATTCCACAGACATACTTTTGTTAATACACTTATTTTTTGACATTTTCTATTATGATGGACTTTTTGATTTTTGTTTGTTTTGTCTAAAATGATAACGCCCAGGATGATGAAATATTGGCAGCTTGTGGAAAAATTATGCCTTTACCCTTGACACCAATTTTATGTATCATGGTTATAAGCAAAACTGACTTAAGTTTATCAGCAGCATACCGGCTGAAATTAGCGCTATTTGTGCAGTATGGTTGTGGTAGAAAGTCTGTTCATATATACTGTTATCAGTAATTAATCAGATGTCCTGTTCCGATTCCCAGTATGGGATTTTGCAACAAACATATATTCTGATTTAAGTAAAGTCGCTTTTTGTTGAAGAAAGGTATCAAGTTTTTCAGAAATAATTTTGACACAATTGTAGACATTTTTACACTGTGAAATTCCATATGGTCTTTTTCAGAGCCATAAGGCAAAATCATCTAACAATCAAGTATGAATTTTTGTTAGAAGATGTGTTATTTGTGGCTATTCAGTAACTACATATGTTGGTACAAATTTCGATTTCAGTTAGATATCGGCTTGCAACAAAATATCAAACAAAAATCTACACTGGTCGCAAATAATAACATGTGTAGTAAAGAGTTAACTTACCATTGTGAATATCTGTCAGAAGGCGTCCCATAACTCTGACGGTTGCCACACCCTGGGGACATTGATAAGTTTCCTCATTAATTTTTTCAGCATGGCCCAAATGATCCATAAATATTCTCCTTCTTTCTACAGGCATTTCTAATGCCGCATATTGGCTGGAGAGAAAATGGTTTCTTGTGGCGTTTATTTCTATTCCGGCTATTTTGCAAATGTCATGCACCGAGTGCCAGCCACTGCAATGTGATACTGTGGCTTTGGCAGCAAACAGAAATATACTAGATTCAGGAATTCCGTATTCACGTCTAAAGTTTAGAAGGATGTTAATTGGGGTTATGGTGTCCTTTGGTATCAGTACAGGGACAAACTTTTTCCCTTTGCCGTGCATATATGCCAGGAGGAACTGCCCAACAAGGATCTTTTCGGCCTCATCTTCTATCCTTTGGACACTCTGCTGGAATCCATACACCACTTACTGCATCTTAGTATTCTGTCACAGTTTGTCTGGCGGGTTCCTCACCCCTCCTCCCATTGTATAATGTTAGGTGAGCCACTATCAAGGACCTCAACCATTTGTATTGGCTCATGTCAAAGTTTTCAGCTATGGTTTTAATTTGATCTTTAATGTATACGTGCAATTTATTCATATCCTCTGTTGATGGCAAGTTTTCAGGCCTTTTGTTTTTGTTTATAGAGTTAAGTAATATTCCGTTCCTTGTTTCTCCTGTGAACCTGGCTGCTTTGAAATTGTAAGCAAATTGAAACATTTCTAAATTCTGTAATTTTTCATCTTGTCGTGTGCAAGGGAAGTGGCCTTTCAATGTTATTTAGATTTCAAGGGGTCATATTTAGACTGTCTAGAGTCTTGTCATATATTTAGTGAACATAACCCAGACTTCCCGAAAGTTGAAAAAAAGTGTCAGTTATTTGGTCAGACAAGATGTGAATATCTGTCTGACCGAAACAAATTCTGTCAGACCAAAACATGTTAAAAAGGGGTAAGCAAGTGTTAGGAGTTCAAATTTTTGTCTGACATTCGGTCTGACAACTTAAAAAATCACGCCTGACCGGCTCAAATTTTACCAGACATGTCCTTCGGTCTGGCAACTTTCGGGATGTCTGATAACCATTTATAAAATTGCTTTAACTTCTTTTTAATTTACTTACTGGTTTCATTAATATTTAATCTATATTTAAAATGCAATAGACACAATATTTGTCTTTATTTTTGCAAAATGTGACCATTTTTCTTAAATTACCCTGCATCAATGACCCCAAGCCCAGAAAAATATGGGGTCAAAAGTGGAAACATTCAAATTTGCTTGAACCAAAATGCAAGAATCTGCATCTATTGAAATCAATGTATTTATGTGGAGGAAAGAGTTAATACCAGCTAATAATTCAATAATTTCTTGAAGGGAGGGGTTTGGGAGAGAAAGTGTAGTTTGGCCCCCTCCAACCACTACTCCCAAATTGTTTGCAAATTGTTTTAGTCCCTTACTGGTTTACTGGAGGATTCAATACATCATTCTTCCCTCTGTCAATCAGTAATCATGTCCGCAAAGACTAAATCCTCCTATATTTTAACTCGAGAAGTTCTCGAGATATATTATCATGTTACTTGTTAGTAAGCATGTTCAGTTGAGGACAGGATTATGCACAACATTTCATTTTTCTCCAGAGGTCACTTGGTATACATTTACACAGCAATATGAGATTTATGCACATCATTTAGTTTTCATCAAATGTCAAAGGTCAGGTTACAATGCCTTACTTGTTTTTACCAAATATAAAAAAATCTACCACTATCTATGATAATTCAAGAAGTATCTTGTTTTGCAAAAAGTTGTTGGAAATTTTGCATTAACTTTTTTCAACAAAGGTAAGGTGACTAACTACATGTTAAAACAGAAAAAAAACTAAATACTGAAATAACTCAAAAAGTACAGTCATCATCATGTAACTTGTTATTAAGTTGATAACAGGATTATGCACAACATTTTCAAAAAAAAATCAACAGTTTGAATATACAGTCTCTGGCAGAAATATTACAGAGTTTTCACTGTTAAGGGACTCTTTTATTGCATGCAGTACTCTGGTACCATTGTTTTCACAGTTTTTACATTGTGAAGACCCTCTCCCCCCTCAACCGAAACATTTTTTTAATATTTAAGTATAACTATTTGAAGAATATGTCAAGCAATTCTTCTGACTTTATTGTCTGTGTTGTTGTTGCTGTTCTTTTTTTGTTTAAGTTCACATGCAAATCATGGTATCTTGAAAAGTTAATTTGCTACAACTTTCAAACTTGGTACATAAACCTAGTTTGTTTGTCAAATTGTGTTTGCATTATATTGACTTTTAATCCACAAGTCCAAGGCAGTAAGTACCAATTGTACAAACGACAAAAAATGAAACTGTTGGTGATTCCAAACATTATTTATAAAATCAAATCAAATCATATCAAATTAAATCAAATCAAACCAAATATCAAATCAATCAATAATGACTTGTAATCAACAAGTCCATGGTCGTAAGTACAAAATTGTACAGACGACAAAAATAAATAAATAAACTAAATTCAATCAATTATCAATCAATCACTCAATCAATTCAATCAATATTGACTTGTAATCCACAAGTCCAAGGCCGTAAGTACCAATTGTACAAAAGAAAAAAATGGAACTGCTGGTGATTCCAAACAGTAATAAATAAATCAAATAAATTAAATCAAATCAAACCAAATATAAAATTACATCAAATCAATCAATATTGACTTGTAATCAACAAGTCCAAGGTCGTAAGTACAAATTTTACATACGACAAAAATAAATAAATAAATAAATAAAATTAAATCAATCAATCAGTCAATCATCAATCAATCAATCAATTCAATACTGACTTGTAATCAACAAGTCCAAGGCCGTAAGTACCAATGGTACAAACGACAAAATAAAACTGTTGTTGGTTCCAATTATTATTAATCTAATCAAATCAAATTAAATTAAAATAAACCAAACCAAATCAAATCAAATATGATCAAAACAAATCAATCCATATTGACTTGTTATCAACAAGTTCATGGCCGTAAGTACCAATTGTACAAACGACACAAAAATAAACTAAAATAATCAAATATTGATCAATCATTCAAATAAAATAAAATAAAATCAAATAAAACGACAATTAATGTTTACTAAACATATCATTATATAATTATATTGTTTAAAGCGATGTGCCTCATAATTTGACTAAGTCACTAAGTGCCGCACTCTCTGTATCTTCTTAAAAATCATATGTCTATGGCATTATATATTGTATCTTTATGCCCTTTATCTTATTGTTAAAAAGGGGTGAATTTTAACGGGTTATTTACTTCGTCTTCAAATATGTCCAAAATGCCTGCGGAACTAGCCGTGCATCCGCATCTAGGGCCAATTGACGAAAAGTTTCTTATTGCATCAACTTATTATTAACACCTGGAACATGTACAGCCTTAATATGAAAACTAAACTGCCATGACCAAATACCTATGTACGAAAGGGTTATAATGATTATAACTAATTCCGGATTTCGAGATAATTATCTAGATTGAAAAGAACTTTAAAAGCCAACGAACAGGTCTGTTGTAGATCTGAATCAGATGCCATGGCTGTGCTAGCAGTTAACATGTAGTAACAGTTAAAAACCTTTCTAGTGATTAATTGCTCAGGATTTTTAAATGAAAATACAGTATGCGATTGTGAGCACACTTTTATATTGAGATTTAGATGCAAACGTTTACACAAAAAATAAAAGATAAAACCTTGTAACTTCAACTGACCTTGATAATTAATGCAAATGTCGTCGTCTAAGTACTCTTCAATTTCTTCATCGATTGAGTTTTCAGACATTTCATCCTCAGTTTTCTATGAAACAAAAGAAATGTGAATCAATGTTAGGGCTAGCAGTAATTTAAGCAAAATCAGCCAATAATGCAATATGCACTCTTTAAAGGGCATGAATACATTTTATAGTGATTGCATACAGTTTTAGCTTGATGTAAACCAAATACTTAGTAGACTTTTTTCACTCATCTAAGCGAAATTCGGAGAAACTGTGCGGCTGGCGCATTGTGATCCATTCTCTTGAGTCTTACGTTGACGCATGTTTCAAATTTAATTCAGGGAAATAAACTGAATAATGCGTTGAAAATAAAGTAAAATGCCACAACAGGAACTTTTTCAACAAGTTTTTGATCAAATTATTATTAATAATTCCTGAAAATGAAAGGTGCGTTTGATATTTGCACTTCAGTCAATCAGAACACTGACTTGATATGGTTTTGTATACTGACATAAAACAATAGTCCAGTTGCTCCTATAACAATTTTCGAAGTTTTTGTTATATTTTTGTCAACACACTCACTGAGATTTAGTATATAGAAATCGATTGTGATTGGTCAAATTGCAATCGCTTAACCTTGAATGAGGTGTGTATAGAAAAGCTGTAACTTTATGCCATGTTAATTTTTAATAAACGGATGTCAGTGAATTTAACGCTTGTCGAAAATAGATTAAAGCTTGTTTTTTTTTAATGGTTGTTGTGAGCGACAAACATTCTGATAGCTGGGGAGAACATCGAGTTCATTTTTAAACAGCGAGAACATTTATCTTTTAAAGGGAGGAAAAAAATTACCATCGCTAGATAGACAAGATTCCTTTCTCTTCTGAGCTGTACTTGTTGGTTCCATATCTGTAGTTGTGTCTGAAGCAAAAAAAAGATTTTGTTACCCCTTTATTTCATGGGATAATCATGATAATGCAGTTGTCCATAGGTGAACAGTGTAGATCCTGATTAGATAGCACAGATTTGCCAGCTTATCTAAATCTACTCTGTTTGCAATTCATGATGGAGTAAAGGGTTAAAACATGTCTTTCCATAAATGATGGAAAAAATCCCAGGTTGGAAGCATATGTTTCTTCACATTGAAATGCAAAATAAATATTTGATAAATACTTAAAGAAATTAGAAACGCAACTTCTTTAGACAAGAAATACATTTCATGCGTTTCTATTTTCTTCAAACACATATTATATAGTTTAATAAATAAGAAACGCAACTTCCTTAATCACGAAACATATTTTGTGTTTAAAGAAGTTGCGTTTCTAATTTCTTTAAGTATATTTTGACCGTGCTTTTGACGCTCACATGATCATTTTTCCTAAGCCCAGTCTAGCTGTTTTCACAACGAAATCCTAGAAGTCAATGATAAAATCACTAACTTCAAAATGATCATAACATTCCACAGACATACGTTTGTTAATACACTTACTTTTTGACATTTTCTGTTATGAATGGACTTTTTGACAGTTTGTTTTGTCTAAATGATGACGCCCAGGATTATGAAATATTGGCAGCTTGTGGAAAAATTATGCCTTTACCCTTAACACCAATTTTATGTATCATGGTTATAAGCAAAACAGACTTAAGTTTATCAGCAGCATACCAGCTGAAATTAGCGCTATTTGTGCAGTATGGTTGTGGTAGAAAGTCTGTTCATAAATACTGTTATCAGTAAATAATCAGATGTCCTGTTCCGATTCCCAGTATGGGATTTTGCAACAAACATATATTCTGATTTAAGTAAAGTCGCTTTTTGTTGAAGAAAGGTATCAAGTTTTTCAGAAATAATTTTGACACAATTGTAGACATTTTACACTGTGAAATTTCATATGGTCTTTTTCCAAGCCATAAGGCAAAAATCATCTAACAATCAAGGATGAATTTTTGTTAGAAGATGTGTTATTTGTGGCTATTCAGTCACTTCATGTTGGTACAAATTTCGATTTCAGTTAGATTTTGGCTTGAAACAAAAATATCAAACAAAAATCTACACTGGTCGCTAATAATAACATATGTGTAGTAAAGAGTTAACTTACCATTGTGAATATCTGTCAGAAGGCGTCCCATAACTCTGACGGTTGCCACACCCTGGGGACATTGATGATTTTCCTCATTAATTTTTTCAGCTTGGCCCAAATGGTCTCCTTCTTTCTACTGGCATTTCTAATGCCGTATAGTGGCTGGAGAGGAAATGATGGTTTCTTGTGGCGTTTATTTCTATTCTGGATATTTTGCAAATATCATGCACCGAGTGCCAGCCACTGCAATGTGATCCTGTGGCTTTGGCCGCAAACAGAAATATACTAGATTCAGGAATTCCGTATTCACGTCTAAAGTTTAGAAGGATCTTAATTGGGGTTATGGTGTCCTTTGGTATCAGTACAGGGACAAACTTTTTCCCTTTGCCGTGCATATATGCCAGGAGAATCTGCCCAACAAGGATTTTTTTCGGCCTCATCTTCTATCCTTTGGACACTTTCTGCTGGAATCCATACACCACTTACTGCATCTTGGTATTCTGTAACAGTTAGTCTGGCGGGTTCCTCACCCCTCCTCCCATTGTATAATGTTAAGTGAGCCACTATCAAGCACCTCAACCATTTGTATTGGCTCATGTCAAAGTTTTCAGCTATGGTTTTAATTTGATCTTTAATGTATACGTGCAATTTATTCATATCCTCTGTTGATGGCAAGTTTTCAGGTCTTTTGGTTTTATTTATAGAGTTAAGTAATATTCTGTTCCTTGTTTCTCCTGTGAACCTGGCTGCTTTGAAATTGTAAGCAAATTGAAACTTTTCTAAATTCTGTAATTTTTCATCTTTTCGTGTGCAAGCGTAGTGGCCTTTCAATGTTTTTTAGATTTCAAGGGGTCATATTTAGATTGTCTAGAGTCCTGTCATATATTTAGTGAACATAACCCAGACTTCCCGAAAGTTGAAAAAAGTGTCAGTTATTTGATCAGACAAGATGTGAATATCTGTCTGACCGAAACAAATTCTGTCAGACCAAAACATGTTAAAAAGGGGTAAGCAAGTGTTAGGAGTTCAAATTTTTGTCTGACATTCGGTCTTACAACTTAAGAAATCACGCCTGACCGGCTCAAATTTTACCAGACATGTCCTTCGGTCTGACAACTTTCGGGATGTCTGATAACCACTTATAAAATTGCTTTAACTTCTTTTTAATTTACTAAAAATTACTGGTTTAATTAATATTTAATTCATATCTAAAATGCAATAGACACAATATTTGTCTTTATTGTTGCAAAATGTGACCATTTTTCTTAAATTACCCTGCATCAATGACACCAAGCCCAGAAAAATATGGGGTCAAAAGTGGAAACATTCAAATTTGCTTGAACCAAAATGCAAGAATCTGCATCTATTGAAATCACTGTATTTATGTGGAGGAAAGAGTTAATGCCAGCTAATAATTCAATAATTTCTTGAAGGGAGGGGTTCGGGAGAGAAAGTGGTTTGGCCCCCTCCAACCACCACTCCCAAATTGTTTGCAAATTGTTTGTCCCTTACTGGTTTACTGGAGGATTCAATACATCATTCTTCCCTCTGTCAATCAGTAATCATGTCCGCAAGGACTAAATCATCCTATATTTTAACTCGAGAAGTTCTCTCTTAATAAATCATCAAGGTATCTTGAGGTGTTATTAAAAGCTGTAATAATATTATCTTGATGTTCGGTAGAAAGAGATAACATAAAGTCTATTTCATAACAGTTTAAAAACAGATCAGCAACAAGGTGTGCACAATTAGTACCCATTGGAATGCCAATTACTTGTTTATAAATAGAGGTACCAAATCTCAAATAAATATTATCCAATAAAAATGTCAGCGCCTGGGTAAGGTCTTGACAGGTCCATGAAGCATAATTATCATAAGAACAATCTGTAAAGAATGCCCTTTGTTCATTACAAGCGATAAATGTTTTATTTTCTCTAGCAAAAGTTTTTTCAACGAGACTGGTTAGCTTGTCTTTTATCATATTATGAGGGAGAGAGGTATAAAGAGTGGAAAAATCATAATTAGACAAACAGAACGCCTGAAAATTATTTGATTTAAGCTTCTTCATGATGTCATTTGAATTTTTTATAGACCAAAATAAATTTTTGCCCGTGGTTTCAAAAACTTGTTCGCAATACCTAATTACATTTTCTTTTATAGCTGTAAGACAAGATGTTAAGAGCACGGATAATTTTGTTGTAGTACAAGAACTAGAGTTTGCAATAAATCTTGTTTTGTACGGTGTTTTGTGCATTTTAGGCAAACAATACATAGTAGGTACTTTGTCTTGTTTCGGCTCAACACTGATTTTAAATTTTGTAATTTGTAGAGTGTGTGCATTAACAATATCACTCTCAGATGAAGAGGTCAGTGTATAAGCATTAGTGCTATTAAGCTCTTCAGTTTGAACATTAATATAGTGTATACGTCACACTATAATTACATTATTTGCAGCCTTATCAGCAGGTGTTAAAACAAATCTGCTGTGAAAATCTAACCTGTTGGGGCAAGTGTGAGGTTAGTGCACCCTAGAACCTGGTTTAACCCCCCCCCCCCCCCCTGTGGCAATTTGATTTGCCACTGACCGTTCCAAGGCGGTAACCCCTCGGGTTCTCATTTTTGTTTATTGTTAGTGGTGTCTTTTTTTGAAACTGATCATTTTATTAACCATGCTCTCTCCCCCTCTCTTCTTCTTGACTGTGTGGGGAGGCTGTTTTTTTCTGAATGTGGCGATTCCTGATATGCATATTTCACCTTTTTTTGAATACCTTTTTTTCAAATGACGAAAGTTAAAACGAGGTCGAGGTGGTAATAAAGCTATGTTTCTTTTATATTTTGAATATTTGTTTTTTTCCAGTTTGAAAGAGCATTAGGCTCAGCATGTTCTCATTTACACCATTTATTGCAAAAAGAGTTTTAAGACTCTGCAATTTCCGCGCGACAGGTATTAAAGTCGAAGTCTGGTGGAATTCTATATTTCGGACCTTTTGAAATTAAATTGCGTATTCAATAAAAATGTGTTGCAATGGAAACAGGCATAAAAACATTCAATTTTAACTACCTTTTGTTTAAAGAAAAATGATTATGGCCATTTACTTAAATATTGAGAAAATTCGGTATTAACCATTATTTATATAAAGTCCTATTTGTTGCTATGGCAACACTTTTTCAAGATCTACAACAAATGAAACTATAATTATTTAAATGTTTTGCTCTGTTGATTTTGACTTTTAAATTCATTATTTATCAAGTTTTACTGAAGAATTACTCCATTTTTTCATTATTTAAAAATCGTTGCCATGGAAACCAATTTGTGAAATATATTTTCCGTTGTTTTCTTAAGTTAGTAAATTTTATATCATTGATAAAATTGAAACCCTTTTATACACCTGAGTCAATTTTTATTGTTAAATATTGGATGTTTAGAATACATAGAATGAAAACGAAAACTGCATTCTTTTGATTTTACCCTAATTTCATTAATTTGTAGATTTTTCGAATATGAAAAGCCCAAAAGTTTTTTTTAAAAGATTAATAAGACAACCCTTATACTAAATGAATTATTGAGTAAACAATGTCAGAAATGCTGCAAAATAGTTTTACAGCCAATTTATGATACCCCTTGTTACCCATTTTACTTCAAAAATAAATAAATGGACACATAGTGTACTTAAATCATTGTAAAATTGAATTTTTACATAACTAGAAACAATTGTTGACTTTTCAAATAATCTACTAAATTAGTACATACATTTACCGTTGTAGTTTGTTGGGTGGTTATATACATTTATGGGTCCTGGAAGTCACAAAAATGTCAATTTTGTGAAAAAATTGTGAACATTTTTCTGAAAATAACTGAAAAATAAGGAATGCTGGTTGCCATGGCAACGGCAAAAGATTTTGACTAACCAACATTGTTTTCTATGTATGGGCATCAAACTCAACATATGGTGTAAAAATCAACAAAATCCAAGAGATTGAGTGCTGGACCCCTTCATTAAAATTTTGGTTTTTACAGCGAATTGGTCTTAATAGCTCAACAATATGTATTTACGTGCTGATTCACTGATCCCGTAATGGGACTCTGGCATCACTAAAATGATCAATTCTGGCAGTGGATAATACACAAAAGTTAAATTTGCATAGCATGAATTGCCACGCCCAGAAAACACAGCCTCCCTATGCAGCAAAAATGTAGAGAAAAAAAGAGAACATGGTTTCAAAATAGACACGACAAACGACGAAAAAGAGAACTGAAGGCTGTACCTTCTTTGAACGGTCAATGGCAAAACAATTTGCCACTGGTGCGTTTAAATCAGGTTCTGAGGTGCACTAACCTCGCAGATTCTCATACGAAAACACAAGTACAAGTTGATTTGGTGAATTAGCTCCAACCCACCCTAGACTATGTTGCGTTTAAAAGCACACAGACATACAAAATCAAGAAGAAAATACCAAGCAAAAAAGGTGGGTGCACAATAACCTTACGGAGACCAGATCCCATTGGAGTTAGAGCAACACTTGCCATAGTCGTTCAAACAAAGAGGTACTGTATATGGGTTAATAATCAAGCATGCAGAGGTCTGTAGAATTTCGTGTTTGTAAACATTCCTTTTGAATGAACAGAGAGGTTTTTTTACGAATTACGCGGAGAAAATAACAAATCGTCGGACATTGCCTTTTATTTTCTTCAGTTCATAAATCAAATCTACTGGCTGGAAATACCTTCACAGTGTACACTCGAAAGTCCGACCCTACTTCCGATAGCGCTGACTATACACATAGCCATCACGAAGGAGCTGGTTAAAAAGCGGGTAAGAAATTGAATAAAGAGTAATTATTTCATTCTTTTACTTTTAATACTTAGACTAGCAAGAAATAGAGTGCGTCGAGTTATAAAATGAACGTGATACAAAGTTAACTCCGAAAAAATACGATCGATCACCAAAATTTACAAAAAATGTCAATCGTGTCACTTCAAACGTCCATTTCAAAGCTTCATTTACATTCTTTGGCCGAAATTCGTTTAACTATGTGAAGTGTATGCATTACTGTATCACTTCATGTAGTTAAATCTTGTCCCAACCCGCTAGTTTTCGAAAACTCGAATTTTCATTTGCACTGGTAGTGTGACACGATGGTACGGCTACTAGCCAATTGACAGTCCGGCTACTAGCGTTTTCTTCTAAAAAATGGTACGGCTACTAGTCGTCTCCGAATCATTCAGTGGTCTGAGAAATAAGCATTAATGGCGAATTTATTTAATGAAATTATATGTATACTAGAGACCTTTTATGCGTAGCAATAAGGGTCGCCGCAGAAATCATTGGATATTTATTATACAAGTTACAATGGGATGCAATGGAAATATACAATGGCACTGAATTGTACACTATTAAATGGCTTGACAATCTCACAGCCTTAATGAAAATTGCTTAAAATTCTATTGAATACATTGTTTATTGACGGAAAACCTTAAAAGATGTCGTAACGCAAAAAAATGTCTGGTTGGTAAGAGGAAACCATGGGCTGAACATCGGAGTTGGATTTAAGACAATGTTTTCGCGACACTAGAACTCATTGAGGTGAACATTCGTGTGAAGTTTTACAAAAATCCCTCCATTCATATAGGAGAAATGGTCCGGACAAATCCGAACGGACGCACGCACGCACATACACCGAACCGCCAAAAGTGGCGACTAAGTCGAGCTAACCGCAAGCGGGCTCGACAAAAATATGTTATAGCCAATCTTTAAAAGATTTGTATCAGATTGCAACCATTAGCAGACACTTATTGCAAACCACTCAGAAGCCCAAATCACCATTTACAAAAGCACTTCTTACAATCAACAAAACTCTTGCGTGCGTGGGTGCGTGCGTGCGTGCGTGTATGGGGGAATAGGCTATACGGACCTGGGGAAATGCATTTGGGCTTCTAGAGTAAGTCGAGTTGATTAAGGAGTTATCTTGCATCGTTGCAAATGGTGCGTAAAATGGAAATAATTATGCAACACAATTTTTTTACCAATTCATTTCAATGTGGAGTAACTATACACGAGTTTTGTCGTCGCTTTCAAGATTTGTTATCATTTCACCAGAAACCAAATATCAAATATGTACTTTCTATGCAGTATGTTTCAAAATGTGACTGTTCTGCTGAAAGAAAAAAGTGAAGCAAGTCTATTTTGTACGTATATGGGCGTATTTTTTAAATATGATTTACGAAAATAGAGAAGTCCAAAGTATATTTGTAACGGGGATTGCGGCATACTGCTACAGAGATAATAGGCGATGAAAATTATCAAAATATTCCATTTTAGCCTATATTCAAACTATTTTAGAGATATTTAATAATAATTTATAATATGACGTCAGAACAACAAAATTTATGAAAAAGATTATTTAGTCAACCCTAGTAGCCGTACATAAAGACTGCTAGTAGCCGGACCATTTGTTTTTTTAGACTTTGCTAGTAGCCGTACCATCTTGTCACACTACCAGTGCAAATGAAAATTCGAGTTTTTCGAAAACTAGCGGGTTGGGACAAGATTAACTACATGAAGTGATACAGTAATTAATACACTTCATATAGTAAAACGAATTTCGGCCAAACAATTTAAATGAAGCTTTGAAGTGGACGTTTGAAGTGACACGATTGACATTTTTTTTGTAAATTTTGGTGATCGATCGTATTTTTTCGAAGTTAGCGTTGTATCACGTTCATTTTATAACTCGACGCACTCTATTTCTTGCTAGTCTAAGCATTTAAAGTAAAATAATTAAATAATTACTCTTTATTCAATTTCTTACTCGCTTTTTAACCAGCTCCTTCGTGATGGCTATGTGTATAGTCAGCGCTATCGGAAGTAGGGTCGGATTTTCGAGTGTACACTCTGACCTTGTTGCATCACGTTCATCAAAACTGAGTACAATTGCATGAAACGCGACTATTTTCATGTAACGTCACTACGTCACTGTACTGTGCGCTATTTTAAATTCTATTAATAGCAGAAAGAACAATTTCTATTTTTATAAATGTACTGATTCACTGGTCCCAGTTATGAGACTATAAAATAACTGTACAAAGTACTCGTGACCATATAATATAATATATATATATATATAAGGTAATACACAGGAACAAGTTTTACCTTTCCAAATATCAGGAAGTCGATCAACATATACAGTAGCCTTTAAATTTATGTGTAGTATGGCAGTATTTAAGCGAGTGCATGGGGTGGGGTGTGAAAAGTGAATGTAAAATGCAATCTCTGAGAGATAAAAAGGTAACAGTATTGATTGAAAGTACGGGAAGACTTTGTACGGCGCCACAAACAGTGAACAACAATGAAAACCGGAGGTGTTGCCGCTTTAAAAACGGTCACAAAGGGGCGATAGTACTCTGCTAGACGAGGAATTGAACTGACCAAAGTAACGG
Organism: Corbicula japonica; assembly: GCA_038501625.1. NCBI lineage: Eukaryota > Metazoa > Mollusca > Bivalvia > Venerida > Cyrenidae > Corbicula > Corbicula japonica. The sequence goes on from JAZAYU010000142.1 coordinate 850,423, forward strand.
TTTGTCGTCGACGTTATTCAGTATTTTCAATGTCGACAAATAAAAGAGTTCGTACTGTTTGGCAAGACATAGACTACATTTTTTACCAACTCATATTAATATATCTTCAGTGTTAGCCGTCATTTAGCATATTTAAGGAAAATTGTAACGGTTTTGTCCAAGACTAAATATCTGTTTAACGGTTTTGTGATAACCTTGTTATAAGTTGTACCTAACGCGTCCGCAAATGTAAAGAAGGTTTACGACAAACCGATACTAAAAAGGTGAAATATGCATATCAGGAATCGCCACATTCAGAAAAAACAGCCTCCCCACACAGTCAAGAAGAAGAGAGGGAGAGAGCATGGTTAAAAAAAAAGATCAGTTTCAAAAGAGACACCACTAACAATTAACAAAAATGAGAACCCGAGGGGTTACCGCCTTGGAACGGTCAGTGGCAAATCAAATAAAGTCGTCTTCATACAACTTCTCGTGTAACAGAGTATCGCCCATGTGGGTCAGTGGTAAAACAAATTGGCAAACAATTAGCAAAAGGGTGATTTAAACCGGGTTCTAGGGCGCACCAACATCACACTTACCCCGAAAGGTTCTCAAATGAACAAACAAATACAAGTTGTCTTAGTGAATTAGCTTCAACCCACCCATCCACTAGACAATGTTGCATGCAAAAGCACACAAACATATAAAATATGCAAACTAATAGCATTGTGAAGCAAGAATGATTGTAACCTAGTGACCTAATACCAAGACCACTAGAGCCCCTGGAAGAAAACGGTAACAGGGACAAAAGAAACGGATAGAGCTTCAAGGTACATTACAAGATTTCCCTATAAACCTACATAAACTCTTGGTAAAATCATTAAGTGCCCGCCCTTTTACTTTATAACGCTATTTAGCTTATTTTGTTTTATGTGTGTGTGCTTTTGCAGCATTGTTGGGTTGATGAAAGGTTTGGCCTTATTTCAACAAGACAACTTGTGCTTGTTTGTTCATATGAAAACCTGTTGGTGAAAGTGTCAGGTTGGTGCAACCTATTTCCCTACTTAAAACCCTCAGAGGCAAATTGTTTTGTTTTGCCAAGGAAGGTTCTCTTTTTCATTAATTGTTTGTGGTGTTATTTGAAATTTATGTTCTTATAAATCCATGCCCTCATTCTACGTTTTGGTTGCGTTAGGAGGCTGTTTTCCGAGTGTGGAGATTCCTCATAGAAAAGAACAGTACAGAACAGAACGTCTTTTCCGATTGTAGTGATTCCTTATAGTATAGTAAGTGAAGTATAGCTTAGCGTAGTGAAGTGTAGTGTAGTAAAATAGAGTGTAAAGTATATAGTATAGTATAGAGTGTAGTGTAGAGTGTGTAGTATAGTATCGTGTATCGTCTACTTTATAGAATAGTGTATTGTATAGTATATTGTATAGTAAAGTGCGTAGTAAAGTACAGTACAGCACAGTAGAGTATAGTATATAGAATAGTATAGGAAATAGAATTGTATAGTACATGAAGTATAGTATAGTATAGTCTAGTCTAGTCTAATGTAGTGTAGTGTAGTGTAGTAGTGTAATGAGGTGCAGTGCAGTGTATGGTATAGTATAGTGTATAGTGTAGTATACTATAGTATATAGTAGAGTATAGTTCAGTATAGTATAGTAAAGTTCTTTACTTATAATTTGTCTTCAATGCCAGGTTCAAGTCAAATCTATCCAGTGTTTTGAGAAGTTTTAAGATTTTGCTGGGAAGTGGTTGTCTCTATGGTCATGATTTGAACAAATTTTGTAGACATCAGTGCCAGGATGCTTCAAGACAAAATTGGTTAAAATCCTATATCTGGGGATTTCAAAGATGTTGTAAAGAGCAAGTTGTTAGATTTTGATTATAAGCCTCGCGGCTCGGAAATGGTTGACCCTAGGGTCATTATTTGAATCACTTTTTAAGAGGTCAATCCTGTGTTGCTTTCAGCTTAATTCATTAAAATGTACCCAGAGGTTTTTAACAATAAGATTTTTTTTAAAGTGTTTGCTTATAAGCCCTATGGTCATGATTTGAACAACTTTTGTAGACATCAGTGCCAGGATGCTGCAGGACAAATGAGGTTAAAATCTAAACTGATTTCAGAGAAGATGTTTAACCCCTTCCTCCATAGACACACCTTTATTGCGTGGGCGAACAGTGTAGATCCAGATCTACATCTGTGCCATCTGATCAGGATCTGCATTGTTCGCTTTTTGATTTGTTAGGTTATTTCTGACCAAAATGCGACCAGTGCAGATCCTGATCAGACTGCATGGATGCGTAAAAATGCGTATTTATGGAGGAAAGGGTTAAAGCAAATTGTTGACGGTCGGCGGACACCAGATGAAGACCAGTCACAATAGCTCGGCAGGAGCCAAAGGCTCAGGTGGGCCTAAAGATGTTTGGGTGACCCTCTAACAAAATAGCTAGATAGACCTGACAGAACAAGCTCATAACTTGAGAAATGGAAGGACCAGATTTCCACTGGCTGGATGAAATTTGAGTTATCAACAGAGCTTGTAAAAAACCAAGCCTGATGACACGACAAGCCCACATCTTGGGTAATAGACAGAGCCTGTAATCCTCAGGTCTGATGGTACTTGGGAAATTGGCCAACCAGCAAGCGCAAACTTCAATTAACGCCCATTAATGTCCAGAACACAGCTTGAGTAATTGACAGACCAGGTAATACCTTGACCTAAAAGTATGTCAAGCAAATTACAACAGTTAATCCCCTGACCTTATGATCTGTCAAGCCAATAACAGATGTACATTCATCGTGAACAATTTTAGTAGCATCATAAACTACTGTAGTATCATTTTATTTCGCGCAGGTTTTATTTTCACTTGTTTTGTGATAGGACAATTTTGTGTTATTAAACAACAGCAAAATTGAACTGTGTAATAATGTGTCTTAGAAGAATAATAAAGTTGCCCAAATTCTGTGATATGTGATTTTTGTTATTTATGTGCAAAAATTAGTACCGAAATTTAATGATACCTCAGTAGTAACTAAAATTTCTCTAGACATTAAGATTTCATTAACAGTTGACAGCTGTGTTATATGCCTTGCTAAACTGAAGATGCAAAGATGGGAGCACCATCAAATCTGCCTTCAAAGACCTCTTAGGGTAAAATTCATGTGGTCTTTGAAGGCAGGTGGTCTTTGTTCAAAGGTAAATTTGTTCTTTCATTCAGTCATTGAGACAAATGAAACGTGTTCTTTATCCACTAGATGGTCTTTGTTTACAGGTGGTCTTTAACAAAGGGTTGGATACTATGTATCCCATAAACCACAGTAGCAGGTGTCCGTAGTTCACTTAATGGCAAGAGTTTTTGGCAACAACAATAGTGCCATAGCTTTCAAGTACAGTCAAATCCCTCATAAAAATTAGGACCACCCTGGACTGAAGGTTATAAAGCTGAGATTGGAAACCAGTCTCAAATCTCAAGCATCTGATTGGCTGAAATGGCGACCAGTCGCCATTTCAGCCAATCAGATGCTTGAGATTTGAGACTGGTTTCCATGCTCAGTTTAATAACCTTGGACACTGATCATAAACCATTTTTGATTTTCCAATTCCCACTAATTTCTACCCTGAAAATAAGACCACCCCCATTATTAGGCCAAGTCTGACCAGTCCCAGAGGTTGTCTTCATTGAGAAGTTTCACTGTACATGTATATACTAGCAAACAGTTAAGTTTAATGATTTTATTTTCAACAAGCAACATTTCTTATTAGCATTATCTTTAACAGATAATTATTTTAAACCAGGCCTAACATATATAAAATTAAGACTGAGACAAGTCTCGAATCTCTAGCTTACCATTGGTCAGTTGTCAGACTGTATTCAATTTTAACCAATCAGGCCCCGAGGTTATAAAACTTGAGTTTGAACTCTGTGCTCAAAACTCAATTTTGTGTTTCTTTGCTTACAAGGAAAAGAAACTTTTATTGTTAATTATTTGTGTTGGTAGAACGTTGTTATGCATTAAAGAATTCAAATAAAGCAATTTAAGCAGTATAAATCAGTAAATTTCACTCACAGGCTTTGAGAATGAAATTGAGTTTTGAGCACGGAGCATGAACTCAAGTTTTATAACCTTGGACACTGATTGCTGAGATCTGAGATTAGTTCCCAATCTTTTTATGTTAAAATGCATTACAGACACAGAAAACAAACTTGCATATGGATGAAAACCTTGTCCAGTATCAAATGAGGAGCATCACGGTAAAAGGTGTCTTTGGAAAATTGACATGATTCCTTAACCCTTTCCTCCATATATACGCATTTTTACGCATGTGCGACCAGTGTAGATCCAGATCAGCAGGCAAATCCATGCTGTCTGATCAGGATCTGCACTGGTCTAATTTTGGTCAAAAATAACCTAGAGAAATCAAAAAGCGAACAGTTTAGATCCTGATCAGACAGCACAGATGTGACTGCTGATCTTGAACTACACTGTTCGCCCATGCAATCAATGTGTGTCTATGGAGGAAAGGGTTAAAATGATATCATAAAGTTGAACATTGCTGATTATTACTTTCACATAAAAAATGACTATATATTCAAAATGTGAAATAAAAATCACCTCCTAACTAGGAGTAATAATAGATGAATTTAAGTTCTTTCCAAATACAGTAACAACTAAAATGTCAAAAAATATTGGCAGAGAAACCTTTTCCCCAGATGTGCCCCAGCTGCTCTTTTGTTTTTGGGTTGTGTTATGTACACATAATTTTTTTTGCAAAGTATTGTTTAGAATTATTAGGATTTACTTATTTTCATTTCAACATATATAATGCTTTTATTTCAAAGCTGAATTCAAAACAAACAGAAACAAATAATAAAAAACTCATACATGTTTTTCAGTAATGAAAATAAAGTTCACAAAATATGGGTATCACAGTTCACATAAAAAGCACTAGTTCTTAAGAAATCGTCATAAAAATCACAGATGGCTTGACATTTCAACAAAGTTAAATGTAAATGTTAAAACACAGAACTAACCTGTTTGTTAACATAAGAATATATTCCTCAACACTCTAGACCACTATCAATATTGTAATAAAATAAATTCAACTAAAATATTTATTGTTAATTTCTTTTTTTTACTGCTTAACCCTTTACACCATGGGATATGGCTGTTATCCAAGGGTGAACAGTGTAGATCAAGATAAGCTGACACATCCATGCCATTGGTCAGGATCTACACTGTTTCAGATTCATTAGGTTGTGACCAAATAATGAATAGTGCAGATCCAGATCTGATGGCATCAATGTGCAGGCTGATCTGGGCCCAAGATCACAAAACTAAGTTTTGAGATCAGTCTCAAATCTCAAGGATCTGATTGGCTGAAATGGCGACTTGTCGCCATTTCAGCCAATCAGATGCTTGAGATTTGAGACTGATCTCCAGATTTAGTTTTATGATCTTGGGCACTGGATTTACACTTGCGCAGCGATAAAACAGTGGTATCATTGAATTTCCTGGGGCATATTTTTATGAAAAAAGCCCTTTTGATCTGGATCTACACTGGGTTGCACTTATGATAAAATGTGTGTAATATGGAGGGAAGCGTTAAATGGCATAATGGGAAGTGCTCTCAATAATAATACTACTGAAAACTGTTTTTTAACCTTTAACTCAATAGGTACAAGTTTCATCACATGTGCAATAAGTGTAGATCCAGATCAGTTGGCACATCTGCACCTTCAGATCTGGATCTACTCTGTTCCCTACTTAGTAAGCTTTTGATTCTTAAAGAAAACAGTGTAGATTCTGATCGGATGCCAAAGATAAGCCTGCTGTATTGGATATACACTGTTTGCCCATAAGAAAACCATAGGGACCCGGTTTCTGCAAAACATAGCTCTAGATAGTTAAGTTGAACATTTAGAGTTAGTACTAATATTATTGAAAGGGTGCGCAGCCACTATTAAACCAACCGAAGTCTGGTAAATTGACTGGTTTTTGGGGTATAGCATATATGTATTGACAAGTAATTACAAATACATTGCATCCCAAAAACCAGTAAATTTACCTGACTTCCGTTGGTTTAATGGTGGTTGCGCATCCGTTCAGTAATATTAGTACTAGGTCAAATTTTTCAACTTCACTAATTAGAGGTATTTTTTGCTGAAATGGGTCCCTATGAGGAAAACAGTCATATCCCATGGAACAAAGGGTTAAAGAATTTAAATCTTAACAACAAGTACAGTAATATGTATGAATTTACAACTAAGAAATGACAGTATTTAGGAAGTCACACTAATACTGGTTGATGATTTCATTATGTTTAACTCGGATCTTTTCTGTTTAGCAGCGGCCCTCTTTTCCTGTTTTTGCATAGCTTCCCAAGCCGTTTTCTTAAGTGCCTCCCCTGTCATCTGAGTCTGTAAGAAGTCTGTTATACTCTGCAGAGCTTTGTCCATACTTTCCTGAAGTTCTGTGACTTTTTCACTGTTTCTACACGACAAGTCTTCCATGCGTGACAATTCGGCAGAGTTATAAAGTCCTCTGTACTTGTAATACTCCATCATAGCACCGTGCATGCGGATTTGTAACGCCTGAAGCTGAAATATATCACAATCATATCACAATCACATCACAATCACATGATAAGCAGTCAACAACCCTTTACTCACTATTTACAGGATTTATAGCATATACAACAAGTGTAGATCCAGATCAGCTGGCACATCTGTGCCTTCTGATATGGATCTAAACTGGTTGCTTCTTGGTAAGAAATACCCTTTAGGCCATAAACACAGGTTTATCACTTCAGCTTATCACTTTGGCAACCAGTGTATATCCAGATCAGCTTGCATATCTGTGCCATCTGATCAGGATCTACACTGATCGCTTCTTAATCAGAAATAACCTAATGATTCTAAAAATGAACACTGTAGATCCTGATCAGATGGCATGGATGTGCCAGCTGATCTGGATTTACACTATTTGCACATGGGATTATTGTTCAAAATGCTTGTTTCTGCAATGTACAAAGAGATCTAGTTACTTGCACATTTCTGACATTTAGCAAGTGAGGCAGATCTTACTGATATATTATAGACAGATTCTGAACAAAACTAGCTACCGTAAACACCCCAAGTCTTGGGACACATTGTGACACCTGTATTTTTCAAGAAATGAATTACTTTTTGTGTCCCTATATTTTGGAACACTTATAGGATCGTTAGTTTTTGGTGTTATTATGTTCTTTAAACAATTAATTTTTAAGGAAACTAAAAATAGGGACACAACATTTTTTAATTATTTTTAAAAGTCCCAAGACTTAGGATAATTACGGTAATTATAGTTCAATCTGTATTTATACCTCTCTAACATCTTTGATGGCATTCTCCATCTTGACCCTGTCCTCAAAGTTGTTCATCAGCTTATCTTTCACGACCATCTGATGATTCTGTAACGTTCGGTACTTGGAGGCCAAATCCTTGTTTATCTGTATGGCTCTATCCTTTTGTTCCTAAAATATACAACAACAACGTTTTCTGACGATGTGTCTGTAGAACTAACCCTTTACTTCATATACACGCCTTTTTATCACGTGTGTGACCTGTTTAGATCCAGATCAGCCTGCACATCTGTGCCAAAAGATCTGGATCTACAAGATTCATCTCCTGGTGAGAAATAACCGAATGAATCAAAAAGGTGAACAGTTTAGATCCTGAACAAATGGCATTGATGTGCCAGGTGATCTGGATCTAAACTGTTCACCCACACAAAAAAAAACCTTATCCATGGAGTAAAGGGTTTTACATACATGCTTGTGTTGACTGTTCAGAAATGATAACAACTTCATCATTGATTTAATACAGTAGCTCATTACTCAAATCATCAAAATGAAACAGGAGACAAGTCTCAAATCTTAAGCATTTGATTGGCTGAAATACAGACTAGTCTCCATTACAGCCAATCAGATGCTTGAGATTTTTAGACTGGTCTGCTATCCCAGTTTTATGATCTTTGGCCTTTCAGGTCTTACTCAATTCGATATAGCTTTTATCCCACGATGAGGGAAGTGTAGATGCAGATCAATCTGCACAACCATGATGTCTTATCAGGATCTACACTAGCGGCTTTTATATCTATAATTTTATTTTGACCAAGAAGTGAACAGTGTAGATCCAGATAAGACTGAATCAGTGTGCAGGCTGATCTTGATCTACACTAGTAACATATGGAATATAGGCCGTATTCATGGAGTTAAAGCAGTTACTGAGCAGTTTGGATCTTATGTTGTTCAATCAACAAAATTAAACTTATAAATTAATAAAAAGCTACAGTAGATATAGCCCAGGATTTAAAACAGGGGGTAGTTCAGATGCCCAAGGATATATAAGGGCAATTACCTGTGACAAAATCTTGGAGGTCATGTTAGAATAATATACAAACTGTTCAATCAGAAAAAAAACTTAAAAAATAGCAAACCATTAATACGCTTTATAACAAAGAGAAGAAATGATCGTGATATACCTCTAATTCCCTGAAAACAGTTTTTCTATTGTCCATAAACTTTCTGTGATTGGCTTCGTTAGTTCTAACTCTAGCTGAAATGAGGAACATCGAGAATATTTACACAAAAAGTAAGAGAAATAGAGAGAGACAATTTAGATAATACAAAAAATGTCCACACAATATTTCTATAAATGATAAATGCTCATTCAACTTCATGTCTGATTTGTGCCTCTGAGATAAAGCATTAGGACTTACGGAGTATATCATTGAATTGAGCCTTGAGATAAAGTATTATGACTTACTGAGTATATCATTGAATTGTGCCTTGAGATCGTCTTCTATCTTCTGAGCAGCTGCAATCTGTAACTCCAGTTCTAGTAACAGAGCTCTGAAACACACACAAATCTCACTCAATCAAAATATGTCATTGCTAGAACACAAGCCAGGGCTTTTTTTTGAGGTATTGGGGATGCGGCCCTAGCCTGTCAAATGGAAATTCATACTTATTTTTCAAGTTTTGAGGAAAATTATTATTCCCTTTTAAAAAATCTTAGGAAAATACCTTTGTAATAATTATACACATTAACACAAGCAAACAAAACAATTTATTCTTCATAATATTAAAAATAGACATTTCCATGATGGGTAACTGTTCAAAAACACCTCCGTGTTTGTGCTGCCAACATGTTTCACTAGTAAAGACATTGCAAACAAAACCTGTTGTCGTGGTTTCTTATGCCAGTAATTTCCAAACAAGAGGGTCCATAGGACCCTGGGTTGCTCACCTATCAACAACTGCTCAATGGTTGCAAGAGTTGTGTGCAGGTTTGGTAAAATCAAGTCAAGAAATTAAATAAAATTAAGCTGCTATTGTGGAGGAAATGTAACTAGATGATGCTCTATACCAAATATCTAAGCTCTAGGCCTTACGGTTTCAGAGAAGAAGATTTTTAAAGATTTACTATATAACACTTTGTAATAAAACTAGTGACCCCCGGGGCGGAGCCATTTTTGACCCCAGGAGAATAACTTTTGTAGAGGACCACTACATGATGACATATACCTAATACCAAGGTTCTAGGCCTTGTGGTTTTAGAGAAGAAGATTTTTTAAAGTTTTCCCTATATAAGTCTATGTAAAATAAGTGACCCCTTGGGCGGGGCCATTTTTGACCCCAGGGGGATAGTTTGAACAATTTTGGTAGAGGACCACTAGATGATGCTGTATATCATATATTAAAGCTCTAGGCCTTTTGGTTTTAAAGAAGAAGATTTTCATGTTTTTCCTATATAACTATATGTAAACCAAGAGAACTCTAGGGCGTGGCCGATTTTGGCCTAGGGGACATAATTTGAACAAATTTAGTAGACATCCATTAGACAATGCTACTAACCAAATATCTAAGCTGTACGCATTGTGGTTTGTGAGAAAAAGATTTTTAAAGATTTCCTATATAAGTCTATGTAAAATGAAGTGACCCCTAGGGCGGGGCCAATTTTGACCCCAGGGAAATAATTTGAACAATCTTTGTAGAGTTCCACTAGAGGGTGCTAAATGCCAAATATCTAAGCTCTAGGCCTTGTGGTTTCAGACAAGAAGATTTTTAAAGTTTTTCCTTTAGGTTGCCATGGCAACAGGAGTTCTGCATGGAATTGATTTCTTTGAACAACTTTGGAAGAGCTTCATGCAAGGAACATCCGTGGCATGTTTCATCAACTTTGGCCAAGGGGTTTAAGAGGAGATGTCGTTTAAATTAAAAGTTTACGGACGGATGATGGACGCTGGACAAATTGCGATCTCTAAAGCTCACCTTGTCACTACGTGTGTATTGACAGAAAATTTGTTGCGTTATGACCAGTTTTAATTTGCTCAGATTGATTTCCCTTACTACAACAATTTAAATCAGCAAAGTTGATTGGATATTCTTTTGACCAATAAAATTCAAGATAACTGCAGTGACGCTAGACTTTTGCACAGCAAAGTCTTGTGGTGAGATGGTCTGGTCCGGTAAACGCTTATACATCTTTCCCTGCCACATTAAAAATTCCGCTCTGCCACATTTATGATCCATCCAACCCTGTCACACTTATCCATCCCACCCTGCCACACCTATCCATCCCACCCTGTCACACTTATCCATCCCACCCTGATACACTAATCCATCCCACCCTGTAACACTTATCCATCCTACTATACCACACTTATCCATCCCACACTGCCACAGTTACCCATCCCACCCTGCCACCCTTACCAATCCCACCCTGCTACACTTACCCATCCCACCCTGCCACAGTTACCTATCCCACCCTGCCACACTTACCAATCCCACCCTGCCACAGTTATCCATCCCACCCTGCCACAATTACCAATCCTACCTTGCTACACTTATCCATCCCACCCTGCCACAGTTACCAATCCTACCCTGCCACCCTTATCCATCCCACCCTGTCACACTTACCCTTCCCACCCTGCCACAGTTACCTATCCCACCCTGCCACACTTACCAATCCCACCCTGCCACAGTTATCCATCCCACCCTGCCACAATTACCAATCCTACCTCGCTACACTTATCCATCCCACCCTGCCACAGTTACCAATCCCACCCTGCCACCCTTACCCATCCTACCCTGTCACACTTATCCATCCCACCCTGTCACACTTACCCATCCCACCCTGTCACCCATATCCATCCCACGCTGTAACACTTACCCATCCCACCCTGTCACACTTATTCATCCCACCCAGCAGGTGCATAATTACAATCTATCCCACCCTTTCACACTTATCCATCCCACCCTGTCACCCTTATCCATCCCATCCTGTCACACTAACCCATCCCACCCTGCCACACTTATCCACCCACCCTGCCACACTTACCCATCCCACACAGCAGGTGCATAATTACAATCTATCCCACCCATTCTCACTTATCCATCCCGCCCTGTAAAATTTATCCATCCCACCCAGCTATTCTTATCCATCCCACCCTGCGACACTTACCCTAACTCTTCCAAAGCCTTGCTTGTGCTTGCAGTAACTCTGTCAATCATGCCCTGCGATTTATCCATGTCCTCCATTTTGTTTTTCATCATGTCAGACTTCCACTCTATGTGATCTAGGCGCTTACTGACGTTCAACAAATCTTCCTGCAAACATTTAAATATAATCAAACATTTAAATATAATCAAGGGTAATATTTATTCCTTAAGTATATTTTTAAGTATAACTGGGAGATCTAAAGAAAGGAAGGGTAACTTCGAAGATGATTCTATATTTTCCGTTTTACTCGTTCATTGTTTGTTGTTATTGTTTGGAGATATCATTATACAATCCCATTATGCAACACTCCATACAGTACCACATATACTGTAATCTAGAGAGTTTCTTGGTAGATTTTCTTTTTTATCAACGCATTTTGCAAGATATTGCAAATAATGTCACCATGCATTTCTTTATTCCTTAACTATATATTCAAGTACACCTGACAGATCTAAAGCTGCTACTTTTTGTCAGCAACTACATTCAATATGACTCAAATGATTTACAAACAGTTCCACACTTTATGAAACATTTGGTTATTCTTCATTTACGGTCCTTCTATATTTAACAGTCGCAGGTGCATAAATACATGGCCAGATGCAAACAGTGTAGATCCAGATCAATCAGCATATCCACGCAGTCTGATCAGGATCTATGCTTTACTTTTTTGCCAAAAATAAACTTATAATCTTAATGAGAACAGTGTAGATCCTGATCTGACAGCAAAGATGTGCAGGCTGATCTGGATTTAAAACTGTCACCCTATGCTCTTTCCATGTGGAAAAGAATTAAAACATTAACCCTTCCTTCCATAGATACAACTATTACGTCATGGGCAAACAGTGTTGAACAGCCAGAACATCTGAGCTATTTTATCAGAATCTAGACTGTTTACTTTTAGGAGCATTTGATTATTTCTGACCAAACAACAAACAGTATTAATTCTAATCAGACCTCACAGATGTGCTGGCTGATCTGGATCTACAAATGTACATTGTCAGCACAGGTGATAAAACCCATAAACGAGGAGAAAAAGGTTAAGATACTTAATTCTTCCCTCCATATATATGCATTTTTACGTGTGTGCTACCAGTGTTGATCCAGATCAACGGGTACATCCGTGCCATCTGATCAGGATCTGCACTAGTCGCATAATGGTCAGAAATAACCTTATTAATCAAAAAGCGAACAGTTTAGATCCTGATCAGATGGCACGGATGTGCCGGCTGATCTGGATCTAAACTGTTCACCAACGCAATAAAGGTGTATCTATGGAGAAAAGGGTTAACTAGTACTTACCTTAAGATGTGAATGGTGGGGTTCGATCTGTTGAAGTCTTTCAGTAAATCTTTTCTCTGATTCGACCATCTGTTTCTTCGTCTCTTCTCTTTGTGCTGACAAATCACGCTTTTGCTGTAGAAGATCAAACACTATTAAAAAGATGAACAAGAGAGTTTCAAAATTGACTTTTGTCTTGTTAAGAAAATATGTGACAGTTGAGAAATGGAGGATCATTGTATCATTGGTCCTTATATTTTGTGGTAGTTTAATTTTTGCATAGTTTGCACTGGGGAAAATGTGCAAAAGAAAACATTAGGAAAAATCGAACCACTGAATATCTAGTCTTAAGATCTGTATAGTATTACTGGTATATATTTCATGTTTGAAGATTATACTCCAATACCTTATTGAGAAAAAATGTTTATGATTGGTGTATGTAGAACATTATTTAAGTGTATTTTGTTCCAACAGAACCAAATACTAAACACAAATACAACAACTGAAATGTAAATACAAACTTTGATATTCTGACATTGTATTTTCACTTACCCTTTCCTTAGTTTCTTTGGCAGATCGGAGTTTTTCAACTTTGTCCTTAACATTCTTCACAGCCGTCTCAACATCACCGGCCACTTTCGCTGCCTATAATCACACACATAGCATTCATGCAATTAAGAAAACTAAAATTAAAATCTAAAGTGACTAGCATTGCTTGCCTATTATTATTTCTAATGTAAGGCAATAGAAAATTAATTCCTAGATTCTCAAGATTTTTTCAAAAATCACTCCGCCCCAACGTTTTTTATTTTGAAAAACAATGCGTACATCAAAATTTACATTACACGTATGAATCGGTAGAGTACGCAAACACAGTACGAAACATTGAAACATTTAAGTGCGAATCGGCTATTCATAGTCGGCTAGATGCTTATTTATCTTTGCAGTACACAAGCGTCACTAGAAACAGTGAGAATGATTAATAAAAAATAAATGATAAAACCCGCCCACCTGCCCCATTCTTTCCCAAAATTCCGATGAGAATCTAGGAATTAATTTTCTGTTGCCTAATGAAGTTGCAGTGCTGCACATCAAAGAGCCGCACCTGCTTTATCACATGTTCTGCAAAATGTTCAGCAGACTAGTTCCGCAAATGCATTTATTTTCATGGGCATAAAATTTTGTGGTTTTTTGGTAAAACTGCAGTTTTTTGAGGTGTTTGATTCATAGTTCTCTATTTTCCAAAATATGTTTACATACATTTTAATTTTAAATTTGTGGATCAGTCTGTTCACCAATAGCCACAAAAATTGGTGACCCACGAAAATTAACCCTTTCTTCCATATATATTTGCATTTTTACGCATGTGCAACTAGTGTAGATCCAGATCAGCCAGCACATCTGTACTGTTTTAATCAGGATCTGCACTGGTCGCATTTTGGTCAGAAATAACCTAACCAATCAAAATTCGAACAGTGCAGATCCTGATCCGATGGCACGGATATGCCGGCTGATCTGGATCTACACTGTTCGTCCACGCAATAAAGATGTGTCTATGGAGGAAAGGTTTAATGAGGATATCCTAATATATTTACCATCGGACTAGAAATACACATTTATCTGCAACAATTGTGATGCCAAATTAGTGTATCTAATTAATAAGCATATAGGCAAATGGAACAGATTTGCTCAAAATTTTACTGAGAAATTTTGTAGTATGGTAATTCTACATAACAATGGATTGTATAAAATGATGCAGGAAAAATGATAAAAAAGTAAAAATTTCTAAAATCACAATTGATCTAGGATTCCTCTTCTTACATACTTAAAAATTATACGGGACAAGTAATGGGAAAAGGTGACTTCTGTAAAAAAAAAATGACATTTATGTTGTTACTATAATTATCTGGAAATAAGTTATAATAATCTATTATTTTTTTCTTTATGAAAAAGTGATTTTCTTACACATTTTAACAATATAATAATTATTTTTACAGCAAATACATATTAAGGAATGTCATCTGCTGAACTTTATGAAGTCGTCTGCTAAACTTTATGAAGTCGTCTGCTAAACTTTATGATGTCGTCTGCTAAACTTAATGATGTCGTCTGCTAAACTTTATGATGTCGTCTGCTAAACATTATGATGTCATTACAAGGATTAACTTTATTTGTCAGGAGGCACATTTTCTTATCACACACTAGAAGTTACAAGAAGTTATATCTATAAAGTTTGTGATTCATAAATCTACACTATATTCAAAGTCCAAGTCTAGATCATGTAGGATTTATTAACATATAAGTTACAATAGTTCTATAACAAATGTAGATCACACCCATTACCAAGTTATGACTAAGGTTGTACTAATCATTCTCCAACTCCCTTCCCCATACTACAACAAGAAATCACTGGAAATAAAGTTTAAATAGTGAAGACTAAGGCTGTGTTTCATAACCCTTTCCTGTACAACCACACCTTTATTGCTAGGGCGAACAGTTTAGATCCAGATCAGCCGGCACATCCGTGCCGTCTGATCAGGATCTAAACTGTTCGCTTTTTGATTCATTAGGTTATTTCTGACCAAAATGCGACCAGTGCAGATCCAGATCAGACGGCACGGATGTGCCGGCTGATCTGGATCTACACTGGTCGCACATGTGTAAAAATGCGTATATATCCAGGAAAGGGATAATACCCCTTTACTCCATGGGATGAGGCTGTTATCACATGGGTGATCAGTGAAGATCCAGATCAGCAAATTACTGTGTATCATTTTATTTCGCGCTGGTTTAATTTTCGTGTATTTCCCGCTATGACATTTGCGCAAAATTTAAGCCTAGCCAAATTGAACAATTTAACACTGTGTCTAAATGGAATAATACAATGGCGCGAATTCATGCCCTCGCGAATTATTAATTTGTGTTTTTTCGCAAAAATTTGTCCCCGCGAAATTAAATGATACTACAATATATGTGTTCACTTTTAATTCATTTGGTTATTTCATACCAAGAAGTGAACAATGTAGTACCCGTGTCTGATCTGGATCTACACTGCACATGCGATAAAACCTGTATATATGGAGCAAAGGGATACACATGTTTTCTAAGAATGTGAATAAACTTACAAAAATGGTTTCTCTGATTTCAAGTAATGTATAAAACATGTATACCAGTGAGCTTTACAAGACGTGTTTTGTGAAGTCACAAAAGTAAAAGTTATCTTGGCTAGGTTACAACTATATCTCAATGGGATGACATGTGTATACACCAGTAATATTCTTCAATATAAACAAATTTACATGCAAGCCTTGACATCAATGTTGAGTTAGTCACAATTATGTGTTGTAGACATGAGGCACCACAATGAGCATTATCCATTACCTAATATGTTCTGCTGTCATGGAAAAAGCTCATAGCAAACCCTCACCCCACTATTAAACTATTGGGCATAGGTATAAAACATGGCAAACGTTATTTTGCTGCCAATTATGTAAAGTTGAAAGTTGACTTTACTGGTTATTTTCACTTAACTCTTTCCTCAATAGATACACCTTTATTGCTAGGGCAAACAGTTTAGATCCAGATCAGCCAGCACATCAGTGCCATCTGACTAAGATCTAAACTGTTCGTTTTTGATTCCTGAGGTAATTTCTGACCAAATTGCGACCAGTGAAGATTCTGATCAGATGGCAGGGATGTGCTGGTTGATCTAGATCTACACTGGTCGCACATGCTTAAAAATGTGTATATATGGAGGAAAGGGTTAATAAATACTAGTTTATTTTATGCTTTCCAGTAAATTTTGGAGTTTTCTCAGCTAATAAAAATTGATTATCCACTCTTCCCAAGACGTGCCCAACTTCAAACTGATATTCAAGGTTCAAGAAAAACAGTAATTCAGATGTGCCCAAATTCAAACTGATAAACCAGGTTCAAGGAAAACAGTAATTTAGTCTGACATATTTTCGTACTGAATACGGTGATCATTGCGGCAGCCTCACAACACTATACATAAAGTTCAGCAATACAACATGTAGCAAAAATAGCATTCCTCTAAACATACAACATTGAAAGTCAACACAGCGTCATAAAACATAGCTTCCACTGTTTACATGTACCTACAATGCTTTCCAGAATACCAAAACACTCAAGTTTGATTGTAACATTTTAGCTTAGTAAAACTAAAATATTACTAGATTTTATAAGTCACTGGCCTTTATTCAAGATGGAATAAGTTGGAATAATTTGTCTCTCCTTTCATCACATGGGTGACCAGTTTAGATCCAGATCAGCTGACACACCTGTGCCACTTGATCTGGATCTGCAATGCTTGCCTCCTGGCCAGAAATAACCTTATGAATCTAAAGTAATAATTTAATAATAATAATAATTTATTTTCTTTGTTAAAAATCATTTTTTCTATGAGGCATTCACAGAATATCGAAGAGTCTAGTAATGCTATGTCGTAACACTGTGTTAACTATTTACCGACGACATCGTCTCACTGCCGTAAATATCTCTACCGTGGTAATAATCATAGTACTGGTGGTGCCAGAAAAATATTACACAGTTAAAAAGAGTTTCTACATCTAAGAAATGAATAAATATGTAGCTCTAAAATGACAGCATAATTAAGCAAAATAACTGGCGATCTAGAGATTATTCAAAACCTCAGTCATCTAAATGCTTAATAATATCGTCCTAGTGCAATAACAGTATAACTCCTTCATATTTCAATGATACCATTTCTGCACCAGGGTGATAATATTTATCCCTTTCCTCCATATATACATGTGGAACCAGTGTAGATCCAGATCAGCCGGCACATTTGTGCTTTCTGACCAGGATCTACACTGGTCGCATTTCAGTCAGATATAACCTAACAAATCCAAAAGCGAACAGTTTAGATCCTGATCAGATGGCACAGATGGGCCGGCTGATCTGGATCTAAACTGACTGCCCATGCAATAAAGGTGAATCTATGGAGGAAAGGGTTAAATAGAAGGTTATATCCGTATGTCTTTTATCCCATTTGCGAACAGTGTACATCCAGGTCAGCCTGCATATCTTTGCATTGTTTGTTTTTTGTTTGTTTGTTTGGGGTTTAACGCCTGGTTTCAACACTTTTCTGGGTTATATCCCGGCGGTCAGTCCACCTAACCGGTGTTCCTGGGTCTCTAACCAGTACTTACCAATTTCTCCGCAAGCGACTGACTGCTTCCTCACTTGAATCAGAGGTGAGGGACAAATGACTCTCAGACGCAATGTCCGAGTTCAATTGTCACGGAGAAATTTTTCCCGCCTCGGCTGGGGATCGAACTCACGACCCCTGGATTGACAGTCCGATGCTCTATCCACTGAGCTAGCCGGGCGGGCTATATCTGTGCATGGATGTGCACGACATGGATGTGCAGGATTTGGATCTACACTGTTCACCCATGTGATATAAGCCATATCTCATGTAAACTAGATGGGTGTTCAGTTGAACACTTGTGTCGCCCTCTGGTGCTATGTTGGAATTAAAATGCATGTACAAAAAGGGGCATAACTCAATCAAAGAATTTGGCATCATCATGAGCGTGTTGTCATAAGCAATATAATTTGAAAGTTTGATGTAAAAATATTAAGAAATGACACAGTTATAGCCAACATTAAGTTTCGTGTAAAAATCCAAGTACAAACAGGGGCATAACTCCATCAAATGTGACCTTGACCTTGAGAATTTGGCATCATCTTGAGCGTGTTGTCATAAGCAACGTAATTTGAAAGTTTGATAAAGAAATATTAAGAAATGGCAAAGTTATAGCCAACGTTAAGTTTTTGTGACGGACGGACGGACTCCATCAAAGAATTAGGCATCATCATGAGCGTGTTGTCATAAGCAATATAATTTGAAAGTTTGATGTAAAAATATTAAGAATTGACACAGTTATAGCCAACGTTAAGTTTTCGTGTAAAAATCCAAGTACAAAAAGGGGCATAACTACATCAAACAAAACCTTGACCTTGAGAATTTGGCCTCATCAGGAGCGTGTTGTCATAAGCAATATAATTTGAAAGTTTGATGAAAAAATATTAAGAAATGACAAAATTATAGCCAACGTTAAGTTTTCGTGTAAAAATCCAAGTACAAAAAGGGGCATAACTCCATCAAATGTGACCTTGACCTTGAGAATTTGGCATCATCTCGAGCGTGTTGTCATAAGCAATATAATTTGCAAGTTTGATAAAGAAATATTAAGAAATGGCAAAGTTATAGCCAACGTTAAGTTTTCGTGACGGACGGACGTCCGGACCGACGGACAAAGCGATCCCTATGTGTCGCCGTTTCTTCGAAAGGGCGACACAAAAAGGTTGAATCATTAGCAAATAGAAATATTTTTTTAACCCTTTACTGGATATATATGCATTTTAACAAGTGTGTGACCTGTATAGATCCAGATCAGCTGGCACATCTGTGCCCTCTGAACTGGTCACATCTTGGTCAGAAATAACCTTATAAATCTAAATGCAAAGTGTAGATCCTGATTAGATGGCAGGGGAGTGCCAGCTGATCTTGATCTACACTGGTCACACATGCAATAAAAGGCATATATATGGACTAAAGAATTAAAACAAAGCAATAAGAAAGAAAAGTGTCCCTAGAGCGCCATGATGATCGACTAACAACTAGCAACTAATTTACAGTGTTAACAGCATTACCCTTTTCTCCACACACACCTTCATTGCCAAGGCTAACAGTGTAAAACCAGATCAGCTGGCACATCTGTGCCATCTGATTAGGATCTGCACTGTTTGTTTTTTTATTATGACCAAATTGTGAACACTGCAGATCCTGATCAGATGTGATGGATGTGCCATCTGATCTGGATCTACA
This sequence comes from Corbicula japonica, assembly GCA_038501625.1. Classification (NCBI taxonomy): domain Eukaryota; kingdom Metazoa; phylum Mollusca; class Bivalvia; order Venerida; family Cyrenidae; genus Corbicula; species Corbicula japonica. Next base: position 870,113 of record JAZAYU010000142.1, read on the forward strand.
CTGGTTGCACACGTGTGTAAAAACACATATATATGGGGACAAGGTTCAAGAAGGACACAAACTTCTTCATCATTTTAGGCTTTTTTACATTCTTGCATAAAAGTACTTTTTTTAACAAGTATTTGTGTAAAATTCCTAGACATTTGGTAACATGGCCTTGTTTGTTTTTGGTAAATATTTTTTTCTGTTTTGGCAACTGGAGTCATAATGAAAAAGAAATTGTATACAGTTTCTAAATAATGAAAAAGCGAAAAAATCGAACGTTCCCAGGTGAAGTTCAATAACATACTATCAAACAATGTTTGAAAATTTTTAAACTGTCCTACCCTAAAAGTTTCTTTTACCGTCATTGTTTGAATATAAGCCGCACTTTTTCCCCAGAATTCGGAAGTAACAAGTTGGGGGTGCGGCTAATACACAGGTTTGGCTGCTTATACATTGTGTTAAGCCATTTTCATCTGTTCCATCACATTTGGGGTGGTGCAGCTTATACATGAGTGCGGCTTATATTCGAACAATGACGGTATTTTAGAAGTCACTGTGCTCGTTTTGGCTTCTATTTTCTTAAGGAAAGTCTCTATCCTATACTTAAATCACAAACTTAGTAAACAGAAAAATGAATGTTTAATACTGCTAAGAAATTAAATATCAGTAGACAGAGTTGTCTTACCTTTTGTTTCTTTTCACGCATATCAACGCGAGATTTCTGGATATCTTGAGAGTCTGATGTGATCCGTGCTGAGAGTACTGACTTGGTGTGAAGCTCATCTTTGACCTGTTTCTTCAAGGTTTCCGCGGTTGCCTGCAGCAGACGACACATCACTGTTACACTCTTACTATACTACTCAAAACTTGATAATAGCCACTTTTGAGGTCGGTTATTGTTATTGTATAGGTTAACATTTTGAACAAGTTAAGTTTTGTTTGATAAGTCCATGAATCAGTAATCGGAGTAAAATAATTAAACTACAACATGAGTGTAAATTATCTACGCTGGAAAACTTAGTACATACTTCAAAAGTGGAACTTATCAAATTTTGAGTAGCATATTACCTTCAGATAATTTAATTTTTATTTAACATTGTTTTATTTTCGGCTGATATATTGTACAATCTCAATAATACCATAAACACTTTTACACTTTTATTCATATATAGGAGTTTTACTGCCTGTGTGACCAGGGTAGATCAGACTACACTGGCCACATGGCATGGATGTGCCAGCTGATCTGGATCTGCACTGTTTGCACATGCAATAAAACCAGTATATATGGAGTAAAATGTTAAATGCTAAGCACAGTAAAAGCACTTTTAAGTAACTTGTCAGATTCTGCTAGTGTATCGGTTTTCAGGAGATGATTTTAATCAAATTGGGCCTTACCCAAAAGGATTTAAATATTTCCAAGTGTTTCTATGCAGACTTGGCAGCTAGTACAATACCTTCAAACTCTCTTCCATTTTATGTGTTTTGTCTTGTTCCATCTGCAAATGTTCTCGAATTGCCGCATTAAGTGCCGCAACACGTTTAAACTCTTCCAACGTTACATCAAGTTGCATCTGTATCTTCTCCATTTCCTTGTGTATACGCTTCATGTTTTTCTCATCCGAGTCTTTCTGACGATTACTAAAAATTAATCAATTAACTTACGATATGTTATAAAAACCAAAGTCGCTTCAAATTCCTTAAGTATTTTTGTGCTATCTTAAAAACTAGTTTTAAGATATTGGAAATTAATGGTAGTTTGCTTGTGTTTATGTTAGCAACTTGCTATATAGATGTACATAACTTACTGTGGTATCATTAAATTACAAAGCAATCAAATTTCAATTAGAAGGCATAAGTGACATTTTCATATGCAATAAATGCAGGCATTTGTATTATTCTCATTAGATTAGATATTCAATAATTTTATTTCGCTGGGAATTCAATGACATGCCCATATTCCCTAGCTGAAAAATAAGTGAAAATTAAACCATCAAGAATTATAATGATACAGCAGTAACAGATGTTCAGTATAACAGTTGTTTTGCCCATTTATTTGTAAGAATGACAGCAACAAAACGGTGCATAATGTTATCAATCATGGCCATCATCCAGAGATTTTTGCTACATCACAATCCCTGTTGTCATAAAAATATATTCATAAAGTCTGAAATTTAAGTAATAATCGCTAAGCTATGAAATAATCTCTAAGCTAAAGTAATAATCTCTAAGCTATTAAAGTAAAAATTTGAATTTTGGGACGTTTTAATTTATGAATTAAAGTTTGAAGTTAAAGTTCTACAACCACAGTTCCGCAAATGCACCTGGTAAATATAAGAAATATATAAGAAAAAAATTCCAGAAATTGCTATTTTTGCTGAACTTCAAACTTTCTTAACTTTTTTTCTAATTGAGATATTTTTACTATTCAAAAAAGTGTTTTTCTTCAAATTTCCAACCCTTTAAAATGCAATTACAATTAAACAGAAAAACTACATGGTAAAAAATGATTAGGATTGCTAAATAAATCAATTATGATTAATTATAATCATAAAGTACTATCATATGACCACAGACTTCAAGTCCTAACAATTTACCTGTTTAGAGAGTTCATGGGTGAATAACATTTAGAATTATGATAACTGCCAACGGGCATATGATAGGCAACATAATGAAATGAGCCAAAATTCTTATTGTAACTGGGTTTTGGGGCTCAAGCCTGGATTTTTCTTACTGAATTGAATTTCAGTACATTGTATTTCAGGACACTGACAAATATTACTCACCAGTCTGCTTTTTTATCTTTGTAGTCCTGTACTTCCATTGCAACTTCTTGATTTTTCAGCACGACCTGTCGAAGACGACTGTCACGACCTTTGATGGCCAGCTCTAACTCTTTGATTGTGTTGGAATACTGTGTTTGCTGTAACACAGGCATACATTTGGTTAATTTCTTTGTTAATAATAAATCATTGGCATGAAATATCTAGCCCTCTACTCAACTGGATATAGTTTATCCTATGGGCAATTATGCAGATCCAGATCAGCCTGCACATCGATGCCATCTGATCTGGATCTACACTGTTGACTTTGATTTACTGGGTTATTTCTAACCTTGAGGTGACTAGTTAGATCCAGATCTTACAGCACATATGTGCCATCAGATCTGGATCTACACTGGTGGCACATGCGATTAAGCCTGTTTATTTAAAGCTGAAACTTTGATCATGTTAGAAAGTGCTATCAATTACATGTCAACTGCCTAACATTTACACGAAATTCTAAAAATATAAAATAATATTACATTCAGTTACAATGAGGAATGGAGGCAAGATGATAATATAATAAGCTGTACCTTTGCTTTAAGCTCTGCTGACAATTTGGCATTTTCTGAATCAAGGCGGGTATGTTCGTATTCGGATTCTTCAATTTTCTTGGAAACATCTGTCACCTGTGAACAAATAGACAGATTAAACATCCACTCAAAAATAAAACTCAGCTAAAATGTCCAATTATTTATGTTTCATTTTTTACAACTGATATACTGTTATCCCTTTCCTATATATATATGCATTTTTACGCATGTGTGACCAGTGTAGATTCAGATCAGCAAGCACATCTATGCCGTCTGATCAGGATCTGAAATGGTCACACTTTGGTCTGAAATAACCTAACAAATTAAAAAGCAAACAGTTTAGATCCTGATCAGATGGCATGGATATGCCAGCAGATCTAGATCTAAACTGTTCGCCCATGCAATAAAGGTGTGTCTATGGAGGAAAGGGTTAAATCATATATATTTATGGGGTACTAATTTTCATTAATTTTGCAGTGAGATTAATCCAGGAATTTAACCCTTTCCTGGATATATACGCATTTTTACGCGTGTGCAACCAGTGTAGATCCAGATCAGCCGGCACTTCCGTGCCGTCTGATCAGGATCTGCACTGGTTGTATTTTGGTCAGAAATAACCTAATGAAACAAAAAGTGAACAGTTTAGATCCTGATCAGACGGCACGGATGTGCCGGCTGATCTGGATCTAAACTGTTCGCCCTAGCAATAAAGGTGTGTTTGTACAGGAAAGGGTTAAACCACCCCGAAATATGAAACTGACATAAAACATAGTTTAGAAAATTGAAATCCACAAAAATAAATACCCACAAAATAGTGTCTAATGGAAAACCATGAAATTTTATGCCCACGCATACAAGTGCATTCTAAGTGAATGAACTTTTTACACGGTTTGAAATGATCAGATGTATTTTGTATCATTTTAACCTTTTTCATGGAATTTGGCTCGTTTGTAATTTGATCATTTTTATACAACACATCCTGACAATTATTTGCGATGGTCGTGGTTTACCTTGGCTTCCTGCATTTCCACAGCAACCTTGGCGTTCTCGGTTTTAACTTGCAGGACTTTGAGCTCTTGCTCATTATCCTTCAGTTGTTGTTCGATATCGTTAATCTGGTGAGTGTACGCATTAAATGTCATTTTTGCTTCCGACAATTCTTCACTGAAATAAATATTGTCATTCGAAAAAATAATTAAAATAAATATCGTCCATCGTCCATTAATTACACTCTTGTAACAGTTTTCAAAATATCACATATCTGATTGGCTTATTAGTGTCAAGTGACTGCATTTTATAAAATGAAGCAGCTATGTATTCCTATGCACAAATGTAAACAATATAATAAATAGAATGTGTCCTCGGTCACTGATGCCCCCACTGCTATAACAACATTTGTGACAAAGGGCCATAACTCAGGTAAAAATGTTTGCAGGAAAAATCTTTTTTAATGATCATTTACACATCCTGCTTGATCATCTGTGCATGTTTGAAAGAAATCAGCCTGATAGATAATGAGAAGATTGTCACAAGATTTGGGGGACGTACGTATGGACGTGCAATTCTATATGCCTCCCACTTCGTGGAGGCATAAACATTATGATATCAATAAATTACAATACAGACAAAGTTTGCTGAAGGCTGTAATTGTAAGAACTGAATTTTATTAATCTGTGTTTCATAGGTTAGATATATAAACTGGTAGAATCACAACACCTAATTTTAACATAAAAACCAAAGGTGTTTTTTTTTTCAAATTAGGTGTAAAAATTGGAGTCAAGAGATATTGAAAAGATAAACTTACTTGATGCTTGATAAAGCATCTCTAACAGTGTCGAGTTCCTTCTTGATGTGTCCTCGTTCCGTCTTGGCCTTCTCATTTGCTTCGTTACTCTTGGCTTCAGTCTTCTCCTGACGATTCTTCGTGTTATCAAGCTCTTGATTTGTCTGATTAAAATTTGACAATCGTTGATTAATTAAAAAAAAAACATTTTCTTGCACAGCCATTTTCTTTATTCTTTACCATTCACTCCAGGGTATATATCTGTTATCTTGTGGGCAAAAAGTATAGATCCAGATCAGCTGGCACATCTGTGCAATCTAGTCAAGATCTACACTGTTCGCTTATAGCTTCATAAGGTTCTTTCCTTAAGAAGCAAACAGTTTAGATCCAGATCAGATGGAATGGAGATACTGGCTGATCTGGATCAAGTCACCCATGTAGAAGAGGGATTAATGAAAATAGCCAGTTACTCTGGATTCAAAATACAAAAAATAAAATATACAGTGAAACCCCTCTATAACGGACACTAAGGGACTGAGGGAAAGTGTCCTTAAAAGCGGGTTGTCCTTATAGTCTATTTATTGTGGGTTTAAATCAAGAGAAAGAGAACATTCCTGTTCTTCAAAACATCGTCCATAATACTGGGGTGCCCGTAATATCGAGTGTCCGTAATGAGGGGTTTTACTGTAACTCACTGAAAATAGTCCAATCTTATGGTCAATAATTCCCATCATCAGGGTTTTAGTACTACCCATGCAATAATGCAACATACCTAGTTTAATTTAAAATCTGCCATTTATGAATAAGCAATGGATGTATATGTTTAATTAAAGCAAATATGTGGTCTTCCAAGTTATTTAAAAACTATTTTAGTCTTTACACTGCATGCACTTCCATTTGAAGGGCATAAAATTTTGTGGTTTTCAGTAAGTCCCCATTTTCTTGATTTCTTAAATTAGTGGATTTCAATTTATCCAAACAAGATTTATGTTTAACCCTTTCCTCCATATATATGCATTTTTAGGCATGTGCGACCAGTGTAGATCTAGATCAGCCGGCACATCCGTGCCGTCTGATCAGGATCTGCACTGGTTGCATTTTGGTCAGAAATAACCTAACAAATCAAAAAGCGAACAGTGCAGATCCTGATCAGATGGCACGGATGTGCCAGCTGATCTGGATCTATACAGTTCGCTCACGAAATAAAGGGGTGTTAATGAAGGAAAGGGATAATTTTTTTTTCATGTTGGTTTTAAATTTATAGATCGATCTACCAACAAAATCATGAAATTGTGTACCCAAACAAATATTAATGATTTTACAGTATTTGATAAGGCAATAGCAGCAAAGCAATGAAGAAACAACAACAATACTTACATCTTTTTGTGCATTTCTTATTTTGGACATGGCTTCTAATTCCAGTTCAAGTTTTTCTTCAACAAGAGGTCTACAATAGTAATAGGTGAACAGTCAAAGAAAAACTTTCTATCAACAAAAGTATGCAAAACTTATGCAGTGTGTTTGCCAACATGAAATTCTGACATTATACTTAATTACATTCTTAAGTATTCTTATTAACATGAAACTTTCAATGTACAGTGAAACCCCTCTATAACGTACACCTAAAGGACTGAGGGAAAGTGTAATTAATAGCGGGTTGTCCTTAATTGTGGGTTTAAATCAAGAAGAAGAGAACATGTCTGTTCTTTAAAAAATCGCCCATAATACCAGGGTGCCCGTAATATCCATTGTCCATAATGAGGGGTTTGTCAAAGTGATAAAAATAACTGTCCATCAACATTTCAAAGTAGCAAACTAATGCAGAGTGTATGATAATGGTAAATATAAGATATATGAACTTGTTTCAAAACTGATGCAGTTAAACCTTTTCCTCTATATATACGCATTTTTACACATGTGCGACCAGTGCTGTCTGATCAGGATCGGCACTGGTCGCATTTTGGTCAGAAAAAACCTATCAAATCAAAAAGCAAACAGTTTGGATCCTGATCACACGGCAAGGATGTGCCGGCTGATCTGGATCTAAACTGTTCGCCTATGCAAAAAAGGTGTATCAATGGAGAAATGGTCAAAATAAACATGAAAGTTAGTTTTATTCAAAAAAACATAAATGTGATAAACCTTGACAGAATGTAGCTTATGGCATCACAGGTGGGCAGTGTAGACCCAAATCAGCCGGCGCATATGCACACTTTGAGGTTATGATTACTTACATGTGTTTTTTGACAAATTCAATATCTTCTTTTAAGCGTTTGTTGAGGACCTCGGCAATATCAACCCTGTCTTGGATTCTTGCCTCGTTACGACTGCTGTACGCCACGTGCCACTGAAGCTCATTGATATCCACTATACATTCTTCATGCTCTGTCAATTAAAAAATTCACTCATATGTTAAATTCTCAATTTCAATGAAATGTAAAAATTACGGTCAGCGTTTTTTTTCCTTCTTTAACTACCTCCCCAAAAAGGTACCATTCCCAAAGCTGACGGGAGTCTTCCCAATTCAATCACTGGGTCTTTCACATCAAAACTACTGTTCCCAACAACAAACAGTGGTGTTTCCCTAATTACAAAATAGTTTTTCGCAAGAAATGTCGTACAGCTTAAAGAGGCAGTCATTGGATTGGCAGTAACTTAATTCTGGCATAACATTTACATCACTAAAGGCTTTCCTGTTAAGGAACCAGACCTTATGATTCCTTGTGAAGGTGAATAACACCCTTAGTGTGAATTTACATGAATTATGAAAAAATCCCAATCGGATTATTTTGCGACTATTTTTTTCCCAATTTCAAGATTTTACAATGCAAAAATTTCCCAACTGTAGGGGAAGGGGACCCTTTCCCCATTGGGGAAAAAAACGCTCATGGTAGGTGACTGTTTACTTGAGAATTTTGACATTACTTAAAAGTTTTATAGAAGTTATATCAACTTAATGCAAGTCTGGGATGTTTATTTTTTTCTTAGCAGGTGCTGATCACAGGCACCTTTCCCTCTTAAATATTTATAAAATCATGTAGATTCTCCCACTGAAAAATTAATTACATAATGTTTTATTCATTTTCCTAAAGAGGCAAAATCATGGTATTCTCCTTGGCTACAGGCAACTTCCTCTTCCCTATACCTCCAGATCACACTAACACCACTAGTGATTTCAATAGATGCAGATTCTTGCATTTTGATGCAAGCAAATTTGAATTTTCCCACTTTTGAATACATCTGATTTTGATCTTGGGGTCATTTTGATGCAGGAGAATTTAGGAAAAGTGGTCATATTTTTGCAAGAATAAAGATAAATATTGTTTCTATTGCATTTTAAAGATGAAGTAAATACTTATTTGACCCTTTAAAATAAAAAATAATGAAGTTAAAACACTTTTACAAGTAGTTACGTTCAATGAATACAAGATATGACTCGTGAAGATGTGATTATGACCCCTTAAAAATTCTCAACAGAGGTCACATGACCCCTGATTTTCAAAAGCTATTGAAATCCCTGACCACAGAAGTACCTTTTTGTACGACAGCAGGCAGCTCTTTCATTCTCCTCTGACAGTGAAAGTCAATCTTAGCTGCCAGTCTGAGCACTCTCTCCTTCTCTCGTTCCAGAGCTTTCTCCGTCTCCTGTCGGTTGTTCTCGAGCCGGGCGAGCAATACCAGCACCTCCTCTATAGCATCTTCAGCACCAAGATACGGTATTGTCATGTCCGCCTCCACTTCCATGTCTGTAACATAGGCATTGACATTGTCATTCTATTTCAGAGTCCATGGTTTAAAATACTGCAATACTTAAGGCATACCCCAGACATACAATAATACAGAATTAAAATTTTGACCTAATTGATGCACCTTGGAATGTAGCAAAACTGTAGGGGATGAAACAATTAGGAATCAACACTTTCCATAACCAAATCTGTGTAAAAAGATATTAATGGACAGTTATGATTTAACACTAAAGAAATTTCTCTAACTGTATGTATTTTAACAGAAATCAAATTCTGCGATTTTCCAGTTTACCACCAGACCTGATTAGTTTTATTTAAAAACTATTTTAGATTCTCATCCCCACCCGCCCCTGTCCAAAACCACCTGCCCCCCAAAAATTTATTGGTAAAAAACCGAATATATACTATATGGATGTGGACAGCAAGAATAACACAAAATGTTCATCATTTCAATGCTAATCGAAGGCGATGTTGTCATTAATAAAGACTGGTATGGCTTTTCAAGCAAGGATAGGCACCAACCTGCTACTTTTGTTAGTTTTTACTTCTATTCTCAGGTATTTTGTAAATAAAAAATAAAAAGTATCCACCCGCCCTTTTTTCTCCCTAAAATACGGATGAGAATCTAACAAATATTTTTCTCTGGCCTTAATAAGAAAGAATTCAATATGTGGCTGATGTGATGCTTGCAATCTTAACACTAAACACTTCACTTGTTGAAGAACAGTGGTCTAGGGGTAGAGCATTCGACTCCAGATCCGGGGACTGCGGGTTCGAAACCCACCAGGGATGAGATTTGTCTGCAGTTTCCCCATTCCACATTTGGCGTGAGTACTGGTTGGTAACCCAGGAAGCAGTCATCAAGTGTGATTAATATAAGTTGAAATAACTTGTTTCGCCATCGATTTAAAATAAAATAAGTTTAAACTAACACTTTACTCCATATTGGATAAAACTTTAATAACATGGGCAAACAGTTTAGAGCCAGATCAGCTGACACATCCATGGCATCTGATTAGGATCTACACTGTTCGGATATAGTCATTAGGCTTTTTCTGACCAAGAATTGACCAGTGTGGATCCAGATCAGATATCATAGATCTGCCATCTGATTCTCGATCTACACTTGTCACATCCGCAACAAAATTCATATTGAGTAAAGGGTTAAAATTCATTCACATGCGCTTTTCAGCTAGCAGAGGAACACTACCATTTAGTATTCTGACTCGGGGGTTCCACTAGCTGCTGAATCTCAAGAGTCATTTTGTCCATTTTTACGGGATTTTGTCAACTGTTAGCCAAAAATACCACTAATTTTAAGAAAAATGACCCTACAGCTTAAATCATAGGGGTCAAAATAAGTTTTATAAAAATTTCAAGGGTCAAAGGGTCATCTCCCGGGTCAAATGGAACCCCTGATTCTGAATGTATTTAGATTTCTTTATGATGGGACAAACCATGGTAAAAGGTACCTCTGGAAATTTGAATTCAACATTGTGATCAGGATCTTCAATTATCGAAAAGTCAATAAGCCTTTTTTTCTCACGGTGCATCACATATTATTACAATGACAGAAAAATTGGACAACAGCCTACTAGTGAAATTATATGTACCTTTTGGTTCTTCTTTAAATCCAAGGCCTTGTATGGAAAGTGGCTGTGTACTAGCTGTGGAACGCTGTGTTGAACTGCCACTCCGCATACCTGGTTTACTTGAACTACCTCGTGAATCTGAGAAACGGACATCTTTGCGAGATGCTGAAATTAAATTTCTGATTAAATTTTAATCATTTTCATTTAGAGTGCTCAAAAATGTTTTTTTCTTGATGGTTTCTCGATACTTTCTTAACATTGGATCTTAAACTGGGTCACTAGGTCAAATAAAAGAAATACCTTGTTAATGCTGTACAGGTCACTTTTCTTTTAAATTTTGTAATACACCCATGTTTTCTACAGCCATCAACCAGATTAAGACATACACATTTTACCATCTTTAAATTTACTATCTAAACAGTTGGTTTTAGCCCTTTCCTCCATAGATACACCTTTATTGCATGGGCAAACAGTTTAGATCCAGATCAGCCAGCACATCCGTGCCATCTGATCAGGATCTTAACTGTTTGCTTTTTGATTCATTAGGTTATTTCTGACCAAAATGCGGCCAGTGCAGATCCTGATCAAACGGCATGGATGTGCCAGCTGATCTGGATCTACATATGCACATGCGTAAAAATGTGTATATATGAAGGAAAGGGTGAAACCATGTATAATTATTTGCCTTTCTGCTAATCTATGTGAAGAGGTGTGTAGTTGTGAATGTGGCTTCCCTTAACCATTTTAACCCTTTCCACCATAGATAAATCTTAATTGCGAGGGCGAACAGTTTAGATCCAGATCAACCAGCACATCCGTGCCATCTGATCAGGATCTAAACTGTTTGCTATTTGATTTATTACGTTATTTCTGACCAAAAAGCGACCTGTGCAGACTGACACTGACTGCCCATGGAAAACAGCCATATCCCATGGAATAAAGGATGAAAGCATGATAACCACCTCTGGCTGTAGCCTGTCTGCTCCGTATTTCATCTTCTTTTTCATGACTCCAGTCCTCAATAACATTCTGCAGCAGTTCAAGATGTGAGACTGCCTTGTTCACACAAGGAGAGGAAGCCGTTGTCAGCTCGCAACTTCTTCTTCGGAAAATCTGCGGAAGTTTAGGCCAGTTCTCTGGCAAAGGGTACACTTTGTCTGGAAATAAAAAAAAATGTGAACAAATCAGGAATATAAAAGTTTATTTTTTGCTTTTCACCGAATTATAGAATTTTCCCGGTGAAATAAAATTGGTATTTCACTTTTTTCAAACAGTGGAATATCATTTTTATTTTCACTGATTTTTTCACGTTGGTATCCAAATGCACATAACATACCAAATGAGAACGTTTAGAAAACATGCTCAAATTTATATATTTGACTTCATGATGTCACGTCATAAACAAGCGGTTTGGGTGCCATTTCTTGCAGCTTTTCTGTGAAATTCATGCAAATTTTGCACTAAAAGCATAAAATAAAAAGAAAATTTGTTTTTACCAGTGAAAGATAGACGTATATTTCACTTGTGAACTCCGGAATTATTTATTTTCACTTGTGGCTTCGCCACTCTTGAAAATACGAATTCCAGAGATCACTTGGCGAAATATATTTCTATCTTACACTGTTACAAACAAATATCCTCTATATATGGTACTCTTAACCCTTAATTCTATGGATAGACTTTTCATTGCAAGCATCAACCAGTGAAGATCCAAATCAGCCTCTAAATCCACGCCGTCTTACCGGGATCTAGACCATTTGCTTCTTGGTCAGAAAAAAACCTAATGAACCTAAAAGGTGAATACTGTAAATCCTGATCAGAGAGCAAAGATATGGGATAAAAGCCATATCTCATAGAGTAAACTGTTACAAGCACTGTATCACAGAAGTCAACAAACAGCCTATTTCAAAAAGCAATTCTCTTAAAGCGGCATTACTTCAATTTAACCCTCTCTTGTATGAAATATTACATGTATTTGGAACTATAGGCACAAATTTGCAGCATTAGTTCGGGCTAATGTAATTTTAATTTACTAAAATAAATTTGGTCCGCGCGACTAAAAGCGAAAGTAGGATTTTTAAAACGTCACAGAAATCAAGATCGCGCATGTTGTGGTCTCTTCGTCGGTGCTAAATATAGCTCCATTATATTTAGCTTCTTAAAAGTTCATAAACGATAATTTAAATTAAAATCCTGTCTATAAAAAAGAATTCAATCGGACCTTTTGTGTTCTATTAGAGAGTTTATATATGGACAAATATGATTTTTCAATAGTATATTCTTACTTAAGTTTAGAGCTGGGGCTTTAATAACTTGTCCATATATTTCATTTATTAATGCAAATGATTTTAACCCTTTATTCCATATGTAAGCCTTTTATCACATAGTTGACCAAGTTAGATCCAGATAAGCTAGCAAATCATTGCCAACTGATCTGGATCTACAATATTTGCCTCCTGGTAAGAAATAAACTAATGAATCTAATAACAGTTAAGATCCTGATCAGACAGTATGAATGTGCTGGCTGATCTGGATCTAAACTGTTGCCGATTGATCCTGATCAGACAGTATGAATGTGCTGGCTGATCTGGATCTAAACTGTTGCCGATGCAATCAAGTCTTATCTATGTAGAAAATCTTTGTCTGATGAAATCAAATTCTTCTAACTTACCTTGCGCCTCATTTTCTTCTTCAATATCATCTTCGAGGATATCTTCATCTGTAACATTAACAAGTGCAAATAAGTCAAAACAAATCAAACCATCATTTTAACAGTAAATAAACATAATTGCTTTAATATTTTTAGACTCAGAATGAAGATTTCCAGAAAAGGTATTTGTTTGAGGCAGTTGTAGGGTAGTTCCATGATAATTTCCAAATTTTTGGTCAAAATCACGATGAAAATTAAATACCAGTACACTGCTGTTCTTTTTATCACAGTAGTTTTGTGGGTCAATCATCTTGACCTTGTTAATAAGTGAATCACTGTATATTTTCCTGCGTAAAATACAAGACCCGATTTTCCGGCTCAAATCAATAGAACTTTGTGTTCATGTTAAGATCGCCCTATAGTTGAATTATGTCCCATTTAACAGACTTTTTTGACAGCAGAGAAATTATATAAATATAAAGTAATGTTTTAACCCTTTTCTGTATAGATACACCTTTATTGCAAGGGCGAACAGTTTATATCCAGATCAGCTGGCACATCTGTGCCATCTGATCAGGATCTAAACTGTTCGCTTTTTTATTCATTAGGTTATTTCTGACCAAAATGTTACCAGTGTAGATCCAGATTAGATGGCATGGATCTGCTGGCTGATCTGGATCTACACTGGTCTCACACGTGTAAAAATGCATATATATCAAGTAAAGGGTTTAAATATTCATACCTTGTCGGCTGATTGGCAACAGGGATGAGTCCGTCCCATATGCTAGTAGATCAGTAGAAACAGTCTGGTTTGTTCTTGAACGTTCAAATGGATTGAACCCTTGTCTTCCACCTAGTGCCTGTTGCACATGCTCAACTGTTACCACCTTGGATGGCATCCTGTTACTCTGACCTAAAACCATAAAGATGACATGCATGTATATGTGCATAAAAACTTATATAAGTATCATGCAAGAGTTTGAGGTGAAGATGGAAAAATCTGTTATCGAGGCTTAACTGTTTTGCGGGAACGAGGCTCTGCTGAGTTCCCGCCAAAACAGTTCACCCGAGGTGACAGACTTTTCTTTCATTACTGAATGTCTCATGCAAGATACTTTTCTTGCATACTTTTTATTTTTCATAACATTTGTGTTTATGGATACATTTTTTTTCCTTATGCTGAAATATTAACATAAATGCAACCTAATTTTTTAAATGATGTAACTGAATTGAATATATTACATCAGATACTTGAAGACGTGACGTCACTAACGTGACTCATTCTACTCATTCACCCCGTAGGATCGAAATTTCCTACACGGGTGAAAACACCGGATGACCTGATCTGGTATGCAAAAATCAATGTTTCATCACCAATTTGTTTAAGTCAAATTGTTTTTTAATTAATAATTAATTAAGTTTATTTAACCCTTTACACAATATATTGGTTTAGTGGCATGTGCGACAGGTGTAGATCTAGGTCAGCTGGCATAGTTCATGTTCTCATGCAGTAAATGTTTGTCTTCATGTGTTGGACAATATAGGACACAATCGTCTGCAAAATGATGGATTTCTGAGAAAATGCAATCTGCTATGTTGTTGATGTATAGAAAGACAAAAATAAATCCCGTAACAGTCACCTGTATAACCCTGTACTTGTGTTAAAGAAGATGTCATGACTTCCCGAGTTCCAGCTGGCAGAATTTTAAAATTTGAAGAAAGCCATTGGTGGGAGACCTTATAGAACATCTTATATAAATCCAAATAAGCAAAGTCAACTTGATGTATCAATATGTTTGGAGATATCATCTGTAGTCAATAATAGCTGCAATTCACATGAATGCTTTTAGTGGAATAAATGCTAATTTTGTCACAGAACAACACCAAAAGAATAAGGGGCTAAATGACAAGCGCACCCAATCCTAGCTTGCATTCGTCACATTTTCCCCATTTCACTTTCGTCAGAAATGGCATTAGATATTATTTGTCCTTGGGGTAAAACTTCCTGCAAACAATACACTAATCAGAGTCTTCAATGTATCTATCTATCTATATATACTGCTGGACGCCCCTTTCGGGTATTACTAGCAGGTGCGCGTCAGTGCAAGAATAAAAGGTTTTAATGACAAGAAGACATCAAAGAAAAACAGGGGTGAAATTGTTAAAAGAGTTAAAATCAGGTTAAAACCAGTGTTTTGCTATCTAGGCAACGTTGAGGATGTTTAAAGCCTGTCTGAAATGATCAGGATCAGGCTGTAAGACGACGGTAGATGGTAGTTGGTTCCATAATACAACAGTCTGAGGAAAGAAAGAGTATTTAAAAATATCTATGTTAGTGTGAATCTGCCTGTAGGTTAATGGATGCATGTGCCTAGTTCTTCTCAATGGCTGTACGAGATATGGTGGGACTGATATTGCCACAAAACCATGGACTATTTTGAAAAACATACATAGTCTAGCAGAGGTTCTTCTAGATTCTAATGTATCCCATTTTAGGTCGTCGAGCATAGTCGTCACACTGTCGTAAGGGGAATATTGACCTTTAACCCAACGGGCTGCTCTCCGTTGGATCATTTCAATTTTGTTAATGTTACACTGTGTGTGTGGTGACCAAACAGTAGACGCATATTCTAGTTGCGGTCTAACTAGGGATTTATATGAAACTTGGTGAATTTTCTGGTTTTTTGAAGGTAGATTTCTTTGTAGGAACCCTAGAGTTTTATTTGCACTTTGAGTGATTCTGTCAATGTGCTGATTCCATGACAGGTCACTTGAAATGTCAATACCTAAATATTTTGCACTTGGTACTACCTCTAAAGTGTGTCCATGTAATTTATAACCAAACTTGATTTTCTTTTTATTCCTAGTTATGATTAATACTTGACATTTGCCAGGGTTAAACTCCATTTCCCACAACTTTTCCCCAAGCTTCTAGTGTCTGTAAATCCTTTTGTAACCTAAGGCAGTCTTCATTATTTGTGATGACCAGGTAACCTGCAGTGTCGTCAGCAAAAAGGCGAACTTGGGATTTAATATGATTTGGTAGGTCATTTATATAAAGTAGAAAAAGGAGGGGGCCAAGTACTGAGCCCTGGGGCACCCCTGATGTTACTGGTACTTCCTTGGAATTTACACCATCAAGGAGTATTGTTTGTGATTTGCCTATAAGAAAGGCTTTGATCCACTGTACTGTACTGTACGTTGGTCTACTCCATGTTCCTGCAGTTTATGTAATAAATTCAGGTGACTTACTTTATCGAAAGCTTTGCTAAAATCCAGCAATATTAATGTCACTGCTATAAGACTCTGAATGCCGAGTCCTCTCTTAGATCAGTCAGAGCTTACTCTTGCTGGTCTAGCTTATTCTTCACTATGCCTTTTTCTCATCAATCCGTGGCTTCTCATTTAATTCCTGGCACTAGAAATCTCGTGTAAAAAACTTATTACGGGTGTCTGATTTCTACGCAAGTGTTGACCAAACACATAAATTTCCAGTCTTCCTCTTACACGATTCTTCAAGATTGTGACTGAAACTATGTACTTCTCTTTGAGCTTGTTGAACAGTCAATTCCTGATTAAGATTCAATGCAAGGTGAAAACAAACAAAATAGTGAAAACATCAAAACAATGATATCAGTACATTAAGTATTAATCTCACCTTGTAACCCGTACTGTATTTATATTAAGCGTCAGGTTCTTGCTATCAGCATTGTCAAAAGAATCCGCGTTGTGCTGTTTGTTATGAATTTTTCAAAGAATACAGCTAAAGCACTTGGTCCGCCATCTTGACGCTATTTCGTCACCAAGCGCGGAAATTAGCGAAATCAGAATGCAATGTTCGGCTATTTCCGCCACAATGCTTTATGTAGCAGAAACGGGTAGTAACGGAAATATGCGAAGTATACTTATCTACTATGATTGGTTGGAAAAGCTTACGGATAAGGACGGCAATATTGACGGCAATATCACGTGACATTGGTCCCAAAATGGCGATGAGTAAAAGAAAAGATAAAAACAAGCCACGATAAAATTAAAAAATACGAGTTTTCCTATAACTTTAAGATTTTTTGAATGTGCAGGCATGACATCTGACAATGGAAAATCGAAGCAAACTAGGAAAGATATTGATACAACTTGGGCGGAAGCCGCCAAAATTGTAAGTTACTTGGCTGAAACGTCAACCGGTGACAGAAATAAAATCGGCGCATACATGTACCTACAGATGTCTCAAAGTCATCCGCTAGTTCCGATATCATAATTTTCTCTCAGTGTCAATAGCTTGTAATACAACACATTAGCGATCCCTGTACAATGCAAGAACACCTACCTCCACCTCCCTATCACAGTATCAGCCCTTCTTGACACTGCCCAGGATTTTGGCATATATAATGCATGCACATGGATTGCGTTTTTAACTTGCAATACGGCTTTTTAATAGCGCATCCTCATGTTTCACATATTTACACATGTAGCTTATAATAAACAGTTTCTATGATACACAAAAATCTGAAATGCTTCCGCAGTATCATGTCTTCTCCGGCCTTTTTCTGTGCATACCACGGGTCCGACTAGCAGACACACTCCCCCTAAGCTAATTTTGATTTTTTTCCCATAATTTCAAAAAAAAAACTCCCAATGGAAAGTTGAAAATTTGATGCCAGTATATAGAACTGGAGTCTATATAGCATTTTTTGGGCTTTACAGGACAGGATTTATCAGTCGCTTTCCAGTTCCTTACCGTGGAACCCAGGGTTCTTAATAAGAGCCATCCGCAGGCCAAAATGGCTGTTTAAAATCATGTTTCGGCCGGTTAAAATTCCCAACGGTTCAAAAATCGAAAATTTTCCATGCGTTTGTTTTCGCTAATGTTGATCCTTTTCGGCACTTTCTCCCCTTTGCGTTTTTTAATGATGTTTTGGAATGCTTTGGATAACAGCGTTATCGCAATGTAGACTGGTAAAATGTTTCCAATAATTTGTGATAGTTTAATCACTCTGTGAAGCGAAAAAGCGAACACAGTCCACTATGTTTTGAAAACGTGATCTGTCAAAATGAAAGAGAAAGTTGGAATGCCGGTCAAATTTGTTTAAATATTGCACGTCCAGTAATGAATTTCAGCGTTGATGCTTTGTTTGTTTGGTCCCCTGTTGCATGTTCTTGTTTGTATGCTAAGAGTTTTGAGTCTTTAACATATTCCAGTAAAAAAAAATTGATTGCTGTGCAATTCTTAAATTTTGAACAAGCCGCTTTCGTTTCAGGTCGTGTTTGTGGCTTTTCCTTTTGTAGTTATTATCTAAGTTCCTTGTTTTGTATGAATAATTTGATGAAAAAAAAATGAAAGACTTTTTTCTTATGGTAATTACTCAATTAAATAAAAGAGTAAGAAATTTAAAAAAATATCAACAAATCGAGATCTGGCAATTGCATTGCAAAATTTTCATTAGAATTATTGATTAAGGCTTAGTCATTTTCATGATAATGAGTATCCACTTTATAAATGTTTGGTGCAAAAATGTGTTTATAGTGTCCATATTGCACGGTAGCATCATACTGCCATGTAATAAAGATGCTTCAAACACATTTTTGCATTAAAATATGCCACACAATAGCTTCTAAATAGTGCTATTAAGTAATATAGATTTAGCCTAAAATGCAGGAAATGAAGCGATAAGTTTCAAAACCGGATCCCCCTAGCAGGCCTGCTAGATTGTTAATTGGGCCTGCCGGGCTGAAACTTATTGAGAACCCTGGGAACCTAGTCAAATGGCCCCCAAGTCAAATAGCCCCCAAGTCAAAATGTCCCCATTTTGGTCAAATAGCCCCCACCATCATTTTGAAATTGGTCAAATAGCCCCCAAAAATGTCCCCATTTTTCAAATTTCTTCTTTCTTGTTTTTTAATGTGTAAGTTTATTCATAGGCCTAATTATGTTTTAAATGTTTGCTAAGCACCAAGAATATTTTGTACATATGTTGGAATATAATATTGGTGCTTAGCAAATTTTGAGTAGTATATAATATCTTATGTAAAAATAAAAAGCGTACAAGTGTAAAATGAGAAAAATAGTGACAAAAACATGAATATCACAATTAAAACACAAAAATTACAGTGGCCCCTATTGACTAAACTCCGGGCTATTTGACCAAACTATGGACTATTTGACAATTTTTTCCTCAGTGGGGGCTATTTGACCAAAATGGGGACTTTTTGACTTGGGGGGGGGGGGCTACTTGACTAGGAACCCTTACCGTTACTGGAAAAAATGATTCGCGAAATTGCAAACCTTTCATAGAAAATAAGGAAAGGAGACACCAAGAGTTGAGATTTGAGACTGGTTTCCAAGCTCAGTTTTATAATCATGGAGCCAGGATGGTAATAAGCATTTGCAAACTGAGCATATGAGGTTGGTGTGAGATATTTAGTGATTTCAATTAATGCAGATTCTTGCATTTGGATGCAAGCAAATGTCACTTTTTCAGGTTTTGACCCCACCTTATTCTTAGCTTGGGGTCATTATGATGCAGGAGAATGTAGGAAAAGTGGTCAAATTTTTCATGAATAAAGTATGAATATTGTGTCTTTTGCATTTTAAATATGAAGTTTATTTGAACCATGAAAATAAGTTAAAATGAAGTTAAAGCAATTTTATAAATAGTAAAGTTCACTGAAAACATGATATGACTCGTGACCACATGATTATGACCCCTTGAAAATTCCAAACAGGGGTCAGAGTTTTAAAAAGCTATTGAAATCCCTGGATATTTTCTGTTTCAGCTGCTAAAATAGGAAACACTAATTTGGTATGCAAGAATGTCTTTTTTACTGTTCCAGGTCCTTGCAAAACATCCGCAAACTCCGATGAGTTACAAGGCAATATTGAAGGAAATCCAGGCATACAATTTAAAAGAATCTAGGTAAGAAGCATATTAGTTTTAACCGTTTACTCCAACAGATATGGTTGCTGTCTGGGGGCAGTGCTGTCTGATCAGGATCTACACTGTTCGCTTTTAGATTTTTTAGGTTATTTCTGACCAAGATGCAACCAGAGCAGATCCAGATCAGACCGCATGGACAAAATGGGGGCCCAATAGTGTTTCCACTTTTTTTTTGGTTGAAAGTTTCCCAACAAAAATTCTAATTTGAATTGAAAAACCCAACATTTCATTACTTCTTGCTATGTAGCATTGTTTTCTCTATATAATGTAGGATAAGTTTCAGCTTATCTTGAAAACTGGGAAAATTGATTATTTTTCACTGGAAGATTAATTTTTAAATATCAATATTATTTTCAAAGTTAATTTCATATCTCATGGTGGTTTTCAATTCATGGATTGAGATCAGGGCTTTTTTTCACCATTTTGGGAATATGACCCATACCCCTGGAATTGGGAAATTTATCGTCGTTTTGCCAGAAATTAGTAATTTTTTTAGCATCATTGGGGAATAACAAGTGTTACTGTTATCTTCTGTTTTTTTAATCATTGCCATCCATATTTAATATTGTCAATAATTCCTGGCTTAAAGAGCAAAAGATGCAGTGCTGATGCTGTTGTTTTTCATCAGAAATGTTTGTTTTGATTCAATTGGGAATTTTTCTTCTCAAATTGGGAAAAAAGTATATGTTTTGCCATTGGGAACATGACCGAATAACGGCTATAAAATCAACTGAAAAAAAGCACTGGAGATCCAAGAAAAAAGAACAAACTGAATATTAATGATTTCACAGTTTTACAGTTTGATTGTTTTTTGCCTTCGCTCACAACTCGAAATATATTTATCCATTATAATAAGTAAATAAAAAAATATTAAAAATATTTTCATGCACACAAAAATAACACTTTACATTTGTACAAAATAATCTGAACAAACAATTCTTAAGCTAGTTTGGTGATATCATTTATGGTGGCTTGTGCTGTTTCTTAGATAGTTATTTGTTTAAAATTCTTACAAATGTGACATGTATATTCTGTGGTGATGATTACATATAGTGACAATTAATTTAAATTATTCTCATAGTTATGTCTTTAATGTTTCAGTGAGGCATTGCCGGTGGCATGTTTGAACTCTTGTTTACATGCTAATGCCAAAGGACCTGGCAATATTTTCTACAAAGTGGCCGGAAGAATTGGAATCTATGGTCTTATGGTAAAGTTTTCATAATAACTTTAATCCAGGGGTTCCATTTGACAATGGTGATAATCCTTTGACTCTTGAAATTTACAAAATGCCCCATTTTGACCCCTGTGATTGTAGCTGAAGGCTCATTTTTTGTTAAAATAAGGGGTACTTTGGCCATTATTTGGCAGAATCCCCTTTAAAAATGATCAAAATGACCCTTGAGATTCAGCAGCTAGTGAAACCCCTGTATTCTATCTTACCATGATTTGTAAGCAGGTTTTCGTTCTCTTGGTCAAAAAAAGTCGGGGGACATGGATGTGATCCAAAAAAGGCCGAATAGCTTAGCCACTGTGTTAAAGGTTAAAATACTTTACTTTTTAAAAATACTTTTTTCTAATTGAATGCTATTGCTTTTAAAGAAAATTTCACATCATTGTTATAATTAAACATGTGAAGAAAATATATAGATTTGAACTGAAGGTTAAACTGTGGTAACTACTTCGCATGCCTCCCTCGGTATGTCTTTATCAAAACCATTGGTGTCTTTTTTTGCAGAGTGATATCCCCGCTGGATCTGAGATCATTGAGGTAGAAGAAGACAATACTATCCACGTAGGAGGCTCGGGTTATACTGTGATTGTTGGAGATTCACCAGTCAGTCATGCAAAACAAAAAGGTAGGTCAGCAGTAACAGTTTACTGGTGATGAATGTTAACCCTTTCCTCCATAGACACACCTTTATTGCATGGGCAAACAGTGAAGATCCAGATCAGCCGGCACATCCATGCTGTCTGATCAGGATCTGCACTGTTCGCTATTTGATTTATAAGGTTATTTCTGACCAAAAAGCGACAAGTTCATACTTGATCGGAGGGCTCGGATGTGCTGGCTGATCTGGATCTACTCTGGTTGCACATGCGTAAAAATCCGTATATATCATTATGGAGGAATGGGTTAAAGAATGAGATATATGAGTGAGGTTCTGAGATGGCTCGTAAAATTATACCTTACAATTATCAGAAGTTAGTTAAATAAGTGACACAGATGTTATAATACTACAATGCTTATTAACCATTTTTTATTGGTTAATGTTTATTAATGAGCATTTATAAAATCAAATCTGTCTAGCACGGCACAGCTGCACGACCTATTTAAGTTGTCAATGCTTATTAATAAACATCAACCAACCAAGTAGTTTAAGTTATAATTAGTAAATCATGTCACTTTCTGGGTAAATCATTTAACCCTTTCCTTCATAAATACTTGTTTTTATGCATGTGCGACCAGTGTAGATCCAGATCAGCTGGCACATCTGTGCCATCTGATCAGGATCTGCACTGGTTGCATTTGAGTTGGAAATAACCAAACAAATCAAAAAGCGGACAGTGCAGATCCTGATCAGATGGCACATTGTGCGGACTGATCTGTATCTACACTGTTCGCCCACACAATTAAGGTTTATCTATGAATGAAAGGGTATAAAGTATTATTTATGCCAATAAATTTCCCAAGGTCTTGAATAATACTGCAATACCATTAGACAGAATAAATAATAAACCAATAAAACTTTATACATGTAATTCCTGATTTACTAATTCATGGGTTTTTAATCTTTAATAAGTTTGACCCGAAACATAATGCTGCATGTAACTGATAGAGAACAATTTAGGATCCAAGCAGTCTGATTGGTTGAGATTGAATATGTTCAAGCCAGATTTGCTTGTTTAACCCTTTCTTCCATAGATACACTTTTATTGCGTGGGCGAACAGTTAAGATCCAGATCAGCTGGCACATCTGTGCCATCTGATCAGGATCTAAACTGTTCGCTGTTTGATTCGTTAGGATATTCTGACCAAAAATGCGACCAGTGCAGATCCTGATCTGACGGCATGAATGTGCCAGCTGATCTGGATCTACACTGGTCGCACATGCATAAAAAGGCGTCAAGTCTTCATACATCCATTTCAGTAATATATGCAAAGCTCAGTGGGGATGTTCAGACTATTCCTCCTGAAGGGACAGAGGTAGAGCAGAACGGTGTGCAAGTCCCCCGAGTGATCACCATCCCTAAACCATCAGCATCCAGTACAAAACTTGATGTTCCTACCCGAAGAAGTGTGAGGCAGGCACAAAGAAGAAAAAGAAAACACGGCTTCATACCAAAAATTACAATCAAACCTATTGTTCCACCAACGTGTGAAGGTATGGTATAACTTAACTCCATGGAATATGGCTGTTATCCCATAGTTGAACATATGTGCCATCTGATCAGGATCTTCACTGTTTGCTTTTAGATTCATTAGGTTAGTTCAAACCAAAAAGTGACAAGTAAAGATCCAAATCAGATGGCATGGATCCTTTGTGTGACCAAGGTAGATAAAGATCTGTGCAGAGAGATCAGGATCTTCACCTCTTGTTTGCATTCCTTGTATGACCTTGACTTGTATGTGTGCATGGGTTGGCTATGTAATGATTGGATTGTAAAGTGGAATTCAAAGTGTTGTGACAGGTTCTGTACCTTTATTCAAACTTATGTCCACAATGCAAGTTATGTTGAAGTCAATGTACTTACCTTTATCGACGCCAAATAAGACACCAGGTGTCTTAGTGCTATGTCACGACATAATCCCGACAGTACATGTATGAGAAGTGTTTGATCTGGATCTACATTGGTTGCCCATGTGATCCAAGATGATTTCATGGAATAAACGTTTTAGCCTAGGGAATATGTTTGTAAACTAGATGTCTTTGGATTTACTTTAATGAGAAACCAAATGATGTGTATGAATATTGTCCTTGCAGACAGCAAATCAAATGATGGCGAGCCTAAAGTTCGATACATTGCCACCTCAAGCTCGAGACCTGTTCCCAAGATCAGTAATAACAGCCACAGAAGTCAGTCCGAGGTCAACATGGTCAAGGTCAACCTTGATGGAACCGAGTCTTCAGAGAAAAAACCGACTGCTCCAACAAATGTCGTCTCAAACGGTGAACCCAAAAAGAAAACATTGCGAGAGATGTTGGCGGGAATACCTGGATTTAGTATGAAGGTGACAGATTTACCTCGATTCAATTATAATTATGAGCAAATTCAGTTATACCCCAGTTATATAGGTTTATTGCTATACTTTAAAATTGGTGCCAGGAATAAGTCAAAGGTTAATTTTTTGTTGACATGATGCCATGACAATACTGAATATAAAATAGCCTTATCAAACTACTGTTGTATCATTGAATCTCATAGACAGAATTTTTGCTTAGAGGAAAAATTACAGTAAATATTAAGAGAAAATCGTTATATTGGTGTATTGCCATACTTTATAACTGGGGACATGACTAGTTAAAAGTACATTGTATGAGCGTTATATTGGTGTATTGCCATACTTTAAAACTGGGGACATGACAAGGTCAAAGGTATTTTTTTGTTGACATGTTGCCATGACAATATTGAACATCAAATGGCCTAATCTAACTACTGATGTATCATTAAATTTCAAAAACACATTTTTTCACATACTGGGCTAAATTGACATTTTCGCAAAGGCATTAAGTTGTTTATTAATTTGTAATATTATCATATGATAAACAAATAATAAAGAAAACTCACTAAGTTTGAATTGTGGTACTGTGTTTTAGCCGAGAAAGCGAACTAACAAGAAGTTGAGTCACGCTGCCCAGATAGCACAGACAATGGAGGGTTGTATTGATCTCGAGACGCCAGATTCCATTCTTGTCAACACCAATCTCAAGGTGAGCTCTAACTCTATGCTTACCAGTCTCCATTCCTAACATAAATCTTGATTAAGCTGTCAATTTGTTAGGTAAAATCTTTGCCAATCTATCTCTTTCTTTAAACAGTAACACATCATATTTTGAAAATTGTCATCAATGCTTCCTATTGAATCAAATTGAAATAATCTTATCAGGTGATAACCTACATATTTGCTTGAGCTGTACCAGATCACTGCAGGCAGTCTCTGCAATTTGATTTAAAATAAAAAATGTCAGTAGATTACTTCCAAATCCTCTGATGGAGATACCTTAATCATCTTAGAATACCAATGATAGATTCACTTTATCGGTAATAGATCTGGGCTGAAGGTTATAAAACTGAGATTGAAAACCAGTCTCAAATCTCAAGGATCTGATTGGCTGAAATGGCGACTGGTGGCCATTTCAGCCAATCAGATGCTTGAGATTTGAGACTGGTTTCCATGCTGTTTTATAACCTTGGGCACAGTATTCAATGAATGAAGAAAGGTAATTATTTGTATTGAAAACTGTTTACAGGGGCTGTTAACAAAACATACGTTCAACTCCCTGCCAGCCAGCTACCAGTACAAGCTAAT
Organism: Corbicula japonica; assembly: GCA_038501625.1. Lineage (NCBI taxonomy): Eukaryota > Metazoa > Mollusca > Bivalvia > Venerida > Cyrenidae > Corbicula > Corbicula japonica. The sequence continues at coordinate 895,689 of JAZAYU010000142.1, forward strand.
AACCCTTCTACCAGAATGCGATAGAATTGTCAGCAAGGATAATGCTCTCAGGTAAATGCCATAACATTCACCTGTCTGATAAACAGAAACATTTTACTTCAAATATACAGGTTTTATAGCATGTGTGACAAGTGTAGATCCAGATCAACCAGCACATCTGTCTCATCTGATCTGGATCTGCAGTGGTTGACTCTTGGTTAGAAGTAAACAAAGCAAAAAGTGTAGATTTTGCTCCAATGGTGAACAGTGTAGATCCTTCTCCAAGGGTCATGCTGGCTGATCTGGATCACTGTTCACCCTAAGAAGTTGCCCTACAATTGTAACCAATCAGAAGCTATGAAAATTCAAATTCCACAGCGATTTATTTCAATAGAACTCCTTTCTATTTTCTATCTTACAATGAACAAAATAGATCGATCTATTTTTAACTGCACATGCGCATGGCTACAAATATAGGGCAACTATTAAGCTGGATAGAGTCTATTAAGACTTTTCTATAGAAAATAGAAGCCTGCACTCGCTGCGCTCGTTTTGGCTTCTATCTTACAATGAACAAAATAGATCGATCTATTTTTATCTGCGCATGCGCATGGCTACAAATGTAGAGCAACTTCTAAGCTGGATAGAGTCTATTAGGACGTTTCTATAGAAAATAGAAGCCTGAGCTCGTTTCGCTTTATATATTCTATAGAAACGTCTTAATGGACTCTATCCTATACATGAAAAACAGCCATAACCCATGGAGTAAAGTGTTCCATGTAAGTGGCTCAACAAACTGATACTGAGTGTAACAAGCAATCCTACTTCTAGTTTTTCTCTGCATCCAAACAAAGTTGCGTAAAACATTCTAACTTGCAGATTTAATACAACTCCAATAATCCAATGTGTTCTTACTAGCAGATCCAGTAATACAGCTATGAAAAATGTTAGATTTGATCCCCACAAAAGTAAATGATACAACAGTACTGTGTTCTTGAGTAAGATTTAGTACAGCTCTGATAAATGTTGAGTAGTACAGCTGTGAAAAAAAATGTACTGTGTCCAAATTTACAGATTGAGTACTACATTTCTATAAAACAATGTACCATGTTTTAATTTACAGATTGAGTAGTACAGCCCTGAACAATGAATTCTTTGCCAAGGCATGTACAGAGTGGAGAGAACGCCTCTCGGAAGGTAGGTTATTGCACTGTCAGATTTTTGTTATGCCTCCACAAAGTGGGAGGCATATAGAGTTGCACTTGTCTGTCCGTACGTCCTTCCGTCCCCAAATCTTGTGGCATCAACTCCTCCTAAACTATAAGGCGGATTTCTTTCAAACTTGCACAGATGTCCGAGCAGGATGTGTAGATGATCGTGAAGAAAGAAATTTTTCCTGCCACCATTTTTACCAGAGTTATGGCCCTTTGTTATTACAAATTTTGTTGCAGCAGTGGGGGCATCAGTGTCCAAGCACACATTCTAGTTATATCTCTCTATCCATTATCTGAAAGAACTGCTGGGTGGCTGACAGTTCAAGCTGACTTTAATCATCTTGTATAAAATATCAAGAAATTTTAATACTTCTTCTGTTCTTGTTAAACCTTTACCTGTATGAGTTTTTTTTTAGTGGGTTAATTGGTGTAAATCCAGTTCATCTGGCACATCTTCGCCATCCGATCAGGATATACACTATTCACTTTTGGATTCATTTGATTAGTTTTGACCAAGAAGTGAACATTATAGATCAGGGCCAAAGATCGTAAAGCTCAGATTAAAGACCAGTCTGAATGCCTGAAATAGCTACTGGTTGCCATTTCAGCAAGTCGGATGCTTGAGATTTGATACTAGTCTCCAGATTTAGTTTTTATGATCTAGGGCACAAGTGGCCTTGGAGATAGTGGTTACAGCAATTGTTTATTATGTCATGTTGCTTGTGTTCTAGGAGAGTTTACACCTGAAAACCAGCTGAGATTGAAACAGGAACAAGAAAAAGACCAGTTCAAGTTGGATCCCTGGAAGGTAGGCTATCAACCAGATCTTCTTGTGTTCTTCACTATTCACCATTTGTATGTGTTTAAAAACCGGTTTATATCCTTTTTATACTGTGTAAATCTGCAATTTGATCAGAATTTGAGTACCAATTTGACTCAAAGGCCAGTTTGAACTTTACAATGATGGTATACTTTTGAATTGGCTGCATCCCCATAGTCTGAACGATGAAGTCAAGTAAAATAATGCGGCCTATACATGAGCCAAAACGTTACTAAAATATTCTGCTCATAACACCACACAATCTTATTTTCAACAAACTCACTGATTTATGCGTTCATGTAAATAAACCCTGATTTAATATGGTTGATGTGACAAAAACAAGGTAAAATAATGCTTATGTTCAAAACTCTGTAACTGACACTACCAAATTCAGGTACATATAGTAAGTAACATAAGAATTGCTTTTTATTTCAGGCTCGACACTTCGAACCTGTTTGGGGAGAGAAGTAAGTAGAATTTCTGTGCTTTTATTTGTTAACAGCTAAACAAAGCACTGTAATTAATTTAAAAATAACCAAGTAGTTTTCATGAAAAGTCAGGATTTTAGCTTTTGAACACTTTATCATTTACTGCATATGTATGACTTTTGATTGCATGGGTGAACAGTGTAGATCCAGATAAGCTGGCACATCCATACTCTCTGATCTGGATCAACACTGTTTGCTACTTGGTCAGAAATAACCTAATGAATCAAAAAAATGAATAGTGTAGATCCTGCTGAGACGGAACGAATGTGTTGGCTGATCTGGATCTACATTGTTTTCATGCAATAGATGATATTTATGAAGTAAAAGGTAAAACCCTTTCCTGTATAGATACACCTTTATTGCTAGGGTGAACAGTTTAGATCCAGATCAGCCGGCACATCTGTGCCGTCTGATCAGGATCTAAACTGCTCGCTTTTTGATTTATTAGGTTATTTCTGACCAAAATGCGACCAGTGCAGATCCTGATCAAACGGCACGGATGTGCCGGCTGATCTGGATCTACACTGGTCGCAGACGCGTAAAAATGCGTATATATCCAGGAAAGGGTTAACATGACAAAATATTATCCAGTTTTCACGAATATTGTTTGTATATGGGTACATTATTTAGGTCAGGTTGGATAAAGAACCATATCTGATGAGTAATGTTGTGGCCCTTAAAATTGTGGAAAATTAACAAAACAAGTTTTGACCAGTTGTCATCTGATCTCTATGAAAATTTACAACATTGGCAGTTCACAGAATTTTCAAGTTCAGATTTACTTATTTGCTCAAAAGTATAAGCAACATTGACACATGTTTTATTAAATTTACTCGCACCATTTGTGCAGTAGAAGCACCTCATACTTGCTTTTTCTCATATTTAGTCCCAAGATTATTCGGCTGGGAATATAGAGATCCGTCTCAGATCCCAAGCATCAGATTGGCTGAAATTGATGCATGTCTCCTTTTCAGTATATCAGATGCTGCATTGGATTTGAGAATGGTCTCCAGTCTTGGTTTATAATACTTGCCTTTGGTGTTAATCTTTAATTTTCTGAGACACCCATACTTTGTATCTTTCAGGGTGTTAAGTGATGTACCGAAAGCAGATGACATTCACCAAACAGGAAGTGGTGACTCACCGGTTCTTAGTAGTCGCAGTTCTGTCCGAGTGACAGCGATAAAGAAACCTACTCTAGTCTCAACCATGTTAAAACAAAGATCTATCCATCAGAATGTTCAAGGGATCAGTGCAGCAGGTCATGTTGCTCGTAGTGAAGGTCACGTCGAGGATCGTGCTGAAGTTTTGGTCGGAGCGAGAGGTGAAGGGGATGTCGGAGCTAGAGTTGAAGGTCATGTTGGAGCAAGTGCTGAAACTGTTGGTGGATTGTTAATGAAACTGCAATCCTCCAAATCACAGACTGTAGCCAGTAATCCGAATCTTGTGTCAGTTTTGAAACGTGCTGTTGCGAGTCAGGATGAGGATGTGAATATATCCTCGGCAAGTCCACCAAAGCGACAGAAAGTTGTTCTCACCCAGAGGCAGTTACAGGCACAAGCCCAGGCAAAGACTCTTGCTCAGATCCGAGCCCAGACTCAAGTCGCGCGCATGCAAAAATCTGAGAATAAATTAATTTCAAAAGTGTCTAGTGCATTTGTGCAGACAGTAGTTTCTCAGACAATATCACCAGGGACTGAACCTCACACAAAACCACTTATAGTGAATGTTTCCAATCCAGTATCTGGATCAGAATTGAGGTCGCCTACTCGGACACTTGCTCAAATTAAGTCACAGACGCAAGCTGCAAAGGCAAAAGTTCAGAGTCAGACACGAACACTGGCACAAATTAAGGCTGAAACGAAGGCACGTGTTCATAATGTCCACCAGCAACAAGAAGCGCAAGCTAAGCTACATGCTCACTTGTTGGCTAAGGCCCGTGGTGCTCAGACTCAAACCGCTCAAACTGTGGTGAAAACTCTTCAAAACTTTGTTGTTCCCCAGCAAGGGAGACCAAAACTGGCCAAAGTTCTCGAAGCAGAAAAAACTGCAGATGGTGTAAACTTAAAACGATCTTTGGAAATATGTGAACAGGCCAAGATCCAGAGTCAGAAAAATGCCACTGTACCGAGTGTATCATTATTGCAGAAACCGGCTGTACAAACTGTAGTTAAAACAATATTAAGTCCAGTGAAATCTACGAGTGCAAGTGATAATATATTTGGTTCGTATCTCAAAGCAGACATAGCTCAGGCCCATAAGACTGTGTCACAGATTTTGCAGGATAAAACTTTAGCGGAACACAAAATGCAAAAGTTGACGCAAGCTGTTACACAGGCAAAGGTTAAGTATCATAATGTAAGCCAGCCTAAAATTATAGGGGTTTCTGCTCCTATGATAACTATTCCACCTACCTCAGCCCATAATGTGCCTACATACAAAACTGTGCCAACACAAACTGCAGCAGCAGCAGCGGCGGCAGTCAATTCCACAAGTGTATCTTTTGTTGTGTTAACCCCTCCATCGGTTGCTCAAGTGACGGGGATATCACCGGCAGTATTCAGTGTACCTTCAACACGCTATGTAATTAGTTCTACAGCGGCAGCCGCGCAGCAAAATCTTTTACAGCAGTTAATACGCTCAGCTGCCGGAACTCAAACAAGTGTGCTCTCTCCACAAAGAGCGGCAAGTGCTCCGCCGCAACAGAAAGTAGTTCAAAGAGTTGTCACCCCTGTAAATACTCTTGTGAGATCTGCAAGTGTAGGGACAGGAGAAAAATCTCTGGAAAGTTTGGATCAGTCAAAAACAAGTGTTTCCCAGAGAGCATCAGTACCTAATGAAATTATTGTGCAAATACCTTCAGATCGAGTGAACTTTTTAGCAAAAGGGGGCACTGCTGTCCTTCCTGGTATTAATGGGTCTAAAGCAAATACACAGCAAGTTTTACTGACATCGAGCAGAAGTCCTTTGGTTATCTCTCAGTCAGGGGGTGTAATTCATACTCCAGGATATAACGGTAGCAGTGCCCAGACTGTGACAGTGTTTCCTACACTGAGTATAGAAAAACAGGTAAATAAAGTGGTGAACCAGTCAACACAGCAAGATATTATAATTGTCTCCCCTGAAAAATCTTCAAGTGAAAGCAATAAAGGTGTGACACAGACAGCTAAAGTTAATAATGAGAATGTGATTATAGAAAATGACGGTTCTTCACAATCGGACTGTGGTTGTGGCTTAAATGGAATGAAAACTTGTTCCAAATGTGGTGCATTTTGCCATGACGACTGTATTGGCCCTTCAAAACTTTGTGTCACCTGTTTGATTGCAACTTGAGATTATTTATTATTTAAGCTATTTTCGGGTTAAAATTCTTAAATGAATTATTAAATTATTTTCCTTGGATGAAATTGGTCAACATATTGGTCGGAACCGTTTAAGATGGTGTTTGTCGTTAAATGAAAATCAAGAACAATATCACCCTTATTAAATGCAATTTTTCAATTATGTTTTCAGTGGTTATACTTTCCAGTTATATTTAAGAGGTAATAAAATGTGGTGAAAAGATTTAAACTGAATGAATATGTTTTTATTATAAAAGGGATTAAATTGGAAATACTTGTTATTTGCTAATTGTTTTATGACTAATGTCAACAAACATAGAAATGTTCACTATCGGCCGGAGAAACAATCTTAACAAGACGTATTTGCTTGTCTTTTGATTTCACCCAGAACTTGCTTTATTATTCCTTTCCTCCATATATATGGCTTTTTCTCACGGGCAATGGTGTAGATTCATATCAAAAGACACAGAAGTCGGGGTTTCCATTTGACTTGGGGAGATTACCCTGTGACTTGGTATTTCCAAAAATCCTCATTTTGCCCCTATGATTTCAGTTGAAGGAACATTATTTCCTTTAATTAGACTAATTTTGTCAAACATGATCAAAATGACACTTGAGATAATGCAGCTAGTGGAACTCCTGATTTATCTGGATTTATAATGTTTTTTCTGACAAAAACACAAAGGGTGTACTGTACAGATCCTGATTTCAGGTGTTTATAATGCACATAATGCCAGCTGATCTGGATCTACACTTGTGATAAAACCCTATATATAAAGCAAATAGCTATTTTACATAACATTTATAAAAATTTAACATACTAAGCACATTTTAACTTTTGATTTGCCCACGGATTGTAGGCAATATCCATCTGAAAAAAAATATCTAGCTTCACACGAGAAAAAGCATGGCCTTGATCTTGAAGCGAGCCATTCTGAACATGGCTTCTTCATGTCGTCCCAATGCGGTTAATATTTGTGTCAGTTTTTTTTTTTTAAATCCTTCAAGGGGTTCAATAGTTACAGAGCGGAAGGGACACAAAGTCATATGACCTTTGATCCCTATGTCTGACCCTGACCTTGAAGCGAGCCTTCCTGAACATAGCTTTTGCACGTCGTCTCAATGTGGTTAACATTTGTGTCGGGTTTTTTCAAAATCCTTCAAGGGGTTCAAGAGTAACCAGAGTGAAAGGGAAATAAAGTCATATGACCTTTGACCTCTTAGTCTGACCTTAACCTTGAAGTGAGCCATCCCGAACAATGCTTCTGCTAACGACAGATGGACAGACCATGGCGATAACATAATACGTCCCTTCGGGTGTATTAAAATTGGTATATCCCATTTTTATCTTGTACTTCCATGTAAAGTCCATATTCCTGTTAGCAAATGAAAATGAATTTGTCGACACAATAAATGCAAAGCCAATTTCACTTGAAATTAGTCACACAACAGTTACCGTGTAATTAAAATTAAGCAAATAGTAATGTTAATTTAACGTAACACCAAGTACAAAATCACACAAATGGCGCGAAAAATTTTTGACCTTATTTTACTGAGGTCACCATCAGAACATGTTCAAAACGAAACTATATTCATATTTGTGTCACAGCACAACCTTGCCCCTCCCACATCAATTTTGTCATTACAAATTGGCCCGTGACACTCGACGTAGTATAACAAAATCGGCCCATGGCACAGAAAAGGTTAAAGTTTCTTTAGGCATATAAAGGAATTCAACCCCATCCCCTGTTGGTCATATTTTTCATGGAACATCACAGCTTAAATAACACAAGATATCTTCAAACTTAACTTCTAATTTTCCAATGAAATATTTTTGATATCTGACTTGCAGTTTTGTGAATATTTTTAAAGATTTTGCTATTAAGCTCTGGGCTTGGAAACGGTTGATCCCAGCAATGTCATTTGAACAACTTTTGAAGAGGTAAGTCAGGATGCTTCAGGCCAAATTTATTTTAAATCCATCCATAGGTTTTTAAAAAGATGATTTTTCGAAGGTATTTGCTTATAAGCCCTGTGGCTGAGGAACAATTGACCCTTTAGACATCATTTTTAACAATTTTTGAAGACCTCAATGTCCGGATTCTTCAGGCCAGATTTAAAATGCATCCATAAGTTTTTGAATTTTTAAAGATTTTGCTTAAGCTTGGAACAGTTAACAGGGTCAACATCTGAACATTTTTTTCAGCCTCATGGGCAAATGTTAGTAGGCGGCAACTCTCAACATCTTTGTGTCACCCAAAAATAAAAACCAAATTTAATATCCATCCAGTTTTTGAAAAGAAAATCTTATTTTAAAGATTAATATGAAGTCTTAAAAGCCCTGTGGCTTTGCGATGATTTGAACAATTTTATGCCCACATGAAGTGGGAGGCATATAGAGTTGCACTCGTCTGTGCGTACATCCCCCAAATCTTGTGGCATTAACTCTTGTGCAGATTTCTTTCAAACATGCACAGATGATCATGCAGGATGTGTAGATTATCGTAAAAAATGATTTCCCCCACCCCGAGACCATTTTTTATGGCCCATTGTTACAAATTTTGTTGTCCTAGGACACATTCTTGTTGAAGATGTCAATGCCAGGATGCTGCAGGCCAAATTTAAAATCCACAAGTTTTTGCAAAGAAAATTCTATTTAAAAGATTTTGCTTATAAGCCCTGTGACCCAATAGTAATTATATGAACTTTTGAATAGGTCAATTCAATACCCAAATGCTCCAGGCTGGTTATAATCCATCTAGTGGATTTTGATTAGATTTTTCAGATTTTGCTTAAAAGCCCAATGGCTGAGGATCAATTGACCCTTCCGACATCATTGAACAATTTTTGAAGACCTCAATAACAGGATACTCCAGGCCAAATTTAAAATCCATCCATAAGTTTTTGAAAAGAATTTTAAGATTTCGCTTATAAGCCTTGTTGCTTGGAACAGTTAACCTTAGGGTCATTATCTGAACAACTTTTTCGGCCTCAGGGGCAACTGTTTGAAGGCGGCGACTTAAGCTTTGCATCACCTAAAAATTCCCTCACACTGGATTTTCCTATCCAGGTCTTGCACTTGTGAATGGTATCAGGTGCATCACAGGAAAAGGTGTCTTTCACAGCGAAATGCATAGTTGGCAGTGTCATCTGGTAAGCTTTTTGACATCAATTCAAGGATTGACATCAGGGCTGGAGGTTATAAAACAGAGATTGGAAACCAGTCTCAAATCTCAAGCATCTGATTGGCTGAAATGGCGACCAGTCGCCATTTCAGCCAATCAGATGCTTGAGATTTGAGACTGGTTTTTATGCTCAGTTTTATAACCTTGGACATTGAGCTCTGAAGACACTGTTTTCAGCATTGTGCCCCCACATATTTTATACAAATTAGAAGTCGCCTTACATTTGCAGCCAAAAAGAAACTAGAATTATCACTGAAAGTGATTAAATACCCCCACATGTGTGCTTGATACTTGAACTGGGAATGCTTTGAATCAATGGCATAATGTGCCCCACTTATAGAACAATTTATAGAACAGGAACGGTTTGAATATGTTAGTAACAGTGACCTTTACTTAACTTTCATCTAACAACTGAATGCCAAAAATTGTTTATATATGTGAAGCTTTTCTTGAGAAATCATCCAGAAACCATTTTTCTATTTTTAGTAACAGTGAACAGTGACCTTGACCCCATCAGGCCCAATTTCAATTCCAAGTTTCGTCTTCACAGACACTACCTACATAGCAATTTTCTTCACAATATTCCGAACGAAAGATATTGAGCATATACAGTTTTTTTTCTATTTTTAGTAACAGTGACCTTGACCCCACATGCCTTACTTTGAATCCCAAGAGTCATCTTCACAAAAACCACCAATACACCAAATTTCATTTAAAAATCTCATTTCAAGCTATAGTTACTGAGTGGAAATGAAGTTTTGAAGTTTAAATAACAGTGACCTTGACCTTGAACCCACAGGCCCCAAAGTCAAACCTAACCTGTATCTTGTTATGTTACATCTGTGTTGCAAAAAATAATTAAATCTTTTAAGTATTTCATGAGTTATCATCCAGAAACAATTTTTCTATTTTAAGTAACAGTGACCTTGACATTGATCCCACAGGCCCCAAAGTCGAACTTGACCTGAATCTTCTGATGTTACATCTATTTACCAAAAAAGGATTTAATCTGTGAAGTGTTTCATGAGTTATCATCCGGAAACCATTTTTCTATTTTTAGTAATACTGACCTTGACATTGACCCCACCAGCCCCAAAGTCGAACTTGACCTGTATCTTGTGATGTTACACCTGTGTACCAAAAATTTTTAAAATAGTTTATGCCTTTCAGGAGTTATCGTCCGGAAAGCATTTTTCTATTTTTAGTAAAAGTGACCTTGGCACTGACCCCACCAGCCCCAAAATCGAACTTGACCTGTATCTTATGATGATATACCAAAAATTATTTAATTCTGTCAAGCCTTTCATGAGTTATCATTCGGAAACGAAGAATCAGACCGACAGACCAACCAACAAGCTTACTCCTATATACCCCCTCAAACTTCATTTGTGGGGGTATAAATATGAAAATTCTAATTCCTCAGCGATTGATATCATTAGAACTACTTACAATGAACAAAATATATAGATCTATTTTCAACTGCACATGCAGGCTACATAAGTATGATGACTTCCAAGTGTGATATTCTATTAAGACATTTCTATAGAAATAAAAGCTTGCACTCTGCGCTCGTTTCCGCTTCTATTTCCTATAGAAACGTCTAAATAGACTCTATCCTATACATACAAAAACATCAACCACAGATAAGAATTTTACACTTTATTATGTTGGTCTTACATTTGTGTCACATGGTGTGATGGTATTTCAATAAATAAAGCAGAAATCCCATCAAGTCAATATATAAAGTACATAAAAAACATACATGTTGAAAGTTGCAAAAAAACCTTGCAAGTAAATATCGCAGCTGTTTGAGATTATTACAGAAAATCTTCTGTACAACAATATACAACAGGGGTCGGTTGTTTAAAACTTTAATGCAAGTTAAACTAACCAAGGGTTAAAAAAAAAGACAGTTTTATAAAATACTTTTAATATCTTAAGTCATGAGAAACATTTACTGTTTCCAGTGAATTATAGACTTTTTTCGGTACTTCACTGCTTTTAAACACTGGAATATCATTTTTATTTTCATTGTTTCTTCACATTGGTAACTACACATACAGTATATTTTGAATGAGAATGTTTAGAAAACTGGTTTGGGTACATGTATATGATGACAAGATGTAACTTCATAAAAAAAACATTTTTTTGGCGCCATTTCATGCAATTTTTGTCAAATACACAAATTGTACACTCGTGAAAATACAAACTAAACAAGCTCACTCGATGAAATATCTTTCTATCTTACACTGACAGAAACAAATATTCTTTTTATTCTAGCATACAAATTGTATTAATACAGTTGTCTATAAGAACTGCGTATTCCAATATTGACCCTAGATTTTATTTTAACTTGTGGTTAAAGTTTTCAACAATCGACCACAGAAAAACCCTAATTGTTCATCATCAATAAATAATGTTTGTTCACATCACAAATTCTCTGTGTAATACAAAAAGACAAAACACACAACTTTGTCCCCTGGAAATGTTAGTTTCATACAATAATTTTATATATAGAACATTAACATAAAATCCAAAACAATGTGCGAGTGTGAGCATTTGTTACACCTCCACATGCACAAGCAGGGACAAGAAATCTATCTATGTATCTATGAGAAGTGTTTGATGCATATTCTTCCATCCACCAGCTTTTCTGTGATTATCAATTGACAAGAACATAGCATGGCTTAACTCTTTCCTCCATATAAACGCCTTTATGGCATGGGCACACAGGGTAGATCCAGATCAGCAAGCTCAACCGTGCCATCTGATCAGGATTTGCACTGTTTGCTTTTTTATTTATTAGGTAATTTTTTTTACAAAAAAAACAAACAGTACAGATTCCGATCAGATGGCATGGATGTGCCGGCTGATCTGGGGGATCTACACTGGTCGCACATGTGTAAAAAGGGGTTTATATGGAGAAAAGGGTAAATTGGTGCTGAATACACTAAACCCTTTACTCAATCGGAAATGATTGTTATCCATGGGGCCAACAAATGCAGATTCACTTCAGCCAGCATATTTGTGCCGTCTGATCAGGATCTAAATGGTTTTTGCTTTAAGATTCAATAGGTAATTTTTTAAAGTATTATATATTTAAAGATGTAAACAATGCTACTTCTTTAAACAAGAAATATATTTGGTGTTAACAGTTGCATTTCTAATTTCTTTAACCCTTTCCTCCATAAATACGCGTTTTTACGCATGTGCGACCAGTGTAGATCGAGATCAGCCGAGACATTCATGCTGTCTGATAAGGATCTGCACTTGTTGCATTTCGGATGTGCCAGCTGATCTGGATTTACAATGTTCGACCATGCAATAAAGGGGTTAAGGATAAATTGGCAAGTCACAGGAAAAAGGATCTGTGGTCATAATTTTTAACATTTTAGTTCATATTATATTTGGAAAGAATTTACAATTATCTATCACTTTTTCATAACAAAGAATTGATCCTGTTACATAATCTGACAATATCGTGTTATTTTTACCGCAGAATTCAAAATAAGCAAAGTCGTCTGCTCAAATTTATGACATCATTGCAAAGTACAGCATCAATTTCCTCAAGATGCCGTTCCCCTTGATAAGCCCAAGATTACTTTATTTCAGCTAATATTCAAACATTAAAAAACAATCAGCCAGCAATTATTTGAAGCAATTTGAGAGAACATAAAGCAAGTTGATGGCGATGTTATATCTAGCAAACAATACATGGGCCCCCTTTTTTACCAAGCTCTGATGACCTTATTATACAAAGGAATTAACCCTTGACTCCATAGATACACAATTATTGCATATGCAAACAGTGTAGATCCAGATCATTTGGCACATATGTACCATCTGATCAGGATCTACACTGTTCGCTTTTAGATTCATTAGGTAATATTTGACTAAGATGCCACCATCTGATCCAGATCTGACACCATGGTTGTACAGCCTGATCTGGATCTACACCAGTCAAACATGTGTTAAAATGCGTATTTATGGAGTAAAGGGTTAAACAATTTTAATAAGAGCAGTTGAGTTACAGACATTCCCAAATTGATCTTGAATGAAACCTACAAGTATGTGCATAGCAGGACACTGAATGGTATGGTACAGATTTTTAATAAATGACTCCTTAACTAAGTGGCAAGTTAGTTCAAGATCTAGAGGGGACTGGACAACAATGTTACACATTGAACCTCAGCCATGACCATACATTGCCAGTGACTGACTTCTGCAACAATATAATACCATATAGATATAAGGTTGAGACAAAAGTAGCTTGTTAAAATTCAAACTAAAATCTACCATAGCAGATTCTGCCTACCAGTAAGTTAGTGTGCCATGATAGAAAATGGAGTATTTTACACAAAGAAGCGATTTGGTTTAGACATGCTGTCAATATGCTATCCTTGATAAACATAAAATAAAGCTGATAAACTAAATCTATTACATGAAATAGGCTTTAGATTTATGGATAAAAGCTACAGTTGATCCTACAATATACTTAAACCCCTTTACTCCATGCATAAGCGTTTTATCATGTGTTTGACCAGAGAAGATCCAGTTCAGCTGGCATATCTCTGTCATCTGATCTGGATCGACACTGGCTTCTTCTTGGTAAGAAATAACCTAATGAATCTAAAAGCCAGTAGTGTAGATCCTGATCAGATAGCATGGGTTGAAGGTTATAAAACTGAGTTTGGAAACCAGTCTCAAATCTCAAGCATCTGATTAGCTGAAATGGCGACTGGTCGCCATTTCAGCCAATCAGATGCTTGAGATTTGAGACTGGTTTCCATGCTCAGTTTTATAACCTTGGGCAATGGATGTGATGGAAATCTGGATCCACACTGGTCACACACTCAATAAAACCCAAATTTAAGGAGTAAAGGGTTAACAATGCTGTACCCAATGAAAAAACCTCAGCAGCGGATAGTAGCGACATCTCTTAATACAAATTGCAGGACAGAACACATCTAATGATTGTACAGGTGAACGTGAAGAGGTGAGAGAATGAGACCGCATGTCCCCAGCACTAGCAGTAGATGCTAGAGCAGTATGCTGTATTTCACAGCTACATTTACACACTTTTTTCCAAAGCATACATTTAAGTTAAGATGTTACATACATTTAAGTTACGATGTTAAATTGTTTGTCTGACATTTGTATCAGAATGTTTATCCCTTATTCCATATATACACGTTTTAACCCTTTCCTTGATATATATGCATTTTTACGCATGTCCCACCAGTGTAGATCCAGATCAGCCAGCACATCTGTGCCGTCTGATCTGGATCTGCACTGGTCACATTTTGGTCAGAAATAACCTTATTAATCAAAAAGCGAACAGTTTAGATCTTGATCAGACGGCACGGATGTGCCGGCTGATCTGGTTCTAAACTGTTCGCCCTAGCAATAAAGGTGTTATCTATACAGGAAAGGGTTAAGGCATGTGCAGGCTGACCTGGATCTACACTCTACACACATGCTATAAAATGTGTATGTGGAGTAAAAAGTTTATCACATCAAAATGTAAATTATTCATCTTTTACACTTTGTATACCTACCCAAATTATGAATAAGCATAATATTAATGAAAGTTTAATGAGCCTATCTATCGATCCTCTATAAAAATGGTAAACTATTTGTTCCATAGATAATATCGGAATCAGGTCGCTGTCATTTCCTCTTGTTCCAGTATTAAACTGCATTGAAATCCAGTAAGTGTATAAATCAATACTTTTACTTTAAATATTTTTTTCTCTGTTTGGATGGTATCTATTTCTTCTTATTGATTTTCATGTTTTTGCTGAGTGTCTCTTCCTCCTGAATGTCTTTACGGAAGTTTGAAACTTTCTGTCGTAACGCCGTCAACTCATCAATCTTCTTCGATAGCAGAGTGTCTAACTGTTGTGCATATGCTGAAATAAACATAGCAATTTGTGTAAATGTTGCGCATAAGCTGAAATTAACATATAAAACACAGGGTCTATTACAACAAAGGTTCATTCCCAACATTATTGGAAAAAACATGTTATGATTTCCTAAGCAAAATTATTAAAAAGGGCCATACTGAATTGTGTAGAACATTAGTAATATTAACAGGAATATCTGTAATGGTTCATTAACAAATTCAAGTACCACTCACATGTGGTAAAACATCACCTATATACTGAACTTCACTCAACTCCACTACACCTCATGCACCAAGCTGCACCTTGAGCAACAAGCTGCACCTCATGCACCAAGCTGAACCACATGCACCAAGCTAAACCTCATGCATCAAGCTGCACCACGTGTACCAAGCTGCATTACATGCACCAAGCTACACCTTGAGCACCAAGCTACACCTCACCACATGCACCAAGCTACACCTTGAGCACCAAGCTTGATCTCGTGCATCAAGCTGCACCACATGCACCAAGCTACACCACATGCACCAAGCTACACCTTGAGCACCAAGCTACATCTCATGCATCAAGCTGCACAACGTGCACCAAGCTGCATTACATGCACCAAGCTACACCTTGAGCACCAAGCCACACCTCACCACATGCACCAAGCTACACCTTGAGCACCAAGCTTGACCTCAAGCATCAAGCTGCACCACATGCACCAAGCTACACCACATGCACCAAGCTACACCTTGAGCACCAAGCTACACCTCGTGCATCAAGCTGCACAACATGCACCAAGCTGCATTACATGCATCAAGCTACACCTTGAGCACCAAGCCACACCTCACCACATGCACCAAGCTACACCTTGAGCATCAAGCTTGACCTCATGCATCAAGCTGCACCACATGCACCAAGCTACACCTTGAGCACCAAGGTACACCTCAGGCATCAAGCTGCACAACATGCACCAAGCTGCATTACATGCACCAAGCTGCACCTTGTGCACCAAGCTACACCTCATGCACCAAGCTGCACCTTGTGCACCAAGCTACACCTCATGCATCAAGCTGCACCTTATGCACCAAGCTGCACCACATGCACCAAGCTACACCTTGTGCACCAAGCTACACCTCATGCATCAAGCTACACCTCATGCATCAAGCTACACCTCATGCACCAAGCTGCACCACATGCACACAAGCTGCACCTTGTGCACCAAGCTACACCTCATGCATCAAGCTGCACCTCATGCACCAAGCTGCACCACATGCACCAAGCTACACCACATGCACCAAGCTACAGCTTGAGCACAAAGCTACACATTGAGAACCAAGCTACATCTTGTGCACCAAACTGCACCTCCTACAGCAAGCTACACCTTGAGCACCAAGCTACACCTCATGCATCACACTGCACCTCATGCACCAAGCTGCACTTCACTATGCTTTACACATAACTTAAACTCCATCGTATCGAAAAAGTCCCATTTTTTGAGGCAGCTCAGTTACTGACTGTACAGAGGGTGCATGAAATGTACCGCTATGATAACTAGAAGTGAATAAGTCAGTATGTAAATACCTTCCACATCATAGTCCACTTCATCTGTTTGCTTCATCAACTTCCTTTGTTCTGTCAACCACTTCTGTGTATTCTGTCAACAATATATAACATGTCACTTTAAAAGACAAACTTGCAAGAAAGTATCAGGATGATAGCAATAAACTGGTGCATAAATAATTACATAAGAAAGTTAACAGCAACTTTTTAAGAACAAATTCATTCAGGAGATATATAAACTATACAGACGTTTTTTTTTTAATTTGATTCTCATCTCTTTGAGGAACAAAGCACCGAGTACATTATTTTGCCCTGCCATCTGATCAGGATCTAAACAGTTCGCATTAGATTCAGCAGGTTATTTCTGACCAAATGTGAACACCAAATGTGAACAGTTAGATCCAGATCATAGGGCATAGTTTTGCTGGCTGATCTGGATCTACAATAATCACCCATGTGACAAAAGGTGTATATACAGAGTAAAGGATATAGTAGTTAGTTCTTACATCAATGAGTGATTTCTGGTCATCAATGATTTCCTCTTCTAGTTCTTGCATTTCATTCACCTTCTCGTGGAACGTCATGAGGTCTTCCGATACCTCGTCTTGCTGAAATGTTGTCAAACACAAATAGTACAACACTATTTAGGGGTGGGGGACCTTACTAAACTCTGACACTTGCGGCCAGCAGACACACACAAGCTAGTGCCGTTTGTTTCCAGAAACATTGTAATTAAATTTTATCTTTAATATACTGTGGAATCATTTAATGTCTTTGGGACAAATTTTTGTGCAAGAACAGTAGCTAATGACATTTAGGCGGGCAAGAATTCAGGCAATTGTATTGTTCTATAAAGACACTCTGTTCAATGGTTGAAGTTTGAGCAATAGCCTTAACACCAAATACCCAAAAATGAAATCCATGTGAAATAAACTGAGACCAAAGTATTAACTGTATAATGTATGACACAACGATTCAAGGTCATTGTAAAGCGAATTTTCTGAAAATGTCAGCGACTTGATTTTTGCTTTGCTGTGCAATTAAGGCATAGTTAAGTGCTTGAGGTCGAAAGTTGCCCAAGTCGGGACCTCCATCGATCCCTGGCCATGTTGCCAGCACCATATGTGAAGAAAATTTCCTGACTAATTCAGCTTTTTATCTGACCAAATTACCAAGCTTTAACTGCCTACACCTCCGCTACAGCCTTCCACCCGTTCTTTTTTTTTAAATTCTTTTTAACAATATGGTATTGCATTATTTAACAATAAAAAACAATGCTTCATAAATCTATACAAAGTCTGGTAGTTTTTTATTCAGTGAATTAGGAAACTATGCAAAACAAGCCAGCAAATCGAACACAACTCAACCAATACTTCTAAAACAATTGGCAAATAATGTATTCTTAGCAAGTAATAAGGAAACACAATATCTCAAACATACAAAAACTTGAATGAATTAACAATTTAGTAAAAACAAGAACAACTGAAGCTTACAAATCCTGGATAATGCTTTAATGACTGGAAAAATCATCAAATGCAGAGTAAAAGAAATTGTTTTTGGTGTCTTTCCCTGTCCACACTTTATCTACTATTCTGAAAACAGCTTGTAAAAAAATTATACTCTTTATTGTCCCTAGGAAAAATGAGCAAATTACATCCTATCTTTTATGATTTAGTGGCCTCTGATCTATAAACTTATTGGCAAGAAGCATTCCCACACCCCATGCAAGTTTTTACAAGTCAGTAGAGAAAATTAGTCAGCTCCAAAGGCATGAGTTGCAAAGCCTTTCAGACTTCAAGTAATTTTATTAACATTTTTAGAACTTTTTTTAAAATACACAATTATAAAGAAATAGGCGGATCCAGAGGGGGTTCAGTGGGGTTGCTCGAACCCCCTTTTGGGACAGCAATTGCTTTTATTTCTTGGGGATTTTGGCCAGAAAGTTAAAAATTATCATGCAAATACCCTAAGACTGCCTCAAACAAATCCCTTTCTGGGAATTTTTCTTCCGACCCCAAGAAAAATATTTCATAAAAGTTAAAAATATGTAAATGCAGTCTTTAATACAAGAAGACTCCCATAGCCATTGCTCTTCAAATTTTTTTCCCCTGACTTCTCAAGATTTTTAATTTTCAATGACAAATTTTCAAAATTCCCTTACTTTTCAGATTTTTTTTTTCATTTTTTACTAACCAATTTTTGAAATTTCCTACAATTTCTGAAAATATCTGATTTTCTTGACTTTTCAAGTCGAATGGCAACCCTGGGATTGTTACAAGAGTGTCAATTCTAGATGCAAATCAAAGCCAACACTTCCCCCTGAAGTTTTAGAGACAAATAGAGTATTTATTAATATCCTTAACTTTACTGCCAGAAGTTCTTTATTTGTCTTTAAACTTTTGCAAAATAAATCTAAAACCTTTTCTTCAAAGATACACTTTTATTACGTGGGCAAACAGTGTAGATTCTGGTCAGCCAGCACATCCCTGCCATCTGGTCAGGATCTACACTGTTCACTTATCAATTAATTATGTTATTTCTGACCAAAATGTGAACAGTGCAGATCCTGATTAGATTGCACAGCTGTGCCGGCTGATCTGAATCTACACTGTTCAGACATGCGATAAAATGCAGTTATATGGAGTAAAGGGTTAAAATAAATCCTAAACCCTGAATCCATCAGGTACTACTTACATTTTGTGTTCTGAGCAATGCTAGGGCACTGTTCTGCGGTGACATGGCCCCTAGGTTGTTATAGTTGTCCGACATTTCTATCTCAGCAGGTTTGCCCTCCACAGGACCACCGGGGCCGAGCTCTTTCACCCTGCAGTCAGTTACAACAGTACTATTACAGGAACTCTTCTAGGTAAACTTTATTTCTTCCTTCTAATGACCTTTTATTTAATTATTTCAATTTACAGATATAAGGCCCGATTTACTTTTTTGTATTTTCTAGGCTTATCATTCAAAATCAGTATCCCTTTTAGAGAATATCATATCCCAACTCTATCAAGGCAGCGGTAGTCAAGTTGTAGAGCTCTCGCTTAGGAATCAAGCTGTCCCAGGCTTAAACCTCAGTCTGGCCACAACAAAATAAGCCTTTATTGCTTCTCTCCACCGAGGTGTATAAATGGGTACCTGTTAGGATTATAAGCCAATGTTCCGTGGCTGGGTTCAGCGCCGACTGTTTACAGATGATTATATCCAGTGATCAGGAAGTAAATTTGAGTTGGATGATTATGTTCAGTAATATACCAGACTATAAACCCATACCTATATCTAGGAGACCATGTCTACAAACTGGTTCTCTATAGGTTGGAAACTTAGGAAATATGAAAAACTTATGAAAAGGATGGTCTGAATTTTAGCATCAATAGCATAAATCTTTATCTGACTATTATCATATTGATCAGACATACCATGCCACAAGACTACTTAGGTGACCTGGGAGACCAGACATATCCCTTTCCACTCCATATATTATATACAATACACAGTTTACTGCATGCGCTAACAGTGTAGATCCAAATCTGTGCCATCTGATCAGGATCTACACTGTATGACTAATTAGAGTATTTATGACCAAAAGCAAACATTGCAGATCCTGATCAGATGTAGGTGCCAGGCGATCTGAATCTACACTTTTTGCACATGTAATAAAATATGTATATATATATATTATACAATTATTGCATTTCATTGAGGCGTAGCCCGAGGTCGATATTGCTTCGTCAGGTCGATAAATCACCATATTGACCGAAACTGAAATGCAACAATTGCTGTATTATTAAATCTTAATTTTAAAATAATTTCCAAAATTGTCACATACCTTTGAACCCGATACAGTATGTTTTGTCCGTTTCGTTGCTGCAACTGGCGACATTACTTTACCATAAGCATTGCCTGATAAAATTACACATTGCAACACCCAGATATCATAAATTAAGCCAGTTATGTCTTCCACCAGTGCTTTTAGCAGCAGTTTTACTTTTCTGTCTCCAACAGTCGACGCCATTTGTTTACAAAGGTTGTATTCATTGTGACGTAACAGCGCTGTGACGTATTTCGTACCTAAGCCGATTCGCGTGTGAAATTTTTCGCTCAGGTCAATATTTGATTTAGACTCCGCCTACGAGTCAATATCGAAATTTATCGCATATCATGTGATCACGTTTAATCCAATGAGAAACGTCAAACCAATATGATTTAATAATAAATATAAATATATGGAGTCAAGGGTATGTTGCAGGTCTAACAAGGGGACTTACAGAACCAAGTATGAATACTATGTGGTAAATCCCTACAACAATCAACATCCCGATCACAATACATGTAATTTGTTACCTGTCAGCATATCTTAATGTGTTCAAGGTGTGCTCACAACAGCCCATCCCCGGTGATATCATGGAAATCTGAAATAAAACAAATTCTGTCATAGCATGTGGCATTATACCAAATACACAACAATAGCTACTAAACTTTTCAAAAAATAAGCTGTGCCATGGGGAATGTCTCTTCAAGCAGTTTACTTCTGCATTCCATTAAATAATGTTCCAAAAGCGAAACACTGGCTGTTGAGTAAAAATATATTTCGCAGAAATAACAAGTAAATCTGTGAGCTATATGTTCACTAGTGATACCCCGCTTTGACTTTCTAAATTGCATTTTTCATATATATATAGAGGGGGTCAAATGTTTCTGTGTACATGAATTTACCTATATATAAAATATAAATATATAAAGTATCAGGCTGCTGCATGTTATAGCTTTTATATAGATGTTTGGGGGGGGGGGGGGGGGGGGGGGATAATTATAATTTTAATTAAAATTTAAAATATAAACGGGTTCTTGCTATAAAATAGCAACAATTAAAAGTTCCAAAAATATCACTGAATATCAATTCCCATGAAATATAATAAATAATCCAAAATCATATATAGACGCTAGAATGAAAGACAGTTTTAACTACATTGCAAGAACGAGTAATAACAAGTCTTGCATGCATCTGTTGATAATGTTCGGAGCATGAATTGTGTGGATTTCAGGCAACATGTCTTGAGTCAGCATTATTAAACATAAATTGTCAATTAGAATATGGTGATTATTTACCATGCACGTTCTCGAGTTGTCCCCAATGAAAGAGTCCCTCAATACTTGTGTTAATTTACTGGCTCGGAATGGCAAGTAGGCTCCATTCTTCCTCCCTAATGCTCGTATACACTCCTGGAAAAAAACAACAACGTGCTTCATGTAGTCATTTTGTAATATGATATTTGGACTTTTGCAAACTGTGCCAAGGGAGAAGTTTTTCCCCATATGTTTCATACAGAGAGCTGAGTAATTTGATTTCACCCTAAAAGTGGAAAAATAACTTCTCCCCATCAAAACAGCCCAAGCAGATCCCTGTAAACAGTGTTGTCTGGACACAGATGTCTCCCAGCACAAACACTTCCATTCATAACATCCAATTGTATTTATCATCTTGTATTTAACTCTTCACTCCATAGATAAAGCTTTTATTGTGTGGGCAAACAGTTTAGATCCAGATCATTAGTCACATTTGTGCTGTTGGATCAAGATCAGGTCTGTTTGCTTTTAGATTCACTAGCTTATCTATGACCAGGAGACAGGTAATGTAGATCAAGATCCGATGGCTAATACGTGTGCTGATCTGGATCTGAACTGGTCACCCATGGATAACAGCCATATCCCACAGATAACAGCCATATCGCATGGATAACAGCCATATCGCATGGATAACAGCCATAGCCCATGGATAACAGCCATATCCCATGGATTACAGCCATATCCCATGGATAACAGCCATGTCCCATGGATAACAGCCATATCCCATGGATAACAGCCATGTCCCATGGATAACAGCCATATCCCATGGATAACAGCCTTATCCCATGGATAACAGCCATGTCCCATGGATAACAGCCATGTCCCATGGATAACAGCCATATCTCATGGATAACAGCCATATCCCATGGATAACAGCCATATCCCATGGAGTAAAGGGTAAATAAGAAATTTTGATTTATAATCAAGACATACCTTTAAGGCAAGGAGACTTTTGTTAATTTCTGCTCCCTCCATTCTTGTTTGTCGGTCTGAACTTTTGGTGTCTTGACCTCTTTCATTACCTGCAAATACAACAGAAGATCTGTAAGCCTATATAATTATAACTCCGTGATTGTTTCATTTCAAATATTCTTATGAGGTCTCAAGACAATGGAAAATTAACCGCCGATTCAATGCAACAAAACCTGGTTGTCTTCTAAACTTTTAAGTGAATTAGGGGCATAACTATGACAAAATATAATCATGAGTTATGCAACTTGTCCTGATCATAGCTATTGTGATGTCAGACAAGTATGTTAAGTTTCAAACCTCATTCTTGAATCATTACCGAGAAAAAGTGAACTTAAACAAAATCTTAGATAAGGATGTCCTTTTTGGTGCATTATTGGATTGGATTTTTGAAATTACTAAGAGAAACTGCGTCTTCCAACAACCCTTCCAAAATTCCTGGGGGAATTCCTATCATAGCCCTGTATAAATATTACAGCGAAATGCATACTACTTCAAAGCAATGTCATCTGCTCAACTTTATGACATTAATGTAAGGACTGACTGACTTGCAGAAATTTTTTATTACATTTCTGTGCATGCAAAACTTTGCTAAGTTGTATTTTTCTCATGAAATTATATATTCAATGGTTTGATTTTGGGGAAGCTTGATTTCGCACACCATCCCCGAGTGCAAAATAAGCAAAAAAAAAATAAATGCTCGCATAATACATTGATTTGTGTAAATTGTATTTAAAACATAGAATAGGAAGGCTAGTGAAAACAACTTACCGGCTAAATCAATCAGAGAGAACTTCCCATGTAGTTTGTTCCCATTTCTGTAGAAAAAGAAAATTTAGAAAAATCAGGGAATGCTATCGGATAAATCAGAATCAAGCTTCAATCATGATCTGCTTCTAATCTCAAATTTCACTTTGTTTTTATCCAAGACCATTGATGCACAAAAAAAGTTCTGTTAACCCTTCCATAGATACACACATGCCATCTGATCAGAATCAAAACTGTTCGATTTCGATTTGTTAGGTTATTTCTGACCAAAATGCGACCAGTGCAGATCCTGATCAGACAGCAGGGATGTGTCAGCTGATCTGGATCTACACTGGTCACACATGCGTAAAATTGTGTATATATGGAGGAAAGGGTTAAGTGCCAACTAATAATCTGTAATTTATCTTCTCTGTATTTGCACAAGGAGTAAAACCCACTGACATGCAGTAAAAGGTTAATTTGATCACTGAACACTTGCCAAAACATATTCTCTAAAGTTTGAATCTTGGTATAGTTGGTCTGTATTTGTTTGACAACATACAGTGACAATCACCCTAAGTATTGGGGCAGTTAAAAATAATTAAAATTTTTCTTGTCCCAATATTAAGGGTCGCAAAAAATATTTGTTTAAAAAGTGTCCCAATATTTTGTGTCGATTTGCATGCATGCACCAGTTATGTCTACCATTTCTGAAAGTGTCCCAAAACTTAGGGTCACCGAAAAATACTGATCATAAAAGTGTCCCAAAATTTAGGGACACAAAAAATAATTATTTTCGTGAAAAATAAGGGTGTCCCAATACTTAGGGTGTCCCAATACTTAGGGTGATTACGGTAAACAAAGTAAGCAAATATTTACTGCTCTTTAAAAAAAAAGAGAGCATATTAGCTTACTTTTTCCGTAGTATTATCTGGAACACAGCATGTGATCTGGATGAATGTTGGTTTGCCGATGTGACACCAGATGTGCGTACATTGTTGCCATGAGCGACAAGCCTCAACACATCCTCAGCACTGGCTATAACTTCCTCTTTTAGGCCTACAATCTGCACTTGTCCTTTATGGTCCTCTAAAACCCGTAACTTTTGCTTCTTATTTAATAAATCGAAAACCTGAAGATAAATAGAAATTTACAAAGAAATGTATCATGTATTTGAAATAATAACAATGCCCCATAAAAAAAACAACAACAAACAAGAAGACTCTGCAATGCGATAGATCCAAGTTTTCAAGTTGAATATTAACCCTTTCTTCCATATATACGCATTTTCACATGTGCTAGCAGTGTAGATCCAGATTAGCCAGCACATCCGTGCCATCTGATCAGGATCTGCACTGATCGCATTTTGTTCAGAAAACCTAACAAAACTAAAAGCGAACAGTTTAAATCCTGATCAGACGGCACAGATGTGCTGGCTGATCTGGATCTAAACTGTTTGCCCATGCAATAAAGGTGTGTCTATGGCGGAAAGGGTTAAACTGGCATATCAGAGCAATATAAACAGGATTTATATTGTTTGCATTAAGGTTCATTAGGATATTTCTGATCAAGAAGCTATCAGTATATTCCATATTTCACACTAACTTACTTTTCCACTGTATATTTCGAAGAAGCTGGCTCCTACAACCAGGTCTAATTTCTTGAACTTGGTGTGAATTAATTTAAATACATCACGAGCTGAAATAAGAACAATTAAATTAATTGTTAATGCATAAATTTGTAAATACAAAAATACTATTTATGCAAAATTGCAATGAAATGATGTATACATCCCTTTAGGCAGGTAAATTTGTTATTTAAGTAAGTGGGCCAAATGGCTAGTTAATTGTAAGATAAATTTTGATTGGGGAACTGAAAATCAAATGAATATATGCAGATTTCAACTTAATGCATTTTTATTAACCATAGTTAAACCAACAAGAGGGCATATACATGTATGCTTGTGTTATTCAATCTCAATCTGGAACAAATAGTGACCAAGAAAATTTGCTTGGTGACAGAAGATCCAACAGGCAACACTTATTCAGAATAGCAAATGATAGGAAACTGCAATTATTTACAGTAATGTGACAGCATTTCTTTCATCTCAAAATCAATTGCTGTCATCTATTCACCACACAACCTTTATACAAAATACCTCTATACCAAATTTGGTGCCTGTAGGGCTAACCGCTATTCAGTTATTAATTGTAAACCAAATTTTCATCAAAAAAGACTATGACCTTGACCTTTTTTTTTAGAAATTTCTGACAGAAATTTTGTTAAAGACAGGCAAGGGTAAAACACCTTCTTTGAAGCGGGGGTATTATTAGGACCAAAACAGTAACTGATATTTTTAGTGATTCGTTAAAAGAAATGTAACTTGTTGTAATGTATACTTACCTGCTAAGCAATAAATTCCTTTAGCACATTCTTGCTGGCCCTTAGCTCCTGTGAACTCCCCTCCCATAGTCTGAAAGAACATGTCAACATACACCATTATATGCAAAGTCTCTGGATAAATAATACATTCCCATTATAAATCTTGAATTTTTCTTTAAATAATTCGTTATGTACTTATTTTACTATTCTTAACCCTTTATTCCATTTTAATAGGTGTGCAACCTTTGTAAATCCACATCAGGTAGCACATCCATGGTATCTGATCAGGATCTGCACTGGCTGTATCTTGGTAAGATATTACCTCATGAATCTAAAAGCGAACAGTGTATCCTTATCAGATGGCACAGATGTGCACACAGATCTAAATCTACACTTTTTGCCCACACAATAAAAATATATCTATTGGTTTAGGAGTTAACCCTTTCCTGTACAGACACACCTTTACTGCTAGGGCAAACAGTTTAGATCCAGATCAGCCGGCACATCCGTGCCATCTGATCAGGATCCAAACTGTTCGCTTCTTGATTCATTAGGTTATTCCTGGCCAAAATGCGACCAGTGCAGATCCAGATCAGACGGCACGGATGTGCCGGCTGATCTGGATCTACACTGGTCGCACATGCGTAAAAATGCGTATCTATACAGGAAAGTGTTAAAATATGGCACTGTCAATGCTCCGTGTTCACCGTCATGATCTAGATCTCCGGTGAATACGTCAATGCTGGCAAGCAATAAACAGAAGAAGCAAGACACACAACTCGGGAATTTTAACAGATGCAGACCCTTGCATTTTGATGCAAGCAAATTTGAATTTTTCCACTTTTGACCCCACCTACTTCTGAGTTTGAAGTTATTATAAATGTGGGAAATGTGTTCAAATTATGCAAATTGTGTCTACTGCATTTTAAATATGAAGTAAATATCTTTTTTACCATTGAAAATAAATGTATTTAAATGAATTTAGTGCAATTTGGTAAGTTATATAGTTCACTGAATACAAATATGATGCATGACTACCTGATTATGACCCCTTGCAAATTCTCAGAATGGGTCAAATGAACCCTGGTTTTCAAAAAACTTTACAATCCTCGCAACTTACATGAGTTTTTCCACTCCCTGTTTGTCCGTAGGCAAAACACGTAGCCATACCTCCATCAAATATGCAGTCTACTAAAGGTTTAGCTGTATATCTAAAATCAACATTTTATACAGAAGTTACAAAAAGTTATCAGTACAGAGTAATACAATATGACTGTTTTGTTAGGTTAAATCACCTGAACTGTGACAAAATACAGTCAAGAGTTATGAAATTTGTCCTGATAATTGCTATTGTGATGTCAAATTACAACATTAAGGCGTCGCAAACATTGCACTTGGCGAAAAGTGGCTAAAATTTCAAAAATGAATTTTGGGGGAAATACCTATTGCCACCTAGATTTTATTAAAGAAATGTATTTAGCTAAGGATGTAGTTAATGTTTGCAAGCTCAATTTAGTCTAATTCATGTTCTAATTACAAAGCACATGCTAAAACAAAAGAAAAACCGTTTGCATGAGACCTCTGAAATTCATGGACAATATACCAAAGCAACTCATACCTGAAATAAGTATATGCTGGTCTACAATGTTTAGTGCCAATTCGTCAAAATAATGTTAGGGTTTTCAAGAAATTCAAGGAAAACTTACTTCCGGGTTTCTACTTTCGTTTTGAAGTCAAACACTTCGATGTACCTTTTCAAAACTCGACATTAATTCTCACTGGCAGACCAATAAAAGTGAAGAAATATAGTGTCACATGGCTGTATTTAAGTTTGGACGCTCAAGTTGTTTGAAAAAAAATTCTTTATTTACATAGAACAGATGCACACAAAAAAGAAATACCGTTTGCACAAGAAGTCTGGAATGGCTGTTTAAAACGTCTAGAAAAATTATATAGGTATCACGTAAACACTTTTTTACAATACATTGCAGTCATCTGTCAAAATAATGTCAGAAATTTTAAGAAGTACATTTTGACTTCAAACTGAAACTGAAAGTAGAAACCCGGAAGTAAGTTTTCCTTGAATTTCTTGAAAACCCGAACATTATTTTGACGAATTGGCACTAAACATTGTAGAGCAGCATATGCTTATTTCAGGTATGAGTTGCTTTGGTATATTGTCCATGAATTTCAGAGTTCTCATGCAAATGGTTTTTCTTTTGTTTTAGTATGTGCTTGGAAATTAGAACATGAATTAGACTAAATTGAGCTTGCAAACATTAACTACGTCCTTAGCTAAATACATTTCTTCACTAAAATCTAGGTGGCAATAAGTAATTTCCCCAAAATTCATTTTTGAAATTTTAGCCTCTTTTCGCCATTTGCAATGTTTGCGACCTCTTAAGTTTCAATGAATGGTTACTGAGAAAAAGTTAACTTAAAATCATAATGAAAAGTGGCAATCTGTCCGCCCACCCAAAGGCATACCCTAATCTAATAACCAGCTTTCCAAAGAAAACCTTGTTAAAAAAAGTTTAACCTCTCTATCTTTGATTTTTTTAGACTGTTAACAAAGACATTACCTGTAAACCATTTCATTGGAGGCATTTTCATCAAATGCATAGTCAAAGCGAAAGTTTTGATTTTCCAAATACTTCGTAAGGTCCACTTTGGTTTTAGGCTCATGAATTATCACATTTTCTTTGTTTGGAACGGTCGTCACATTCACTTCTTTCTTGGCAGTCTCTGAAGATAAAATGTGCAAGATTTTACAACATTGTCAATAAAAGTTATACAGCTGTTGACAATAATACAGTAAAACACCTTCATACCTATCAGCCCAATATCCCTTTCCTCCATATATATTTTATTGCATGTGCAACCAATGCAGATCCAGATCAGCCGACAAAGATGTGACATCTGATATGGAGTTGAACTCTTCGCTTTCTGTTCAGATATAATTTAATCAATCAAATGGGCAAACAGGGCAGATCCTGATCAGACAGCAAATTGTCCAGTCTCAGAGGTGGTCTTAAAAGCAGGATTTCACTTTATTATACTGCAAAGAAATTTGCTTGAATTTGATTGGATAATTTTCCGTTGATGTATGTCCGTATTTACGGATCGGCCGTAGATATGAACGCACGTGCCTAAATTTCCCTCTCTGGCCTCTCACCTTTTCTTTTCGTCCGCCATTTTGTTTTGAATTTCCATAAAAATGCGTAATTTGAAGCCGATCTTGTAAATTATAAAGCGGTATGCTTAGGGATTACTAC
The DNA here is from genome assembly GCA_038501625.1 of Corbicula japonica. Classification (NCBI taxonomy): domain Eukaryota; kingdom Metazoa; phylum Mollusca; class Bivalvia; order Venerida; family Cyrenidae; genus Corbicula; species Corbicula japonica. The sequence goes on from JAZAYU010000142.1 coordinate 924,664, forward strand.
AAGAGCTGTCAGAGGAGACAGCATGCTCGACTATTCGAATCATTTGAAACAAATGCAATTTGAAGATTAAAACAGTAACAACTATGGCCATACATTCATGTGCAATCAGTAAAAATATTAACAAATATTAACAAGTGAATGGTAAGGGAAAAATTCATTTCAAATAACAGAAATAATTTCATAATGTACCATAAATATTAAACTGAAAAGGGGAATAACTATGAAATATTTCTGAAGTTGTTAGAAAACTTGTTAGAAATTTTTTTATTAGAGATATTTACTTTTAGTCAATTATCAATCACTTCAGTAATGTTACAGAAAAGAACTGACCTAAAGGCATGGAAATGGTACACGACTCACCAGCTTGTCATGGTGAACATTTCTGGCAAGTTACTATATTCCTAATGTATTTAAAACCCTGACAAGAAAATTCTATTTTAGTAGCAGTGACCTTGGACCTACAGGCATGGGCATGGTACGGGACACACCAACTTGTCATGATGACCATTTGTGTCAAGTTATTTTGAAATCACTCTATTCCTAACGAAGTTACAGCCCGGACAAGAGAATTCTATTTTTAGTAACAGTGACCTTGACCTACAGGCATGGTCATGGTATGGGATACAACACCCTGTCATTGTGAACAATTGTGCAAGTTATTTTGAAATCCGTCCATTTATAATGAAGTTACATCCCAGACAAGAAAATTCTGTTTTAAGTAACAGTGACCTGGACCTTCAGGCTTGGGTATTGTGTGGACACACTGCCTTGTCATAGTGAACGTTTGTGCAAAGTTATTTTGAAATCCCTCCATTCATAACAAAGTAACAGCACGGACAAGAGTATTCTATTTTTTGTAAGATTGACTTTGACCTTTGACCTACAGGCATGGGCATGGTACGCGACACACCACCCTGTCATAGTGAACATTTGTGTCAAGTTATTTCGAAATCCCTCCATTCAAAACAAAGTTACAGCCTGGACAAGAAAATTCTATTTTTAGTAACAGTCACCTTGACCTTGGATCTACAGCCATGGGTATTGTGCGGACACACAGCCTTGTCATTGTGAACATTTGTGTCAAGTTATATTGAAATCCCTCCATTCATAACAAAGTTACAGCCCGGACAAGAAAATTCTATTTTTTGTAACAGTGACCTTGACCTTCGACCTACAGGCATAGGTATTGTACGCGACACACCGCCTTGTCATGGTGAACATTTGTGCCAAGTTATTTTGAAATCCCTCCATTAATAATGAAGTTAAGGGCCAAGTGTATATTTTGCTTAACACAAAATGTAAGTGGAAAAGGGGCATAATTTGAAAAATATTGAAAGCAGGGTTATGGGTCTTGTTGGTTATGATGTAGATTTTGATGGTGAAAATATATTTCAAGTTTCAAGGCAATATCTCAAGTAGTTTTGAAGTTATGGGCAAAATGCATATTTTGCTTAACACAAAATATAAGAAAAAAGGGGCATAACTTGAAATATATTGACAGCAGAGTTATGGGTCTTGTTGGTAATGATGTAGAATTTGATGGTGAATATATATTCCAAATTTCAAGTTGATATCTCCAGTAGTTTATAAGTTATGGACCAAAGTGCATATTTTCCTTAACGCAAAATTTAAGTGAAAAGGGGGCATAACTTAAAAAATATTTGTAGCAGAGTTATGGGTCTTGTTGGTAATGATGTAGAATTTGATGGTGAATATATATTTCAAGTTTGAAGTTGATATCATAAGTAGTTTTTAAGTTATGGACCAAAGTGCATATTTTGTTTAAAGGACGGAGCCGCCGACGCCGACGCCGACACCGGGGTGAGTAGGATAGCTCCCCTATTCTTTGAATAGTCGAGCTAAAAATTGTTACAGAAAATATTTGTGTTATGTTTTTAACGTTGAAAACGATCAGATTATTCTCAAATTTTGTAAATAAATATCAAACCGAAATTCCATTCGATTTCTATAGTAGTGACGTCATGCAGGTAAATTAATGACGTCAGACTTGTAATTATTGAGGTTTTCAGCGGGGAATTAAGCCATTCGGCATTAAATATGCGAAATAAATGAAAAATCGATGTTTTCTAATTATTTTTGTCTGAAAAAGTCTTTGCAGTATAATAAAACAATTATTTGGTTCCTTGAAAGGGTATGTGAGGATATATTGCCGGTCTGGGTGTCATATTATCCCTCGCCTGCGGCTCGGGTAATATGACACCCAGACCGGCAATATATCCTCACATTCCCTGTCAAGAAACCAAATAACTATATAGTATACAATGAAACCCCGCTATTAAGACCACTGGGTCTGGGAAAAAGTTGTCTTTACATTTGGTTAGTCTTTATTTTTTGTGTGGAAAAAAGGTGCAAAACTATATTATCAAGTGGGTCTTCATTTCCCAGAGGTCTTATTGAAGGGATTTGCTCTATATGTAAGTTTCCAAATCAAGGGTTGCATGCAATACTGTCGTAACCACATTGAAATAAAGAAGGAGTTATGACAGTCTTGCATGCAACCCTCAAAATGTTCAGTTGTTTTAGCATACTAAAGCTTTTTTACCATCCTAACAGGTTTTAAAACACTTAACGATCTCTTCAAGGAGAATAAATGCTATATTGGTATGACTGGAGATGATTACTAATTACTAACATAGCCAATTACTGGGAGAGTATACAATGCATCACATTGATATATGCAATAACCAAGCTTTTAGGTTCTAATTTCCAAAGGTTTAGGGTTTCTTTTAGCATCAAACTTGATTGTAATAGCAAGACAAACATCCCAAGCAAGTCTGTTGATCACATATGTCCCCTAACCTGTTAACAAAGCTTTGGATTCAGCCTAGTTTTTTACCCCTTTCTAAATTCATCTGAGAAATTTTTAAGATGAGCAATTGATGATAATAGATGCAGTCTGTATCGTGTTAACAACCAGAATACAACTGAGAAAAGTTGATAAGAATGGGGGTCACATCGCAGGAAAAGGTACCTTCAGTAATGTTTTTAACATTTTAGTTATTACTGTATCAGTTGTTATTATATTTGGAACGATCTTCGAATAATAATCTTTTATTTTTTCACAAAAAAAAAATGCTATCTTGTTCAAATGCGTAATAAGCAAGGTATCCTCCTAAACTTTATGACGTCATTTCAATGATTGATATAAGCTGTTCAAATACCCCTTTTCCAGTGATGCGCCTAATACAATTTATAATGCTTTACCTTTTTTATTGAGAGGTCGTACTCTAACACAGACGCAGATTTGGTGATTTTCTATTGGGTCCGAGGACGTCAGCGGCCGATACTCAAGGTGCTCTCTGTATTCTCTGAAATATAAGCCAGGACTTTCCAGGCACTGCACCTTTTGTGACAATAATTCTATAGGCTAGTACTGACTGGTGAAAATCAACACACTCAAAAAGCTTTTACGGTTGCATCAATGGAATACTCATGATGGTAAATATATATATTGAACATTACCTAGGGCTCTGTGTTCAAAACTTGATTCGCGGGTTAAACTTAAATTTCCAAAAAAGAATAAGTCGAGTTGTATAAACTTCTAACCGGTATACAATTTTATAACAAATTTTGACTGCATTGCATTTTTTCCCACTCCGTAACTGGTATACAGTTACTCCCACAAATTGCACTACAAGCGATGCTGTTGAATTAACTAAATGATGCCATTTAACCCTTCCCTCCATAGACACACCGTGCCGTCTGATCAGGATCTGCACTGTTTGCTTTTTGATTCGTTAGGTTATTTATGACCAAGATGTGACCAGTGCAGACACTGATCAGACCGCATGGATGTGCCGGCTGATCTGGATCTACACTGGTTGCACACGCGTAAAAATACGTATTTATGGAGGAAATGGTTAAATCAATAACATCTGCTTTCCGGAGACTAATTTTACATGACAGGATTTATACTAACTTGATCATGGCTTGGAATTGCCAGTTAGGATCTGAAGTATCGTATTCTATAGCTTGCTGTTCTCGTATTGCAACATGCTCTTTTCTTCTGTCTTTCCTCCTCTGCTCTATTTTCTCCACCTCTTTCACGCAGTTTGACTTTCTTCGATCTGTCAAAAGAAAATAGTGAATAAGCCCTTTACTAGATTTATATGTGTTTTAATACATGTGCGACCAGTGTAGATCAACATCGGCTAGCACATCCATGCTGTCTGATCAGGATCTAAACTGTTTTGTTTTTATTTATTAGTTTGTTGCTCCCAAAATGCAACAAATGCAGATCCTGATCAGATGGCATGGATGTGCCGACTGATCTGGATCTACACTGTTCTCTCATGCAATAAAGGTGTAACTATGGAGTAAAGGGCTGGGCTGAAGATTAAAAGCTGAGATTGGAAACCAGTCTCAAATCTCAAGCATCTGATTGGCTGAAATGGTGACTGGTCACCATTTCAGCCAATCAGATGCTTGAGATTTGAGACTGGTTTCCATGCTCAGTTTTATAACCTTGGGCACTAGTCAGCTGTCACATACTACCCCAAACTTAACTTTTTGGATCAAAGTCAGATGATAGATTCCATTCATGTTAGGCAATAGAAAAATAATTCCTAGATTCCCCTACAAATTTTGGGAAAAAATGGGGAGGGTGGGTTTTTTATTTTTTATTTATCATTCTCACTGTTTCTAACGATGTGTGTGTAGTGCAAAGATAAATAAGGGTCTAGCCGACTCTGAATTGCCAATTCGCACTTAAATGTTTCATACTGCGTTTTTGTATTCTGTCTATTCGTTCTTGTAATGTAAATTTTGATGTCCAAATTTTTTTCAAAATAAAAAACGTTCGAAAATAATGATTTTCGAAGGGCGGACAGGGATGAGAAACTAGGAATTAATTTTATTTTGCCTTTTAATATTGTAGTTTGTTTATAAGCACAGCAACAATGTTTCTTGATTGAATTTACTTTTTACATTAACCATAGGCTTACAGGTGTCTTTTTTGTGAATCCATATAAATATATCATTACATCATGCTGATATTATGTTTGTTTACTTCACAACATTTAGCCGACATTATGTGTGTTTATGTTCAAAATTTGGATGATATGTTTGTTTATATCACAAAAATTCGCCAATAAATTATGTTTGTTTATATCACAACATTTTGCAAATATTATGTAACATTCACTGATATAATGTGTAATTTGAATACCCAGATTTTATCAACAAGATCTCAAGAATACTACCTGTACTTTTCAAAGGTACATAAGAATAGTCTCATTTTTAACCAAAGACTAGTCTCCATTTCAATCCATAAGGAACGAGAGATTTGCGATAAGTCTCCAGTTTCAGTTTTATGATCTTGGGCAAAAACAATCCGTGTACTGTGTTTGTGTCCTACCTGCAACTGGTACGGGTATACCAGGTTTCTTGCCTTGTTCATTAACATCTGCCTGTCCATTCTGTTGCGTAGCAGGTGGGCGCGCGTAACTTTGTCTTGATCGTGCTGAACCAGCTGAAATAAAAACATATCAGTTTACTGCATTTCACGATTATCTGTATATAACAACAGACACAGTTCATAGCTAATTCACATTCACTCTTTCAACCATATATATGGGTTTTATTGCATTTACTGACAGTGTAGATCCAGATCAGACAGCATATCTTTGCAGTCTGATCTTTATCTTAGCTCCTTTGCTTTTTTATTCATTTGGTTATCACTGACCAAGAAGCTTACAGTGAAGATCTGTGCCCAAGGTTATAAAACTGAGCATGGAAACCAGTCTCAAATCTCAAGCATCTGATTGGCTGAAATGGCGACCAGTCGCCATTTCAGCCAATCAGATGCTTGAGATTTGAGACGGGTTTCTAATCTCAGCTTTATAACCTTGGCACCTAGATGCAATCATACTGATGTGCCAGCTGATCTGGATCTACACTGTTTGCACATGCAATTAGGCCAGAATTACCGTATATTCCCTATTAAACGCCCCCGGGGGTGTTACATTTTGCAAAGGGGGGGTGTTTAATAGAGACCAACTATTGACAAAATGTAGTTTTCAATAATTGTGTTATTTTTTAATAAATAACCGTAGGAAACAATTTTGTCATTTTCCTATAACTTATTTTTAAAAAACTTAACCTGAAATGAAATTTTTCACACCGAAATGATGAAATGTATTCATTTGGATTAATGCTGAGAGATTAAAGATTGTCATGTCATTGCAAGTCACTCGTTTACTTTTGAAAAAAGACTGGGGGGGGTGTTTATTATGGGAGGGGCGTTTAATAGGGAATATACGGTATATGGAGTGAATGGTTATACCATTATCTTTATAAACCTTTAACCCTTTACTGCCAACTGATCTGGATTTACACTGTTCATTTTGTGTCAGATAAAATCTAATGTTGGAAAAATATGTACAAGTTAATTAACGCGCCATTACATATGTGACATTCACTGAATCTGTGGCATCAGAAGTCACTTCTGCCCAGAGTACATAACATTGCAAAACAATGAAAGGTTAAACCAGGAACCACTGTTAACTCTTTCCTGTATAGATACAGCTTTATTGCTAGGGCGAACAGTTTAGATCCAGATCAGCCGGCACATCCGTGCCGTCTGATCAGGATCTAAACTGTTCGCTTTTTTATTCATTAGGTTATTTTTGTCCAAAATGCGCAGGTGCAGATCTACACTGGTCGCACATGCGTAAAAATGCGTATCTATACAGGAAAGGGTTAAGTAGTCTTTACATACATAGTTTATTCCTCAGACCTGCTGAATAGAAAAGGAAACAGTGTTAATCCTGATTAGACATATGAATGTGCTGGTTACCAGAATCTACACTGTTTGCCCATGAATAACAGAAATATCTCATGGAAAAATGCATTTCTCTTTAAAACAGGAATAAAATGAAGTATGCTGATATATTAATAACCATGAAAAAAATATATGATGGAAAAAACGAAACAAACAAAATAGGGCTGAGGTAATGGGTTATATTCCAGCCTACTGTACACCTGGTTTGTGGACATATAAAAAAAACAGTATGAGAAACCATGGGCTGGGGTGAGTACATTTGCAATTTTTTGGCCGGATAAATAAATATGTGTTGACTGATTGGCCTGTTGAGCAATAATTATTTAACCCTTTCCTCCATAGACACACCTTTATTGTGTGGGCAAACAGTTTAGATCCAGATCAGTCGGCACATCAGAGCCATCTGATCGGGATCTAAACTGTTCGCTTTATGATTCGTTTTTTCTGACCAAAATGCGACCACTGCAGATCCTGATCAGACGGCACAGATGTGCCAGCTGATCTGGATCTACACTGGTCGGACATGCTTCAAAATGGGTATATATGGAGGAAAGGGTGAATAAACAAGATATGAAAATATTTACAACTTCAGTACTCAGTACCTTGGACAAGTGGAGATAAAGCAGATTGTAACAGATCAAAAGAGGCTGTTTATCATTTATCATTTTACTCTTTATATTGCATGTAAGACCAAAGCAGATCCATATCAGATCGCACACCTGTGCTTTCTGATCAGGATCTGCACTGTTTGCTTCTTGACCAGAAATAACCTAGATAATCAAAAGGCAAACAGTACAGATCCTGATCATATGAGCATACACACGTGCCAGCTGATCTGTATCTACACTTCGTTCCTGTCCATAAAGGCGAAAAATATATGGAAGAAAAGGTTAATAAGAAAGGAATTGAACTGGAAATGGAATGGAAAATCTATCAGAGTGGCTAGATTACTGGAAGTAGGAACAACAAAGTGTTAGAAGTTTATAAAAGGACGGTAATAATAAAAATACAACACCACTGTAAAGAATGAGGACTGCAGGTTTTTCTTGTAGACATTAACCACAGTTATGATCTTGACTTTTCAAGGCACCATCCTTAACACATAGACATGACTAGATGGGTGTTCAGTTTGACACAATACTTGTATCGACCTCTGGTAATATATCAGAATAAAAATGCAAGTACAAAAAGGGAAATAACTCCATCTTGACTGGAAGAACTTGGCACCACCACGAGCTTGTTGTCATGAGCAATATCATTTGAAAGTTTGATGAAGAAATATTATGTTGAAAACTGGAAAGTTATCAGTGTTTTTTTCACTTTTGGGGGGAAGGGGGTCGCAGCCCTTTGGAGGGGAAAATTGCAACACGAACAAAGGAAAGGGGAATATTTGGAAGATATTTGCAGCTGTCAAACACAACAAAACAAAGTATTCACTGATCTTTTGCTTTGCTAACACAGTTGTACAACCAAGTAAATCTTGCCTCGTACTTCCCAGAGTTGAATTTTCTTGCATCAGAAAAAATAAGATTTATCATCTTCACTATCATGCTATTACACATTAGCGGAACAAATCGAACCATCTATAACAGACTCCAGCAAAGGGGGAATTTTTTATTGGACGTGGGGGGAAAAATATATACTTTTTTGAGGGGGGAATGGGGCTCAATTTCTCCAAATATTTGGCCAAAAAAACACTGGTTATATCCAACATTATGATTTGTGTCAAAATCCAAGTACAAAAAAGGGGCATAATTCCATCAAATGAGACCTTGACCTTAGTAAGGAATTTGGTATCACCAAGAGCGTGTTTTCATAAGCAATATAATTTAAAAGTTTCATGAAGAAAAGGTTTAGTTATAGCCAACGGTTAAGTGTTCATGACAGGCGGACAGACAAATAGACACAAATCGACCTTTATTTATCGCCTTTTCCTTGAAAGAGCCACATTAAGTTCTATGGCTCAAGTTATGAAAAGGCTTTAGAAGACATAGAGAACTGACAATAAATTCAAGAAGCAATCAAGTGTAGTGATTTAGCAGGACTATTCAAATAAGATAGAGAAGGGAATAATATCCCCATAAAAAATGAAAAAGATAATGACTATGAAGCAAGGTTCGTTACCTTTTGAAGATTTGGATGATGCTGATGATGACACTACAACAACAATAACAACATGTACTGGAGCAATATAGTGACATTTTTTTATGTTTTTGTTTCACTCTTTACTCCATAAATATGGATTTTATTATGTATGACGAGGGTAGATCAACATCTACATATTGAGATCTTGGCACGTCTGTGCTGTCTGATCCAGACCAACACAGTTTGCTACTTGGTCAGAAATAACCAATGAATCAAAAAGAGAACAGTAAAAAACCTGATCAGACAGAACACAGGTGCTGGGCCTAAGATCATAAAACTTAATCTGGAGATCAGTCTCAAATCTCAAGGATCTGATTGGCTGAAATGGCGACCAGTCGCCATTTCAGCCAATCAGATCCTTGAGATTTGAGACTGATCTCAAAACTTAGTTTTATGATCTTGGGCCCTGGCTAATCTGGATCTACACTGTTCACTCGTAGATAACAGCCATATTCCCATCGTGTAAAGGGTTAATTTATATCATGACTATATGTATCATGCATGAGTGTGAGGTGAAGATGGAAAAATCTGTCACCGAGGGTTAACTGTTTTGCGGGAACGAGGCTCTGCCGAGTTCCCGCCAAAACAGTTCACCCGAGGTGACAGATTTTTCTATCTTTACCGAATTTCTCATGCAAGATACTTTTTCTTGCATACCTTTTATTATTTATAACATTTTTGTGTAAGTATACAAACTTATTTATTTTCATTATGCTGAAATATTGACGTTAAAGCAATCTTTTTTATAAATGACGTCACTAACTTGAATATATTACGTCAGATATTTGAAGACGTGACGTCACTCACGTGACTCATTCTACATGGGGGGGTGTAGGATCGAAATTTCCTACATGGGTGAAAACACCGGATGACCTGATCTGGTATGCAAGAATAAAAAATCTGTGTTACGAGTAAACAGTTTACTAGACAACATTTCTTCTGCAACAGCTGTGAAAGAGGTGTGACTTACCTCTGTTGCTGAACCTAGGCGTTTCCTGGACATTATTCTGCGTTACCCGGTTACTCTGTAAACAATCATAAAACATAACATTTAATGCACACCTACTTTATTTACTCCAAGTAACTATGATATTATCGAAGTTTGAGAAAACATTGTTAAACAGAAGCCTTAAATAACAATATTTGGTGGGCATAAGCTCACATTGCTTAATTTTTTGCTATGATTTGATTTAATGGACAACCTAGGGCAAAATACACCACAGTGGCACATTAACAGGTTCATAGTAAGCATAACTGTCTGAGACCATGCGAGCCAGGGCATAATTCAGCATTTATGGCAATTTTACAAAACATTAATTTTAATTTCAAAACTTTGAATTATTTTTTACCATAAATTGAGGAAAAAAAATTTTTTTATTCAAATGATAATAATTATAGCTACCAGCTAGAAAAAAACACCAAAAAAGAATTACTGCAAAATCTGCAAAATGTTTCAATTTAAATAATGAAGTCTTTTAAAAAAACATCTTACTGGGACTGCTCACATTTAATATTCAAAAAAACAAAAAAAAACTTTATGCGATAATGAACTTCAAATTTTACATTTTGTCCTAAATCCAAAAAGGATTGTGCATTTGGGTTTTGCACATTTAAAAAAAAAGGTATGTGCTAAGCGATGGCAAATTATGAAATATCTTTTAATGGGTTGTAGTGAAACAAGCAAAAAATGTCACATAATTCAAGGTCATGGTCAGTAGTTAGTCTTGCTCATGGAATATATAAAGGTATCCGTTTGAATTCATCGAGTCCCAGATTGATGTACATGAGCATATTCCCTAACTAACAGAAAATATTCTCTTTTAATACTAGTTCAACAATGTTTAGTCTCTAATGATGATGAAGCCGCTTAACCCTTTCATCTATATATACGCATTTTTACCCATGTGCCACCAGTGTAGGTCCAGATCAGCTGGCACATCTGTACCATCTGATCAGGATCTGCACTGGTCAGATTTTGGTCAGAAATAACCTAACGAATCAAAAAGCAAACAGTTCTCCCATGCAATAAAGGTGTATTTATGGAGGAAAGGGTTAAGCAAGATGTGCACATTTATTCAAAGAAAGATATTTAAATACTTTTTCCTCAAGCCTTTACTTTAAGCTTTTACAAGAATAAGAAAACTTACACAATTTATTTCATTTAATAATATTAATTAATAATAAATTTAAGAGCTAGCACTAAATGTCAAACCTGCTTACCAAATACCCATGCTTAAATATTGTACTTGGCTACACTAAGCATGCAAGCCCTTACTTTACTGGATTATTTCATGGACTAATTTCTGATTCCAGAAATACCAAAAACCTGTTTTGAGTTAATACTCAGATAACTGAGTTTGAACTGGTATATTGTAGGATACCTAGGAATTATTAGTGGTATTTAACTTATTTTAATGGTGGTATTTAACATATTTCAACGGTGGTATTAAGCATATTGTCATGATAATGAAGATTTTACTACACTTTTATCAAATATTCCGAATAAATAACTTGCTTGTACATGGACTTTGAATAAATATGTTGAGTTGAAAATCAAATCTGAATCTGAATTTGTGATATCGAGGCCTGGTATTCAAGGAATAAAACTTTATAAGAGTACAATCATGAAATTAACTTCAGCATAAGAAAATTACACCTAATTTCTTCCCCTTACTCCATATATACACATTTTAAAACATGGGCATCCAGTTTTGATCCAGATCAGCTACACATCTGTGCTTTATGATCTGGATCTACACTGGTTGCATGTAGGTCAGAAATAACCTAATGAATCTAAAATCAAACAGTGTAGATTCTGATTAGATGGCACAGATACCGTATATTCCCTATTAAACGCCCCCGGGGGCGTTACATTTTGCAAAGGGGGGCGTTTAATAGAGACCAACTATTGACAAAATGTAGTTTTCAATAATTGTGTTATTTTTTAATAAATAACCATAGGAAACAATTTTGTCATTTTCCTATAACTTATTTTTAAAAAACTTAACCTGAAATGAAATTTTTCACACCGAAATGATGAAATGTATTCATTTGGATTAATGCTGAGAGATTAAAGATTGTCATGTCATTGTAAGTCACTCGTTTACTTTTGAAAAAAGACTGGGGGGCGTTTATTAGGGGAGGGGCGTTTAATAGGGAATATACGGTATGCCAGTTGATATCAATCTACACTGGTTGCCCATACAATAAAGGTATATATATGTACCAAATATCTTGATTAAAGCCCCCACCCATTGCATCCTTCTTCATGACAACTTAATGAACAACTATTCTGAGGCCTAAATTAAAAAATACTTTGTTTGCCCTTTACCGACCCTAAATTTTAGAAGTGGGTCGGTAGGTAGGAAAAATATTTTTTTTCAAGCATCTCTCTTAATATGGTATACCCGGAAAAATAGCTTGTTTATACACATTATATATTCATTTAATCCTGTATATATACAGAATGTAATATGCTATATTATATTTGTTCTTTTATATTGTACTGTGTATCATCTTTCCGACAGTGTTTCCTTTCATCATATAGCTATTCATTTCTTTATGTTCACTCTTCTACACATGTATTCAGCCTCTGCCTTAACCCAACCTTGTGCTAATTCTTGCATGCTTGTAGATCATGTATTCACCCATTGCCTTAACCCCACCTTGTGCTAGCATCTTGCATGCTTGTAGATCAAAGTAGTTAAATGTGTGTCAATGTAGAAAGATTACCAATCACATTTGGCTGTTGGTTTTCATTCACACTTATTCTCGGTGTAACATAATCCACATGCAAGGAGAGTGCAAGACAGTCCCAAGTCTGTGTAAAGGGGGAGGGAGGCATTTCCTTTGTGCAAAATAAATGTTTTAAACAAAATGATGTTGCTTTTCTTTTGCTTTTGTTCAATTATAGGATGTTGATACTTGATCTGGAATTCTAAACCTTATAAAGTTACTAATACAATCTGTAACCATTACTTGTGTAGTTCAAATAAAATGGCACAGGAAATTTTATCAGCACTTGTTTATACAGAATTTAGAAATCCAGATCAAGAATGACTTTCTGTATTATTTAATCCAAAAAACTCTACAGTGCTTTAAATCTAACTTGTTTATTTCCAAAAAAAAAAAGAAAATGGCAAAAGTATAACTGTTTTTATGAAAACAAGGCACGACTGACTAGTAAACACACTATTTGACTAGAAATCACACTATTTGACTAGAAAAAGCAATGACTTCTACGAAATGTCTCGAAACATTTAAGAGAAATGTTTGTATGACGTCAATGACGTCATTATGACGTCTGACGTTGCATCAGTCCCACACAGGCTTTTTGGTGCCAAATTTTTGTGGATTATTTTTCTAATCAATTGATGGTGATATATATTTAGCAAAATATATATTTTAATGAATATATAAATAAATAAATTAAATAAATAAATAAATTACATTTCAATCAAAATGAAAAGAATTGAAACGGAAAGAAAAATATATACCGAAAAGAAACTAACGGAAAGCAATACGAAGAACGTGTCGGATCGAATAAAAAAAAACACATGTTTTTTTTCCAATAAAATTTTTTGGGTCGGCGGGATTTTTTCGGGTCGGTCGGTAAAGGGCAAACAAACTTAATTTTAATTTAGGCCCGAATTTGTTTTAACCCTTTCCTCCATACATACGCATTTTTACGCATGTGCGACCAGTGTTGATCCAGATAAGCTGGCACATCCGTGCAGTCTTATCAGGATCTGCACTGGTCACATTTTGGTCAGAAATAACCTTACTAATCAAAAAGCGAACAGTTTAGATCCTGAACAGACGGCACAGATGTGCCGGCTGATCTGGATCTAAACTGTTTGCCCACGCAATATAGGTATGTCTATGGAGGAAAGGGTTAATAACAATTGTAATAATGAGTATATTGTACTTCGATATACCATGTATCTACTAAACACCATCAACCATATTGTTTAACAACAATATAAAGAGATCTATAACAGTTCTGGCCTTTTGCTACTGTGTTAAAACATTGACCTTTGATTAATTTAACAAAAACAAAACAAAAGAGCATTCATTCAATCAAATATCAAGCCATCAGTACCGTCATTGTTCGAATATAAGCCGCACTCATATATAAGCCGCATCCCCCTAAACCTGAAAATGGCTTAACGCAATGTATAAGCAGCCAAACCTGTGTATTAGCCGCACCCCCAACGTTTTACTGCCAAATTCTGGAAAAAAAGTGCGGCTTATATTCAGACAATGACGGTACTTTCTTGTGTTTGGATAAATAATGCACTCCACATAATTATACACTGCCTACATAGACAGGGCTTTTTTCCTTCTTTAGTAGGGGCCATTCTGGGGAGCCTTCCCCTCAGAAAATTTCTTTAAAATCATGCAGTTTTCCCCAAAAAGCTAATTAACATCAGGTTTTTTCATTCCCCTTCAGAGAAAAAAAAACATCCTATTTTCCCCAAATCTAAATGGCCCATGCCCCTTCCCCTGGCAGTGAAAAAAAGCCCTGATATGAAAAAACTGATGTTAAGAATGGAAGTATGTTCACTTCTGTGCTGAAAGCATTTTTTGATGAGACAGCTGGGGTACAATCAGGAGTATTTCATCACTGTCTGCGCCTCTGGTAAACAGAGGTGTTCCCAATGAAATCCAGCTTACATTTTTCCCAACTGAAAACATCCTCATTCCAGAATATCTGCAGAAATCGTATTAAATATACGAATACGAACGGTAACAATTGTTTTTTCCACATCTATGATGTAAGAAAAGTGCCCCGGATGTAAGCATACTACAGCGATAAATTACAAACTCTTCCGCATATCTTAGCGTTATGTATTTTCGCAACAATGTCTCTGCACAACAGCAAATATTACAGCAAGAAAATTTGCGAGCGTGATGCAAAAGGGTGCGCAACAATTGCATCGATGTTTGAAATGCCATCTGAATCCACGTCATCAGAACATTCAGTCATGTCATCCTAATCTGCGTCCGCAGATCGTGCACCAGAGGCAGAAACAGAACAGTCTGCATCACCGCAGCCAATTGTTATGGCAGGTCTGTCATTTATTGAGTTTGCATCATTGCAGCCATCGCCCAGGATGTCTACATGTATCATTAAATTACTACCATAACACTGTGTTTTTCAAGAATTTCAATTTATAGGATGGATAATTTAAAGGAACAAATTTTTTTCCTTTAAAGGTTTGCCAATTATAGATGTTAACTAGTAAAGTATATTGGTATAGTAAAATGTACTGATTTAACAAAATAAGTGCACACAAAATTTTCCCAAAATGGACCGTTTTATCGACGCAAAAATTCCCAAAATGGGCATTTTTGTCAATAAAAATTCCCAAAATGACCAGACTCCTTTTCCCAAAATAGGCAGTAAAACCCCTTCAAAATAATTCTAACTTGATTTTGAAAATTAGGGAATCTGAACCAGCCAGGACATACATGCTATCTGATTGAGATCTACCGTGTTTGTTTTTCAGATTTACTTTGTTGTTTCTAACCAAGATGCAACTAGTGTAGATCCAGATCAGATGCAAAATTGGTATATATATATATATATGAAGGGAAGAATTGATCGGAATTTGCATATAAGTTGTCCCAACTTCTAAGCTAAGATGTGAAAATAGCATATATTATTCGGCAGTTGATATATAATTTCTAGAAACCAATTTTCAACACTGGCTGAGAAAACCATCAATTATTTATTTCCTTTTATTTATACAAGCACTATTTATTCAATAGTACAGTGTTCTCCAAAATTGTAAAGAGCCTGCCAGATTATTTAACCCTTTCCTTGATATATACGCATTTTTACGCATGTGCGACCAGTGTAGATCCAGATCAGCCGGCACATCCGTGCCATCTGATCAGGATCTGCACTGGTCGCATTTCGGTCAGAAATAACCTAATAAATCAAAAAGCGAACAGTTTAGATCCTGATAAGATGGCACGGATGTGCCGGCTGATCTGGATCTAAACTGTTCGCCCTAGCAATAAAGATGTATCTATACAGGAAAGGGTTAAAAGGTCAATCACTGTCATGCACACGGCCCGCAACAGATTACATTGTAGGATTATTTTTATGTGCACATTAATGATGCTCAACATTATATCATATATTATAATGATGCATTCCATCATTTGGAATGGATCAAAATTGCACCGTTTATTGGTGTAAATATTGAGTTGCGCTCAATCCGGGGCAGGGTGAGTGGGTAGTAATTTGTATTTCCATTAATGTCCATGAACAGGCTAAATCAAATCAAGTCTGCAATATTTTCATATTTGTCGTGTTCGGTGCTTTTCAAAGTTCCCTTTTCATCTATTTATTTGAAACTCATTATTTTTAATGGAGAATAGTGATTTTTACATTGTTCACCTTTTTGCCAGTCATAGTGTAGTACTGACAGTCAAAGTCGGGTGATTGTACCTGCAGTTGTTTCTTTGGCCATTTAACCCATTGCCCAAGGTTATAAAACTAAGCATGGAAACCAGTCTCAAATCTCAAGCATCTGATTGGCTGAAATGGCGACTGGTCACCATTTCAGCCAATCAGATCCTTGAGATTTGAGACAGGTTTTAATCTCAATTTTATAACCTTCAGCCCATGCCTACTAATCAGGATCTACACTATGCCCTTTTAGATTCAATAGGTTATTTCAGACCAAGATGAAAGCAGTGCAGATCCTGATCAGATAGCATGTTTGAACGTGTTAAAATGCATAAATATGGAGTAAAGGATTAAATACTGTTCAATCATTTTATTTCATGTGGGTTAAATTTGTCGCGTATTTGGCGCTACGACATGAGCGCAAATTTTAACCCCAGCGAAATTAAACCATTTAACAGTGTATCTGTATAGGAAAATGAAGTTGCGCGACCTTATGTCCCCATGGATTTGTTATTAACGGGCTTATCAGGAAAATTTGCCCGAGAAATTAAATGATACTACAGTAGTTACTAGTAAACATTACTTTAATCTTCTTATATGGTGTAGGAATGAATACCATACGAATAAGGATATTTTCAACAGTTGGTTGGAGAAAGAGGCAGAGCTTTTACAGGGCATGATGCATTAACACAACTTCAGAAAAGCTACACCTCATACCTTAAGATTTAGAACTTCAAAACACAATGGCTTGATATTTGCACAGTAAACATTCATGCACAACTCTCAATATACAGGGCCCAAGATCATAAAACTAAGTTTGGACATCAGTCTCAAATCTCAAGCATCTGATTGGCTGAAATGGCGACCAGTCGCCATTTCAGCCAATCAGATCCTTGAGATTTGAGACTGATCTCCTGATTTAGTTTTGTGATCTTGGGCCCAGGTTACATTGTATGATTATTATGATTAGCATAATGATGCTCTACAACAAAACAGAAACTCGTGATTATTATTATATGGTGTAGGGGGAAATGGATTTAGGTTGTCCACCTTTTTCGCCCGAGCCTTGCCGGCAGGGGCAGCTTCCTGATCTGCTGGGCTTACACTGCCGTTGGTGTAGGTGTCGCTATCATCCTGTGTCTACAATCAAACATTTCAAAATACCCATCTTGTGTTGTTAATTTTACCTTCAACTTATTTCACATTAAAGCTCAGGGTGATATTCATTATGTCTCTGATGTGGTTAACCCTTTCCTCCATCTATAAGCCTTTTTACACATGTGCAACCAGTGTAAATCCAGATCAGCTTAATGAATCAAAGAGCGAACAGTTTAGATCCTGATCTAAATGTGCCGGCTGATCTTAATCTAAACTATTTACAATTGCAATTAAGGTGTATCTATGGAGGAAAGGGTTTGTATTAATTGTACAAAAGAGTTTTGCAGATCATTGACTGAAAAGGAGCGAATTTCGCCAAAATTTTGGACTAATCAATACATTTTAGGACCTGCTACGAGTGAATTTTACTTCCTTAGTAACCCTTTAAAAACTTCCACTTAAAAAATATTCCCTAGTATGCTAACTGTAAGAATATTATATCACATTTTTTTTTCTTTACCGGTCATCTACAGTAAAAATGATACATTTTGATATTTGAAAACACAATATTTTCATCCTCGTACATGACCAGGCATCTTTAAGTCTGCACATTGGTGTTAGAAAAACAGAATCAATATCACGAAAACAATAAATCTAGCTAACACCATTTTGAATTTTCAGGATTACCAAAAATAAGTCTCTTAAAAGAACACTCATTGAATGTTTGAACTATTTATAAATTTGATGAGGAAATGAAGCTTAGATCAATATCTTGCAGGCTTTGTACAAAAAAACAACATAAGAAGACATTTTCGCAAGGACATAAATTTGCAAAGTTGTTCAAGTCTCATAAAATTCGTATTTGTTTTAAATTCGCAGGGGTTTCCTTGCTGCACTTTCCCTAGCGAGAAAACTACGAAAATAAAACTTCACATATAATACCATGGTGATCAAGAAGACAAACTGATGTGTATGTTGTTAATCTCTGATCTGCAGGTCGGTTGTTCAACCTACTGTTGCTCAACCCTTAACTTTTATACGGGTTTCATGGCAGTGTTTTATTTCACTTTTGGGGGAAGGGGGTCGCAGCCCTTTGGAGGGGGAAAATTGCGACGCGAATTAAGGAAAGGGGGAATATTTGAAAGATGCTTGCAGCCTGTCCAACACAACAAATCAAAGTATTCACTGATCTTTTGCTTTGCTAACACTGTAACAATGAAGTAAATCTAGCCGCACACTTCCCAGAGTTGAATTTTCTTGCATCAGAAAAAATTAAGATTTATCATCTTCACTATCACGCTATTACACATTAGCGGACTAAATCGAACGGTCCATAATAGACTCCAGCAAAGGGGGAATTTTTATTGAACGTGGGGGAAAAATATATACTATTTTGAGGGGGGAATGGGGCCCAATTTCTCCAAATATTTGGCATAAAAAAAACACTGCATCGTGTGCCCAATCTGTGTAGATCCAGTTCAGCTGGTACGAAACATGATGTGCAGGCTGATCTGGGTCTACACTGTTTGCCCATGGGACAACAACCATAGCCCATGGAGAAAAAGGTCAAATAAGGGAAGAAAAATTTCTTCTTGCATACCAGATCAGGTCATCCGGTGATTTCACCCGTGTAGGAAATTATGATTCTACACCCCCCCGTGTAGAATGAGTCACGTGAGTGACGTCATATATTCAAGTTATTGACGTCATTTATAAAAACGGTTAGCGTTAATGTCAATATTTCAGCATAAGGAAAATAAAAAAAGTTTGTATACATGCATAGAAATGTTATAAATAATAAAAGGTATGCAAGAAAAAGTATCTTGCATGAGACATTCGGTAAAGATAGAAAAATCTGTCACCTCGTGTGAACTGTTTTGGCGGGAACTCGGCAGAGCCTCGTTCCCGCAAAACAGTTAACCCTCGGTGACAGATTTTTCCATCTTCACCTCACACTCATGCATGATACTTATAAGTAACACTAATTTGAAGTTCACAATACATGTAATTTGAGAGTGTTGACTGTTCTAACTCTCAAAGACAGTTAATTGAAGTGGAAAAGTGTACATCTTTGCATAAAAAAACAAGTTTTAATTTTTGATTAATTATTATTTCAAACCTACAATTATGTCTCTTATTATACCAAACAGTTCAAACTTTAAGATCAACAATATTTTAGGTGTTTTTAAATAAAAACTATCATAAGTAAGAAAAACAACTGACCTGAGAGGAGTGGGTGTCCCGGCTGCCTGCAGCTTTCTCCATCAGATGAGGATTTAACGAAAATATTGCCTCGGCTTCAATCTAAAATACACAACAATGCATTAACAGTGGTAACCATGCAGATTTAACCCTTTCCTGTATAGATATACCTTTATTGCTAGGGCGAACAGTTTAGATCCAGATTAGACGGCACATCCGTGCTGTCTGATCAGGATCTAAACTGGTGCTTTTTGATTCACTAGGTAATTTCTGACCAAAATACGACTAGTGCAGATCCTGATCAGACGGCACGGATGTGCCAGCTGATCTGGATCTACACTGGTCGCACATGCGTAAAAATGTGTATATATCCAGGAAAGGGTTAACCCTTTATTTAAAGTCCTTTTGACACTTTCATCCACTTATATACCTTTTTATGGCTTGGGCAAACAGTGTAGATCTAGGTCAGCCACCACGGAGGTGCCATCTGATCAGGATCACCACTGTTTGCTTTCTAGTTTCTTAGGATAATCCTGACGAAAAAGCACACAACGCAGATCGTGATCAGATCCCAAAGATCAGGGCTTTTTTTCCGTTGATTTTATAGCCGTTATTCGGTCATGTTCCCAATGGCAAAACATATACTTTTTTCCCAATTTGAGAAGAAAAATTCCCAATTGAATCAAAAGAAACATTTCTGATGAAAAACAACAGCATCAGCACTGCATCTTTTGCTCTTTAAGCCAGGAATTATCGACAATATTAAATATGGATGGCAATGATTAAAAAAACAGCAGATAACAGTAACACTTGTTATTCCCCAATGATGCTAAAACTAGAAATGTGTCCATAGGACACGGATGCCCCCGCTATGCATCGTTTCCAGATACTAAAGTGCAATGATGGAAATAATAGCATTTCAAAGACAGTGATGTTCGAGTAATTATAAGAATATGCATAAACTTGATGATCAAGTAAATTATTTGTATTTGTGGCACTGTGGTCTTCTCATTACGGAAATGTCTCTGAAGAAGTTGGTGGTAATGAAATGCAATGTCATAGTGGACATTTGTGCCAAGTTATTTTGAAATCCCTTCATTCATAAAGAAGTTATAGCCCGAACAAGTAAATTCAAGTTTTAGTAACTGTGACCTTGACCTTGGACTTACAGGCATGGGTAATGTACGCAACACACCGCCTTGTCATAGTGAACATTTGTGCCAAGTTATTTTGAAAACCCTCCATTCAAAACAAAGTTATAGCCCGGACAAGGAAATTCTATTTTTAGTTACAGTGACCTTGACCTTGGACCTACAGGCATGGACATGGTACACAACTCACCACCTTGTCATGGTGAACATTTCTGCCAAGTTATTTTGAAATTACTATATTCCTAATGTAGTTACAACCCTGACAAGAAAATTCTATTTTAGTAACAGTGACCTTGACCTTGGACCTAGGCATGGGCATGGTACGGGACACACCATCTTGTCATGATGAACATTTGTGTCAAGTTATTTTGAAATCAATGTATTCCTAACAAAGTTACAGCCCGGACAAGAGAATTCTATTTTTAGTAACAGTGACCTTGACCTACAGGCATGGGCATGGTACGCGATACACCGCCCTGTCATGGTGAACATTTGTATCAAGTTATTTTGAAATCCCTCCATTTATAATGAAGTTACAGCCCAGACAAGAAAATTATATTTTTAGTAACAGTGACCTTGACCCTGGACCTTCAGGCTTGGGTATTGTGTGGACACACTGCCTTGTCATAGTGAACATTTGTGCAAAGTTATTTTGAAATCCCTCCATTCATAACAAAGTAACAGCCCGGACAAGAGAATTCTATTTTAAGTAACACTGACCTTGACCTTTGACCAACAGGCATGGGCATGGTACCTGACACATCGCCCTGTCATGGTGAACATTTGTGCCAAGTTATTTTGAAATCCCTCCATTCATAACAAAGTAACAGCCCGGACAAGAAAATTCTATTTTTAGTAACAGTGACCTTAACCTTGGACCTAAAGGCTTGGGCATGTATGTGACATACCGTCTTGATATGGTGAACAATTATACCAAGTTATTTAAAAATCCAATAAGAAATAACAAAGTTACAGAGTGGACAGGATTTTGCAAGAAAATTCTATTTTTAGTAACAGTGACCTTGACCTTGGACCTACAGTCACGACACACCGCCTTGTTATGGTGAACATTTGTGCCAAGTTATTTTGAAATCCCTCCATTCCAAACAAAGTTAAGGGCAAAGTGTATATTTTTCTTAACACAAAATGTAAGTGAAAAAGGGGCATAATTTGAAAATATTGGAAGCATGGTTATGGGTCTTGTTGGTTATGATGTAGATTTTGATGGTGAAAATATATTTCAAGTTTCAAGGCAGTATCTCAAGTAGTTTTTAAGTTATGGGCAAAATGCACAAAATATAAGAAACAAGATATATTCCTATTAAAACTAATGTAAATGGAAGTATCAAAGGGCCATAACTTCTGAACAGAACATGTAAGAGCAAAACCCCACCTTTTTGCACAACAACATATCAGGCCAAGCATTGTGGTAAAGTTTCATCAAATTCCCAGCAGAGGTGTAGGAGGAGTTGTGTTCACAAGATATATTCCTATTAAAACTAATGTAAATGGAATTATCAAAGGGCCATAACTTCTGAACAGAACATGTAAGAGCAAAACCCCACCTTTATGCACAACAACATATCAGGCCAAGCATTGTGGTCATGTTTCATTAAATTCCGACCAGTAGTGTAGGAGGAGTTGTGTTCACGAGATATACTCCTATTAAAACTAATGTAAATGGAAGTATCAAAGGGCAATAACTTCTGAACGGAACATGTAAGAGGGAAACCCCACCTTCATGCACAACTACATATCAGGCCAAGCATTGTAGTCAAGTTTCATTAAATTCCGACCAGTAGTGTAGGAGGAGTTGCGTTCACGAGATATACTCCTATTAAAACTAATGTAAATGGAAGTATCAAAGGGCAATAACTTCTGAACAGAACATGTAAGAGCGAAACCCCACCTTCATGCACAACTACATATCAGGCCAAGCATTGAGGTCAAGTTTCATTAAATTCCAACCAGTAGTGTAGGAGGAGTTGCGTTCACGAGATATACTCCTATTAAAACTAATGTAAATGGAAGTATCAAAGGGCAATAACTTCTGAACGGAACATGTAAGAGCGAAACCCCACCTTCATGCACAACTACATATCAGGCCAAGCATTGTGGTCAAGTTTCACTAAATTCCGACCAGTAGCGTAGGAGGAGTTGCGTTCACGAGAATATCGGACGGACGGACGGATGGACAGGAGCAACTCTTAATGCCCGTCGCCATTTCATGGCGGGGGCATAAAAATTACTAATTTCTGGCAAAACGACGATAAATTTCCCATTTCCAGGGGTATGGGTCATACTCCCAAAATGGTGACAAAAAGCCCGGCAGATGTGCCGCCTGATCTGAATCTACATGTACACTGTTCACCTATGAAGGTGTATCAATGGAGTTTAGTGTTGATCAGGGTAATAACAGATCTGCCCACTTGGGAAAACACAGGGACAAAACTAAGGAGTTTCCCAAGATGGCCAATACCCCCAAGGCAACAAAGTTCAATAAGATGAGATGTTGTTTTTTTTTCATTTGAAGAACACATTTTTTAAATGCCAGGTAAAGGGACTAGACATATTGTAATTTTAGTAAAATTGCTATTTTGGTCTCAATGGAATTCAAAAACACAGTACAATAATGGGAAACATCCTCAGTTTGCAATTTGAACTGTTAACTTAGTTATCTGCTGCTTATTTAAAATGTAATTTATTAATTTAATGCTTCACTCTATATACATGCATATTAAGGCTTGTATGATAAGAGTGGAGCCAGATCAGCTGGCAAATCTGTGCCATCTGATAGGATCTACAATATTCACTATTTGGTCAGAAATGATCTAAAAAATCTAAAAGCAAACATTGCAGATCCTGATCAGATGGCACAGATGTGCCGGCTAATCTGGATCTTCCTGTTTGCACATGGCATAAATGTGTATCTTACAGTAAAGGGTTAACAATGTCTGCCTGATTTAACCCTTTCCTCCATAGAAAAACCTTTATTGCTTATGCAAACAGTGTAGATCCAGATCAGCTGGCACATCCATGCCGTCTGATCAGGATCTGCACTGTTTGCCTTTTGATTTGTTAGGTTAATTCTGACCAAAATGCAACCAGTGCAGATCCTGATCAGACGGCATGGATGTGCCGGCTGATCTGGATCTACACTGGTTGCACATGCGTAAAAATGCGTATATATGGAGGAAAGGGTTAAAACAACAATCACTTTTGCTTCTTTTCAATCATTTTCAGTAGATTCAAATTAACATGACCATCCAACTGTGGCTGCAAGTGTACTGTAGGTAATTAATGAACCATAAAACTATTTACATTACTCAAATAACAAAATGTAACTCTTTTAAACTCAACAAAAATTCTATCTCCAATTAACATCTCTTCACGTTTTGAACCAGAACAATTTTATTTAACAAATTTAGTTTTACTTCTTTTAATTTTTATGATGAAAGCATGACCACTATAACCCTTTCCTCCAAAGACTCACCTTTATGACATGGGCGTACAGTTTAGATCCAGATCAGCTGGCACATATGTGCCATCTGATCAGGATCTAAACTGTTCGCTTTTTGCTTTGTAAGGTAAGGTCATTTCTGACCAAAATGCGACCAGTGCAGATCCTGATCAGACCGCACGGATGTGCAAGCTGAACTGGAATTCAGGCTGTCAACCAGGTCATCTCTAAAATATAGGAAAAATATAGGAATATTTGCAACAAATATAGGAGGTTTTGGTTGATTTTGAGGCAAAATATAGGAGTCTGGAACTGATAATAGTTTTATTTACTTGCACTTATAAAAATGATTTTCACATGTGCATTTACTGTTTCTACAATTATCAATGTCCAAAATGTCCACTGTAAAAATGATGAAAACCATTAACTTTAACATCAGCACCATCAAGCACATCACCAGCATCTGCATGACCATTCAGACAAGGGGGAAATGCAGAAAATGCATTAACAAAGCCGGATTTTTCAGTTTTAGTTTGTCTTCTATGATATATAGTACTGTACACAGCATTGACCCATCCACTCATAGTCATATTGCTTTGTGTGTAAAAATCTGGGTTACAATGTCCAAAAGGGTTCAGTCAAAAGTGACCCCAAGGCCTTACTTGTAGGCAATACATCATACAAAAAACATGCCCTTCACTACTCTTGAAGTTCCGGAATATGATTCCATTTATTTACTTAATCTACATGGAACAATACTGCAGTCAAATCAGATAGTTAACCTAACTACAAAGAATATTGCTACAAGTTTCAGAGAAATGATAAAAACTTATCAAGTTATAACCATAACTGAACTTTATTTCAAACTGCCATTAAATTTCTATACAACAGCAATAATTTTCAAAAGCCAAAGCCTTCTTGGGAAAATATGGACATTATACCTTTCATGTTCATTGAAGTTTAACAGTAATTTAACTTTTATCCATTGAGTGGTTCCATAAAAACAAAATAATTTTAGAAAACTATGCAAATATTTTGAAGATTAATAAAAAAATTCTAAAGTTATCTCAATTTATTTAATAAACAGTTATTGCAAATTTTCAAATAATATTGTTTGTATTACCTCCCTTTATTTGACTTTGCCTTTTGAAAATTATTGTTTTCGTAAAGACACCTTCTTTTGCATACACTCTTTTCCAACAGAGTTTGATAACACTCCTTTCAAACTGGAAAACTGACCACAAAAGTCAGCTGAAGAATTCTTGTTCACAGTCAAGCATGTTTTTCCCAGCTGTCCACCTTGACGTTTTAGACAACCACATACAGTGGAGCTCCGCTAAACCGCGGTCCGATTTAGCGCGAAATCCACCATAACGCGGTCAGCCCTTGGACCCCGTTTTTTTTTCATAAAAGATAGTAAAATTCTATCAACGGCCATTTTTGCATATTTGGAAATGGAAAAAAAGGGAAGTAACAACGTAAATACCGCGTTAATCGATAAAGACAATGACGCTCGTTCATTAACGTATCGAGAATCGTTGAAACAATTGTGAAATGTTCCTTTATGATCTGTTGATTGTTTCCTAAGTTTATTAAAATATCAAACTGTCATAAAATTGTTAAGTAATAAATTGTTGTACAAACAGTGGGGCACCTAATCATGTACGCGAAATGGTTACTGAATGGTTGTTTTTCGCACCTACTGCAGATAAAATGACAAAGGTGTCTGATGTTGTTAATTGGCTTCTAATTTGAGAAGCTCATGCCTACATTTGACATGTGTTGAGAACCTGTTGACATTTTGAGTAGCTTTACCATGTTCCAATATAAACTTAAGTTCAGAGTTTGTTGTCATCATTCGCTCACCTCTCAATTGTCTCAAACAGCTTTTTTTAAAGCTACCTTCGTCAATTGTCTCGAACAGCTTTTTTTAAAGCTACCTTCGTCAATTGTCTCAAACAGCTTTTTTAAAAGCTACCTTCGTCAATTGTCACAAACAGCTTTTTTTAAGGCTACCTTGATAAATTGTCTCAAACAGCTTTTTGCAAAGCTATCTCAAATTTGTCGCAAAACAGCTTTTTTTAAAGCTTGGTTCAGATTGTCAAGATGGCTTCTAAGCCGTCATCTCCAAAGAAAAGAAAGCGATATACAATTGGAGAGAAGATACAGATTCTTGATAGAATCAAGAAAGGCCATCAGCGTTCGACTGTATGTCGGGAATTCAGCCTTGCTGAATCAACGCTGCGAGGGTGGATTGATGAAGAGAATACACTCCGTGAGGCATTTAGCAAAATGGAGGGTGGTGCGAATAAGCGAATACGGATTAAAGGTGCCAAAGACAAAGAACTAGACCAGGCTGTGTACACTTGGTTCACACAAGCCCGATCTGAGGGTATGCCAATATCGGGGACTAACATCCAGGACCAGGCCATGAAGTTTCATAAGATGTTGCACCCTGACGACGATAACTTCAAAGCCAGTAAAGGATATTTAAGGAACTTCAAGAACCGGTACGATATTAGCCAGGTCACAATTCATGGCGAGCAACGTTCAGCTGACGAGGAGGCAGCCAACAATTATCCACCACAGCTTAAGAAAATCATCGAAGACGGCGGCTACACTTTGGACCAGATCTACAACGCAGACGAGACAGCACTATACTTCAAGATGCTACCAGACAAAACCCTAGCCCAGAAGTCGGACAGTACGAAGACGCTCGGCTTCAAACAGAACAAAAACCGCCTGACTGCACTTCTGACTGTCAATGCCAGCGGAAAACACAAGCTAAAGCCACTGATAATCGGGAAATTTGAAAATCCACGGTGTTTTCATCACGTTAACAGGAAGGCTCTTCCTACCAATTACGCGTTCTCCAAGAACGCTTGGATGACTGCGGCGATCTTTGAGAAGTGGTTCCACGACAACTTCGTCCCGGATGTTCAACGATTCCTCCGTCGGCAAGGCATAGAACAGAAGGCATTACTCCTGGTCGACAACTGCGCTGCGCATCCCGTTAATTTGAAATCAAGGAACGGGAAGATAGTGGTTTCTTTCCTACCGAAGAACACCACGTCCAAAATCCAGCCGCTTGACATGGGAGTTATAGCTACCGCCAAGAGAAACTACCGGCGCAACTTGGTCCAGGCAATCATTGACAGCAAGCTCATGCTCACAGACTACGTGAAACAGCTGACCATCAAAGACGCTATGCATCTGTTTGCTTCATTGTGGGATGAAGTCACCCCAAACGGAATCCGGGCGTGTTGGACCAAGGCACTTGGTAGTGCTCTGACGCTTCATCCTACGGACGACTCCGACGACGAATTCGACGGCTTCAGTGCGGATGACTTGCGTCAGGCAGAAGAAAGGGCTACGGATCACACTACAGAAGAAACCGGCTTCAATGACCAAGACCTTACTTCGGCGCATCAGGTCTTTGGCTATGTGACGCCAGAAGTGATCAACAACTGGTTAGAAGCCGACCAAGACGAAGCTACGGCATCCCACATGACGGATGCTGAGATCGTCAATAAAGTGGTCGGCAACTCCCCTGACGACAACGACGACGACGACGATAACGACACAGAGAACGCCGAGGATAGACAGCCACCAATTCCCATCTCTGACGTTGTGAGAGGATTGGAGGCGGGACTTCGCTGGTTCGAGAAGTCAGAAGCAAGCACTTCTGTCGAAATCATGCACCTCCACAACATAATAAGGAAAGCAAAATGTGAGGCACGCGATGCCAAAAAACAGAAGAAGCTAACAGAATTCTTTTATAGAACTGTTGTCTAATTTCACAAGAAATGTTGTACGATTTTATGTGCTAATGTGTTAGCGATACATGTGCTAATATGTTTTACAATATTATTATGAGAAATGAATATTATTATGATTGAAAATTAAAACAATAAAGATTAAACTGCACACGTATTGTTTTCCTTCAAAACAGCGTTCAGGTCAAACAAATACATGAGTTCCGCATATGACAAACGCCCGCAGAATAAACTTTTGTGAGTGAAATTCACAAAGTAATATTTTTATAGCACCTGTTAGATAATAACAAAACAACATGGAAACAAAGGATTTTATTTCAAATAACGATAAAATGATACGAGTAATACATGTATGGACTTTGTATAGTGTAAGTTCTATGTCCAGCGAATATCGCGGATCCGGTAATAACGCGATTTGATGGGATGGACCCCAAAGACCGCGTTATAGTGGATCTCCACTGTACACCATAGCAAATATAAGCTCTCTAGTCCTTGCAGTTGGTGAATAAAATTTAATAATCTTTAACATTTTCTGCATTTGGTTGCAACTGCAACAAGAATTCTGCATAGAAGTGAAAATTTGTTTTTGTTAGGTAAGCCTTAATACACAGAAACCTGCTACAAAGTTGTTAGAGAATCAGATTAAAACTTAAGTAAATGCCACCCGCCAAGTTTTCACCAATCTAAAAGTCGAGTTTTGTTCTTGAAAAAAAAGAAGAAAGCAAAAGCAGTATCAAAGCAATATTTACTCTCTTCATTAATTGGCAAAAACAAATACCAAAAAATATAGGAATACACATAAAAATATAGGAGAAATATAGGAATATAGGAGGCTTTTCAGAATATAGGATTCTGATGCAAAATATAGGAGAAATATAGGAATATAGGAATCGGTTGACAGCCTGTGATCAGACAGCACGGATGTGCCGGCTGATCTGGATCTAAACTGTTCGCCCTAGCAATAAAGGTGTATATATCCAGGAACGGGTTAAGCATCAAGTAAATGAGAACAAATTCCACTCTTAACTTCATATGTATGTGTTTCATAGCATGTTAGACTTGTGTTGATCCAGATCAGTGGGCACATTTATGCCATCTGATCAGGATCTACACTGCTCACATCTTAATCAGTAATAACAAAATCAATCTTAAGCAGTGTAGATCCTGATTGGACAGCACAGGACCAGGTTTGCTGTCTTATCAAGATCTACACAGATCACCCATGGGATACGAGCCGTATCCCATGGAGTAAAGGGGCAGGATACAGCATTTTACAGTACTTGGATGTTATCTTTTCATCAGCAATTAAAATACTATCAATCAATGGCTTGCAACAGATAAAAAATGCCTGAACTAGATCATGGTCAAATTGACATGGCAAAGGCCAATCTCCAGCATCGAAGTTACAAACAAGAAGCTGATTTCTAAAATTTGTGTAGAGCTGACAGGCAATGAATAAATTACTGTCACTAACACGGCAAGAACAACATGAGAAACTGACTAGTTACTTCAAATAATAAATCTTGATTACCTAACTAAAAATGTTTAAATAGTTTCATCAAATGATACAGAAATCTAGCATAGAAAGTCTTTTCATACACACAGATAAGATCTTTTAAGCTACTTCGATACTGTGAAATGAACAAAGCATCTGTTGGTTGCAAATTCTTTATATAATGAAAGATTTAAATCAATATTTAGCTATTAAACAGGTGGTACTGTTGATCTTAAACTTAGGTCCTTCCTAAAGTTAATCTAAACTAAAATCACAGCTTCAGTATTACTGTTAAACCTTTCCTCCATAAATACTCATTTTTACGCATGTGAGACCACGCGGACCAGTGCATTGGTCACACTTTGGTCAGAAATAACCTAACGAATCAAAAAGCGAACAGTGCAGATCCTGATAAGACGGCACGGATGTGCCAGCTGATCTGGATCCACCCATGCAATAAAGGTGTGTCTATAGCGGAAAGGGTTAAGTAGGACTATTAAAAGTTGCATTCACAAACTAGATATTCAGGAATTTTAGATCCCCCACTTAATGCTATATATTTATGAAAACGGCAGACAGAACAAGGTCACTGGTGATCTTTTCAACCTTTTGTAAATGGGGCCAGGGCAAATAGCACTGTAATGCCCAGAACTGGGAACATCATAGTACGCTTGACCGTTCACTTCTAGAATATGGCTTTTATCCATGGAGATCAGTGTATATCCAGATCAGCCAGCATATCTGCGCCTTCAGATATCAGCACTGGTCAATTCTTGGTAAGATATAACCTAATGACTCAAAAGTGAACAGTGTCGATCCAGATCAGCGGATACATCAGTGCTGTCTGATCAGGATCTGCACTGTTCGCTTTAGCCCATGGAATAATAACCACACCCCATGAAGTTATGAAGTATCAAATGATGACAATCATATGAAAGAAGTACCGAGTTTTCAAGTTTTGTGGATACTTGTTGGAGAGGAGGGGTGGTGGGGGTGCAATTGTAAGGCAATTTGTTTTGCCACTGACCATTCCAAGGCGGTATCCACAAAGGTTCTCTTTTTCGTTAGTTGTTTGTGGCGTCCTATTTGAATTGACATACTTATAACAAGCATGCTCTCTCTCTCTCTCTCTTCCTCTCTTCTTTTTTGCTGCGTGGGAAGGCTGTGTTTTGTGAGTGTGGCGATTCCTGATATGAATATATTAATTTTTCACCAAGATTTTTGTTAAGTTTTTATGTCCAAACAGGGGCATAATTTTATCAAAATGTAAATTAGTCTGGGTACTTAACACACCAACTTAGCATACAGTAGTAGGGTCCTTGGCCAGGAAATTCAAACTATTGAAAAGAACTTTCAAGGGGTCAAAATCAAATTGACTCTAGTCATATATTCAAGTTCTACTTAAAAATTATTTTAACTTCATTTTTACTGATTTTAAGGGTCTATTTTATATTTAAATCATATTTAAAATGCAATAGACACAATATTTATCATAATTCATTCAAAATTTTTCCTCTTTTCCTTAATTCTCCTGCATCAAAATGACTCAAACCTCAGAATTAGGTTGGGTCAAAAGTGGAAAATTTCAAATTTGCTTGAATCAAAATGCAAGAATCTGCATCTAATGAAATCCCTGAGGGCTTTTCTCTGCCATCATCAAGGTCATTTACAGATGCCCCTTATAAAATATCTTTAAAATTCATGCAGTTTTCCCCCAATAATTGTTTCTTTACGCCCGTTTTTTACTTCCCTTGCCTGGAAAAAAAATGCCTTTTTCCTTAAAATTGTAGGGTATTGGCTCCATCCCCAGGAAAAAAAAAGCCTTAAGAATGTTAATTATTAGCTTAAATGCAAAAATTCTACCTTAAACTGATAATCTTACTTAATAAGAGCTGTCTTTCTGCCTTGGAGGTAGTGTTTAAGTGTGTTTAAAGGACAACTTGAAATGGAAAAAAACAGCAATAGACTGTGCCGAACACATGCAAGTTATTTAAAAATCTGTCATGCAGAATTCCATAGTGATCAAAACATCAAGTGTGACCTTGACCTTGGAGATAGGGACTTGGATCTTGAGCATGTTGTCTTGATAAGCCAAACACAGGACATATAATTTTGAAATCAGTCCATACATGGTAATTGTATAATACTCAAATACATAAGAGGCCAAAACTCTGATATACAGGGCCAGAAACAAAACCCCAGGTGCACAACTATACATGATGGTCAACATGCCTGTACAGTTTCATGATTGTGACTCTCATACTTTTTGAGTTACTTGCAACACAAGTTACTGGTAGTCAGAAGGACAGACTTACAAGGGCAAATCTATATGCCCACATCATTCAATGCATAAAATTGTTCATGTTCTGCTTTGTTTTAAACTTAAATTAATAGTAATTTGTGTACCTCTTTCCCTTTTGTCTCTCCTCTCTCGAACCATTCCACGGTGACACTCTTTGCTTCATTGTTTAAACCACTAATCACAGCAGAGTGAACACGACCTAAAAATAATAAAAAACAATCACAGTGCCACGTTATTTAACCCAGGAAGCAGTCATCGAGCGTGATTAATATAAGTTGGAAGAACTTGTTTCACAATCGATGTAAAAAACATTGTAAATAAGTTTAAACTAAACTAAATTTAACCCTTTTCTCCATATATACGCATTTTTATGCATGTGCAACCAGTGTAGGTCCAGATCAGCCGGCACATCTGTACCATCTGATCAGGATCTGCACTGGTCGATTTTGGTCAGAAATAACCTGCCAAATCAAAAAGCAAACAGTATAGATCCTGATCAGACGGCACAGATGCAATAAAGATGTATCTATGAAAGAAAGGGATAATGACAAGATTGATGCTCAGTGCAAGCACACTTGTGTCACCAGCAGGGTCCAGGCCTTTGGCAATTAATTGGAAAAATAAAATGATTAAATTACAATTACTTTGCTGAAAAACAAGTAATCAATTACATTACAATTACAGTACTTTTCAAATGTAATGATTAAATTAAAATTTCTTTGGCAATGTATTACATTTTGATTATTTTTATACATTAGGTGAGCAAGTTTGATGAAGAAATATTAAGAAATGGCAAAGTTATACTTATAGCCAACATTAATTTTTTGTGACAAAATCTAATACAATCTAATAGCACAATTCTGTAAAATCATGTGAACTTGATCTCTCGAATTTTGCATCATCAAGCTCATGTTGTCATAAGCAATGTAATTTGAAAGACTGATTAACAAATATCAAGAATAGGCAAAGAAATAACCGATAATAATTGTTTGTGACAAATTCCAAGATAAGTACAAAAAGGGGCATTAATATAAGTCTTTCAAATGTGACCATGGCCAAAGAATTTGGCATCACCACAAAACGTGTAGTTATAAGCAGAGGTGTAGAATTCCACTCAACCGCTCGCCATGGCGAGTAAATGATCTGTTGGGTCGAGCGAGCGGCCAAAGAACTCGACCAACGGGGTGTAGAAATTTTTCAGCAATGCTCATCTGTGTTCTTCGGAAAATGAAATATTTTCACTTTGTTTACAAAATTCAATTCAATTTTCCGGTATATTTGGCCAATTTCCGGTGTATTCAGAATGTTTCTGATGTAAAGGTAACAGCAACAATTTATTTTTATCCTAACAAGGTATCCCAAATCAGAACAAGGCTGCGAGTGCACGTATTTTCCCTCCATACGTCAAAATGTCGAAAATTTTAAAAAATGTACGGACGTGTGTACTTTCTGTAAGGGCGAGTGCACTTTTTCATTTACTAGACCTGCAGGGCGAATGGGTAAAAATAAATTGAACAACTCTGATAAGCAATATACAAGTGTAAATCTGACAATCTACAACATATTTATATGAATCATAGGATGATCAAGTACAACAATATCAAATGTTATCAGACATCTTGTATCACGATACATAGTTTCTGGTGATATTTATTATTAGCTCTTACTAAAAATACTAACATTATTTTATCACAATTACATCAGTTTGGTGTATAAACGATATACACTGGTCAAAAGTTCTAAGTGCACACTTTTTAATTTTGAATATCTTAAAGTAAACTTATTCAAATTGAATGAAAGTTTGACTTAATGTTAATAATGATCAAACAATAATAATTTTTTGAAAACCGTGCATATGTTTTACGTTTTACGTCATCCACGTCGGCATACGCTTTTAATGCATTATCCCCGTGCGGCAAGCGAAATTTATTTTTTTACAATCGTTTTTGTTTTTCACATGTTCACCGACTCCAGACAAACACGAAAAACACACCAACAAATTGTAACCATGGAACGGTTGACATCAGCAGACAACGACATTGCCGTCAAAATTATTTTCACAGGCACAACTTCAAATTTGTTGTAAAAAATCTTGATGGTTTTCGTAAATGCAAAAGAAATACCTTATTTTTGCATTTTTTATTAATTTAAGAAGAAAATCAAACGATATTATTTTCTAGATTGATTACGTTGCTTACGTTGAACGCTGATGTTACTCAATGACGTCATTAAATATATACGGAAAACAACGATTACTCGAAAAAATTAGTGTAACATTTGTTGGATAAGTGTCCAATAAATAAAAATTTAAAACTGAAATTTATAGAAATTTAATAAACTTCAAAATCTAATTATTCGAAAATGACGCTTATTTTGTCAAAAGGCGTATCCAAAAACTGGTCAATTTTATCGAAATGAATAATTTTTTTTCGTTTGGAAAGGCTGTTACACATATATCATAGAGAATTGTATAATCCCAAACTGCTAGAAAAATAAAAAAACTTTTGGCACAAAACATTGTGTGAAAAATGGAATTTTCTCCTTGAAATCCTGTAAAAACGTTATGGATAAAATAAAGTTGAGTCTGTTGGCTCATCGTGCCCAGCAGACCATTACAAAGCTACAGAAAGCTATTTCAGTGCAATGGAATGGCAAACTACAATATTCCCTTTAAATTTGCACGAAATTTAAATTATACAGAGATGAGAAAACGATCACAAATGATAGCCGATGCAATGATAATTAACTTGAGAATTGCTTTCTAAGAACAAGTGAGCTAAAGTATTATTATTTTTTAATCTGGTTAAGCAGACTTAAAATTTTTGGTGTGCTTTTATAGAATATTGATTCTTCTTCATTGTTATTTACACTATTTTGAAAGATTCAATCAAATAATTGGAAAAATAAACGTTTATCAAGTGTGCACTTAGAACATTTGACTAGTGTACACTAGGGATGGGTATCGTTAGATTTTAACCGATTCCGATACCTACTCGATTCTTTTTAACCGATTCCGATTCTTACCGATTCCGATACCAATTACTATACACACATAAACAGTAAAGGATCATAGTAGATCTACACAGGGTAGGGTAAGTTGGTAACAAGTGTTACCGTTTCTTAGTAATTGTCAACCATTGATTGACTATAATTGAAAACAACTACTCTTATACAGTTTTTTTTCCTTTTAATGATTGTCAAGAAAACAAGTGGTCAAAACTCTTAAACATTTTTTTTCAAGAAAATAACCATATAAACCTTGGTTGGGTCAAGTCTTGAGCGTTCTGCAGTGACTGTGTCTCCAGCAGTGCTGAAGACACGTTCACTGGGAACGCTGCTGGACAGTACGCAGAGATATTTAGATGCCAGTTTTTACCCGATTACCTGGCATTTTTTGTTTATGACGATCGGATGACGTAAGCCTACCATTTATCGCCCATAGGGATGAGCGTATTCGCTCAATACCTCGGAGACGATTTTACACGAACCGGTTTCCGCTTTGCTTCGGCAGTTAGGGTTGGCCTACGGAAAGGCCATAGGCGTAATTGCTCAATACCCCACACACTTTGCGAGGAGTAAAACCGAAAGTATCATTTTAAAATTGTAAGTTTTCGGCGTGTTTTTACCATTTCCATGCGAGTTAAAAGCTTTTAAAATTGTTAGGCAAATAAGATTACGTAGGAATCGTTTAAAAGAACCGGTTCCATAAAAATGAAACGATACCGAGTATACGATACCTCGAGGAACCGGGACTAACTGGTTCCCAAGTACCGGTGCTCATCCCTAGTGTACACCTTACTTCTATTGCATGGGTAAACATTAAGATCTAGAACAGCTTGCACATCTATGCAAACT
Organism: Corbicula japonica; assembly: GCA_038501625.1. Taxonomy (NCBI): domain Eukaryota; kingdom Metazoa; phylum Mollusca; class Bivalvia; order Venerida; family Cyrenidae; genus Corbicula; species Corbicula japonica. The sequence goes on from JAZAYU010000142.1 coordinate 960,373, forward strand.
GATCACTATCTACACTGTTTGCCTTTAGTTGGGTTATAATTTCTGACCATAAAGTAAACGGTTGCAGATCCAGATTAGATGGCACTGGTGTGTTGGCTGATCCGCATTTATACTGGTATCTTGTGACAAAAGGTACTAGGTAGATGTTTATCCATGGATTAGTTGCTAGTGTTAATAGTGTCGACACTAGTGAACTGATTAATGTGTAATTTAAACTGAACAAGGTGTTTGTATTGTGAAAAATTTAAGGAGGATTGCCAAAAAAATAAAAATGCTATTCAAAATGAAGTCCAATAATGTTGTTTTTACATTATTTTATCAACTGACAGATACCATAGCACAATATTTTCTCTCAGTACAAGAAAAAAAAAAGAACAGTGACTCATCAGGTGTTACATATTTTAGTTTTTTTGACAGAATAAGGGCTATAAAAAAGGTAGGGGGTCAGCACCTTTTGTGAAGGAAGGGGATGGAAAAACATACCAATTTCAAATTTTATCAGTCTATTATTAGTTAAAACATATTTTATTGCTCTATTTTATAAACTTTTCACACATGTAAATGTACAGTCATATTAACAAAATAAAATAGCAAATGGGTTGGGCCACAAGTTATGCCAACATTTGAGACAGCCCGTCCTGTATCAGTCTATTATTGTGTTGCCTAAGCAATTTAAGTTTACAAAAGTGTTAAAAGAAATAGAATAATCAAGTTGTATATAGTGTCAGTAGTAGTTTGTAACCCATGTTAACACTGTTATAGTATGCATGTAACTGGCTGCCAATTGTTTCTGACGACGGTGTTGAGTAGTATCTAGAGGGGAAAACAGTGTTCACCATGGCATTACCCCACCCACTGTAAGACGGCGGTATGTCTTGAGCTATACACGGTTCAAAACATTATATATCGCGTTTCTGATAAAGATTTATCCAAATTACAATAATGAATTTTACATAAACAATTTTACACAGCGCTTGGAAAACTCAATTGAATGAATCATGACATTTTACACGCATTATTTATGTTGGCAACAAAATGGAGTCGAACTCCGGAATGGGACACTTTAATTACGCACCATCAGTCCGTTGAATGTCAACGTTTATTCCAATTTTTAAGTGGCTAACATCCATTGTTTGACTCTGAACTACCTAATCAACCAACCAACATATTAAATCATCTGTTATTAAATAAATGTAAATTGTGCATTTCTTTCAGCTTCACCGCGCATTCGTTATGAATTTTTAAAACTCGCAATGCGCATGAACGGAAATCGGACTTACCCAAAATAAGGCAGAATATTTGTAGCGTTTGAAAAGAATCATAGAGAATTTCATCCATTTTCAAGAATATTTTAAACGCCGATGATGGAAACGATCAAATAAAGAGAACAATAAGTTTACCAGTTTTATCCGAAAGAAAAATTAAATAGGTAATCGTAATGTTTTAATGCCATCGCAGTTTACTTTAACTTGTAGAAGGGCAGTCCGTGCCGGGAGTTCCATTATTCATGATTTCCCGATATTCAATCTTAAAAATCTTGTAAATTGATTGAATTTATTTTTTATCATAATTTATTCTTCTTCTATCATTGCTTTAAAATTACTCTAAAACTTAAAAAATTGTTTCAACTTAATATATTAATGGTTAAAACATGGTCTATTTATCAAATTACAATCAATAATGCCGGTTAAAATCAATCTTTGAAAAAGCAACATATGCCGTTTAACTATTTTCAAATTATATCAAATGCACTTACCGATCCTCTAAAAGCTTTAACAATTCTTTTGTAATATCGTTGAAGAAATTGACGAGATATTGAAATAAACATGGCATGATATTGATGCTCGGGACCGTGCATGAATGGATTTCGATCATGAGTAGACCTACGACATGTTTGTAATGATATTGCCCATACTCGGAATCGAACCCGTACCTATTGGCCAGTACTGACTTTATGCGTGAAGACTTTCAACGACCACTACACCGCACAATAAGCGCTATCGTTGATTTCGAATGATATTGACCATTTCAGGAATCGAACCCTTACCGTTCGGCGAAATCGCCTAGCCATGTAACTCCGAACACGCTACCGAGTGAGCTAGTCGGAACAGCCCAATAAAGAGAGGTAAAAAATGTAATTCGCATAAATTCGCCCACTCCTTTTTTTTCTTCGCAGGATGAGATTTCGCTGGTGTTTTAATTCGCGCACTTGCCCTAGGGCGAAACACGCGAAAATTAAACAATCGCGAAATATAGCGATGCCGCAGTATAACGCGAAATATAAGGATACCACACTATAATCGCGAAATTTAATGATACCTCAGTATATGCTTACTTTGATCAACCTGGAAAAGAGACAAATATCATTTTATTCGTGATTCAAAGGAGGGTCGAATAGCATTCGAGTTTTTCTGGGAAATGGTCCCTAATTTATGTGATCGATGGAAATGTTGGATCACCTACCGTTTTCGGTGTCAATTTTCCCGTTGATATGAAACCCCGTAGGCGGCTGATATGATTGTAACGGGAGCGCAAGACGAGTTCCATATCAGAGTCCCCCCCGGCGTGTCAATGCTGTTTCAAAGTAAATGTTAAAATAATTTGTAAAATTTTGCGCCGCTCCGATGACAACACCAGGGGCACCTCAGAAAAATCTACAAGTTTATACGCAATGCTAAAATATAGGTTGACAGTTACGTTTTGCAGGCCTGCCAAATCTCCGGATTTTATCCGAAATCTCAGGATTTTAAGTTAATTCCCCGGATCTCCGGATTTATAGTCAAAATTCCGGATTTCTATAAAATTGCAAAAATATAGATTAATTAAACCTTATTTAAAAGTTGTGCAATTAAATAATAGTTATTCTGCTGCAGTCGCACATTTCCTGTTTATTACGAGATAACGAGGACGTGGTCAGTGACATGCTGCCTAAGTGCCTCTGGCACAACTATAATATAACCGCGTGTCATAAACTAAACCAGGGCCTTGACGTTGCACCTGCTTCTATCTATTTTCATCGCATGTTCTTTCTAATATTATCCTTGAAAACAGGCCTTAAGGGATTGCCACACTCCTCCCAACTTTGTTCATCGATAAAAAGAAAATTATCAAAATCTCAATATTGGCAAAATACCGTTAAACGAAACTTTGCACAAATGTATGTTATTAATGTATCTTTGTTTTGCAGATGGTAAGACACGTAAGAAGAGTAAAGAAAAATAGCGAGATCAGAAAATTCCCTAAACTTCTATTTACATAAATTCACAAAAACTAAACGACACAAAACATCATTTTAATTGCCCACATGAGTAATATGATACTGACAACAATTTATTGTGTCCTCGTGACTTTCATATGTAAACTTTACGAGATATAAGTAAAAGTGTGTTTGACCTTCAATTTTCTGGACGCTTCCTGGTCGCGTAAACGGATGACAATCACTAATTTCACTTTTAGTAGTTGACAATTTTTTACAAAGTACACAACATTTTCTTGTCAGTATCATTGCACTCACGTGGGAATTTAAAATTATGATTTTATCGCTTAGTTTTTGTGAATTTATGTTAATAGAATTTTAAGGGATTTTTAGGTCTAGCTTTTTTTCTTTACCTTTCTAACGTGTCTTACTGTATGCAAAATAAAGATACATTAGTAACATTCATTTGTGCAAAGTTTCATTAAACGGCATTTTGCCATTATTGAGATTTTGATAATTTTCTTTTTATCGATGAACAAAGTTGGGAGGAGTGTGGCAATCCCTTAATAGGCTTAACAGAAAGTTTAAAAATGAATGATAAAAAAAGATCAAAGTCAACTTAAAACAAGTTCTTTAACCATTTCTATGAAAATCGGTAAAATTCATTCATAAGAATATGAGAAAAATATTATCATCATCATCTATCATCATCAATCATCATCATCTAACCTCATCCTCATCATTTGTGTTCAGTCATAGTTAACACCAACAACAAGACAATAAAACAACAACAACAACAACATCATAATTTTCACCATATATTGACATATTCAGACAAAATCTCCGGATATTTAATGAAGAAGTTTTGGCGGGCCATGATCTTTAGGTATTCTAATCGCAAAACATGGCTTTAGATCAAGTTATGTAATTTAGTAGCAATTATAACTATCGATAGGTCTTCTGCATTTTTAGGGTGGGGGGGGGGGGAGGGGGGGGGGGGGGGGGGTATCAAACGAGGAGGTTGCGCATCAGAAGTGTAATGCATTTACGTTGCACATTTGTAAGTAACAATTTTACCTTTGTGAAACCTATGTTTGGTCATAACAAAAAAAAAATCTTCGTAATGAATGATAGTTCAAAAGTTTGAAGTAACACTATTATCAAACAGAAGTTACCGTTTAATATACTCGTAGCACCGAGGTACCGTAATACCGGATAAACACAAAAAAAAGGTTAATTTCTAATTTTACGCACAGGAAAGTAGATAATGAAGTCGATCATTATTTGTCCCTGAACTTTCATGTTAAGGGTCAGGGTTCTGGTAAAATTTACCATAAAAGTATCGCACATAGCCCCCCCCCCCCCCACACACACACGTTAATATCTAATTATACTACTAGAATTCCGCTTCGGACTGCATTATGCCTATAGCGCGCTCCCGACGCTCAGAAAAGTAATTTAAGATTGTTTTAATATTTCAAGTAAACTTTAAATCTTGTCATTACTACACACGATATCAAGGGCCAAACATCTTGCGGAATTTAAATGGTTAAATTCGATATAAATATTCGTTGAAATTACGTAAGGTCTGTTGATTTAAAACATTAGTTAACACTTTTAGAAAACCGTACTGAATTCCTACCGTTTGCTGTTAAAGTTCGAATACATTTGGACCAAAGTTTGAGAAATAATGGTTTTGAATAACTCCATTCAAGGTTATGATTTTCATTAGCATTCGTTGTGTTCAATTAATGTTGTTGTTTTTTAAATTGTTGTTGTTGTTGTTTCTTTTAAATTTGAATACATATATGTACAAAATGTGATTTTTTTCTTCATTTTTTTCATGTAAAGTGTTATGTAATTTAAACAAAATTGGGTGACTACTGATTCCCATCCACATCTTCATTTGCACAGTTATTTTTCAATTCAGTCATATACAGTTTCAAAAGTTGATGTTCAGAAAGTTGAAAATTTGCAGTTTGCTAAGGTCCCGTCATAAGTCTTGAGAAATACACCAGGCACTTTGTTTGTGTGTTTTTTTTCTTTTGTATAAAGTTCGTATTTTAAGCACGCGGCCTGAAAGAAAGAGTCATGGGTCTTAAACCTTTTCTTTACGATCATCTACACATCCTGCTTAATCGTCGGTGCAAGTTTGTTAGAAATCCCCCCGGTAGTTACCGAAGAGTTGATTCCACAATATTTAATTACAAAAATTAACAAAGGGTCATAAATCTATGAAAATGGTCAGAGGAAAAAATGTTTCCTTTACGATCACCTACACATCCGGCTTGATCATCTGTGCAAGTTCGAAAGAACCCCCACCCTCTCATAGTTTATGAGAAGTTGACAAAATTTCATTATTGAAATTAATAAGGGGCCATAACTCAAGTAAAAATCGCGAAGGAAATTTTTTCCGTACGATAGTCTACACATTCTGCTTGATCATCTGTGCAAGTTTGAACGATATCCGATTGATAGTTAATGAGGAGTTGATGCAACAAGATTTGGGGGACGTACGGACGAGTGCAACTCTGCATGCCTCCCACTTCGTGAGGTCATAAACATCCGTATTCTATGTAATTATATACAATTGTGTCAATTATATAGATCTATATATAATATGATTCTTTTAGAACGACGATTCCAATGGTGAATTTTCGCATATTTTGATAGATCGGAATAATATCAGTGACTTTACACAATTTTTACTTTATTTTTGTTCTCTCCCTTAACATCGATGCACGATTGTACGATGGTGAAATCACGATGGCATGATGATGAAAACACGAAGGCACAATGGTGAAACAGCGATGGTACGATGGTGAAACAACAATGGCACAATGATGAAACCGCGATATTACATGTTTTCACCATCGTGGCATTGTGGTTTCACCATCCTGCCTTCGCGTTTTCACCATAGTGCCATCGTACCATCGATGGTACAATGGTGAAACAACGATATGGCACTATGGTGAAACAACGATGGTGAAACCACGATGGTACGATGATGAAACCGCGATATTAAATCGTGTTTTCACTATCGTGCCATCGTGGTTTCACTATCCTGCCTTCGCGTTTTTATCATTGTGCCATCGTGCATCGCGGTAAAGGGAGAGAAAAAAATTAGTTTGTCCATACGAAACACCGCAATTTCTCGATAGAAATAACAGTACTTTGTTAAGATGGGTAACAAAATCTATAACTACGAGGTACAGTCAGAAAGTTCCCGGACTGGTCCTTTTAAACACATTATTGACGTCGGATCGTCATAAAATTTACCATGCATGTATTTCTATTTAAATCTAATATCAACAGGTAAGAAAAAGTAGGTTTTTACAAGTATTTGAATTTATTTTTTTTACAATTAGCATGTTATAACCGTTATAAGGAGCACTTCAGAATTTGCCTTATTTTGCAATGAGATGACTATTTTCTTTTTAAAGTTTCTCAAAATAACGGCGCCAAAATGTTTTGATTTTTCCGCATCACGTCAACCAAACGTTACTACTAAACAATAACAAAATTCCAGTGTGACCGGTGGACGTATCGCCATTTTGTGAAGTATAATTTCCACCCTGTAAAAATTCTGTAGCAAGAAAATGACAACGTTAATTGAACGTACGGAGCAGCGGAAAGTGATTAAATTATGTGCGATGTCTGGCATGACCTCGACGGATGCTTTGAAATTCATGCATCAGAAGGATGGTGTTATTCCAAGACTCTTGTGTTTGAGTGCTACAAACGTTTCCGGAAAGGTAGGGCGGATATCGAGGATAATGCGCAAAGCGGAAGGCCGGGAAATGATGTGCGCTCAGTCAAAAAGGTTAAGGACGTCCTAGCAACTGTTTGGCGCAAGTCTCTTGATGATATTGCTGACACTGTCGGGTTGAGTCATGGAACTGTCAATAAAATAGTGACCCAGGACTTGAACATAAATAAGGTATGTGAGCGCTGGGTTCCTCGTCTGCTGACAGATGAAATGAAACCAAGCCGTGTGAACGTCATATGAACGTCATCGACGTCGCGGAAGTGCTCCGTACATGACATAGTGGGTTATTCTAATGGATCAGAAAACATGTTTATGTTTATTTTACATATATTTATATGTTCTTGCAGTGGAATCATCATATTTTATGTCATATATTTAATTACTGAATCATACGGAAAATAAAAAAATATATCATGACAGTCCGGGAACTTTTTGACTGTACCTCGTAGTTATAATAAAATAATAAATTATTGTAAGTTCTTTTTAAATTCAGTAACAGATTAAATCTAAACAAAGACCGAAGATACCATATACCTTAGCGTGCCCCAAATGTCTTTTGAACACGACAGTCGGGCTTATTAAGGTGAACATTTTGTGTGAAGTTATGGCAGGTTCTGGTATTCAACAATCGGGCTATATCTCCGATTGCAAAAGAAAAATAACTGCTAAAGTCTTGGTCTGTCATGATAATAGATATGAATAAGGCTTTCGCAGTTATCTTTCATAAAGTAAAGTTTATGAAGGTGTGGGGAAATCTTGTATAAGAACCTAGAAGCTGGATTTGTTTCTTTTATCCCTGTCATCGTGTTCTTGCTGATTTGACCCCAGGAGCTCAGGAGAACCCGCCATTTGGCTTGGCAATGCCATTAGCTTCTTATGTTTTTATGTTTGTATGTTTTTCTTGTTGAGATGATGGAATATGTTGGATTTATTTCACCAAGACAACTTGTACTTGTGTGTTGATATGAGAAAATGTTAGGACAAGTGTGAGGCTGGTGCACCCTAGAAACTGGTTTAAACCACAGTAACAATCTATTTTTGCCACTGACCGTTCCAAGGCGGTAACCCAAATATTTCTCATTTCCGTTAATTGTTTGTGGCGTCTTATTTGAATTGACCTACTCATAACAAACATGCTCTCTTTTCCTCTCTTCTTATCGCTGCGCGGGAAGGCTGTGTTTTGTGAGTGTGGCGATTCCTGATATGCATATTTCACATTTTTTTATAATAATTGCTCCGTGGATTTGCGGTAGCGAGAATTTCCCAAGAAAAATAACTGCGAAAGACTTAGCTATTCATGGTAATAGGAATGAATAAGGATTTCGCAGTTATCTTTCATATGAAAGATAAATTATTTGAGATAGCGTCTTAAAGCTTCCATTGCTGGCGGCACAGTGTTGCACGAAAGAACTTCCAAGTATAGTTTTGTGGTCAGCTTTGTTACTTCTTTTCGCGACGAACCAGTCGGTTTGAATGGAAAAGTAAAAGTAAGTGGACCGAGGTTAAAAGTAAGTGGACCGAGGTTAAAAGTAAGTGGACCGAGGTTAAAAGTAAGTGGACCGAGGTTGGGGTTTCCTTAGAATAGCCCACCACCGGCCGAAGACGTGACATCGGTAGAAGACGTGACATTTTCGTCTAATTCTGAGAGTGCTCATTATGTTCCAATACGGTTTTAAATGTTGTTGTTTTTTTTACCCACGTTATAGCAACTTCAGAAAACTTTTATCGGTGAGTGTGCTGTATGATTATTTAGTCTGAACGGAGAGTGTAAACAACATTCCCTTAAGCGTAGGCTATACATTTCGTCACAACAAATGAAAAAAAAAGTAGTTGTCAGTCATTTTTTAACTACTGCTACTGTTGTTTTTTTTAAACGTTAAACCCCATCTTTTTTCATTCTAACAACACCGTTTCTTTGTGCTTTTAATTGAAAATATTGCTTAAGTTTGCCAATATTTGTTTCCTTGCAAACTATAAGTACCACAATCAAAGAATTTCAATTATAGTACGCAATCGACATCTTGACAGTCACGTGACAGACCAGTTAATTTAAATATGATATCAGCAAAAAGTTTTACAATTTTGACACCACAATGTTTTTTGACGCGTTTTGATCAGCGGACAAATTTTTAATTCGCCCAAATCTGCCATTATATCATTCTTTGTTATAACCACCATGTATCATGTGACTGTCTAATTATCAGTAATCAGTTATACTGCCTGACATTTACAAATACCAATAACGCTTATTTATTATTTCTTTACACTTCATTATTTAGGCCAAGGCCCAAGATCATAAAACTAAGATTGGTGACCGGTATCAAATCTATATCATCTGATTGGCTGAAACGGCGACCAGTCGCAATTTCAACCACTCAGATGCTTGAGATTTATTGACTGGTATCCAGATTTATTTTTATGATATCGGACACAGGTAATTCTGAAGAGATCATGACGGAACCATGATGAAAGACCGGATTTTCTGTCCCGTTCACTATCGTTGGTACCTTCAAAACTTTAACTTTATCTGTTACATTAAAACTACTCATAACGACCACCCCGAAATTAAGACAATCTCAATAACAAGTTACAAAGTCCAGTGTTTCAGTTTTGCACTATTTTCTATCCTGGAATCCAGACCACACCACTATTTAGTCAACATTTGTCCCGACTCAGAGATCATCTTAATAGACGGGTTTCATTGTACCCAGGTATGCGTACTATCATTTATCTATCACACTGTTGCGAATCGTTGTCAACTTTCTGTTACTCGTTATCAAACGTTGGTTCATTGATTTCATCGATTTTCTCTACCGTTTCATTCGGAATTTCTGTCAATAGACCGCGGTTGATTGAACTTAAATGTAATAAAACATAGACTTCATAACTGTGGACGGGTTTGGGTATTTATTGTTAGAAGAGCTGAAAGAATGATCTTAAAGATTACATTAAATATACTGGTTGTTGATCGCACGGTTTAAAAGGTATGAAAATACTTCAGACTACGTTAAAGGGAAAGTAAAACAGTCGGATTATACCTGTATAATGTGCCATTGGGATTTGCTTTAAGGGATTTAAAACAACGTATAATCTCGGCAAATATGTACAAACGCTTATTAAATACAAATATATGCTGGAATTACTTTTAAATATACACTCAAACGTTGGGAAGGTACATTAAATCCACGCATGACGAGAACATGTGAATAGCGAACAATGCAAACATGAAACCAAACTGTCAATATCAAGTTCAAATAACTCGGACTTGATATATGTAGGGCACTTGACAAAAATTGTTCCTAAAGTCAGTTTTTTAAAGATTAAAATGTGACAATTGTGGCGACTTCTGAAAACATATATACAAGGATACCTTGAATGGAACTTAAAGCAAAGAAAATGGCAGAGTTTACGGTAGGATCAATTGATTCGGGAGAATACGCCGGAATCGACACTCATACTGAAAATGCAAGCTCTAGCTCTGCTGAAATGGTATGGGAGGACAGGGTTCGAACCCTGAAAGACATCGTCGCTAATGGAAAATATCCGTGTGTAGTGAAAATTAAGTCGTCTGAAGTTTGGAAGTATTGCGGTGGAAGCTCGAACTTGAGTCCGCCAGGCTCCTCTGCTTCTACCGAGGAGGAAATACTGCACGTCCTGGAGTTGAGGAGACATAAAATGGTTGTTTGTGTCAAGTTGCAGTGGGACCGACGGACCGGGGAATACGTGAAAACCGACAAGTCGGCCGATATTAAAGTCACACAGAAAGGTAATTACCTCGGTAGCTTTTGTAGTCTTGAATGTTTTCATATCAAACAATAACAGGCTAAATAGTCACATTGAAAACTGTAAATAAATATTTGAAACATATCAAAATACTTAACTAAAGTAAGAAGCTTGGATTTTGTTTAAGTTTACGGTTTAAGTCTTAGTTAAAACTCCGTAACCCAGTGTTTATACAATATCGTAGTTGTTAGTTGACCCGAAATCTTTAGTTGAGTTTATCAAAAACAAATATGATTCCTTTAATCATCAAACACATCAAAACTCATCCGGGTGACCCCTTCTTTAAATAAAATATCTCCGGCACCTAGGAGACACGGCCTTCTCCAAGGCTGATAAATTGCCAGATAAACATAACAGGGCAAACCAGAATGACTATAAACGTTAAATATCCGTTACATAACACGGCATTAAATGACGCTTAACCCGAGGCATCTCCATTTACGCAGCTTTCTTTTGTTGACCCCACAAAAGTGGCAGCTTGAGGTCATTTTCATGCAACAAAAGACTGGAAAATAAATGGTCCACATTTGTAGGTAAACAGATAAATATTGCTGCAACTTACATAAACTTACGCTGAAGAGAAAAAGTGCCTTCGGTAATATTGTCCAAAATGTTACTTGTTGCCATATTTTGAAAGATAGATCACAATTGTATATTATTATCTTAAAGCTAACAGGTGATTTTGTTACACAATTTGACTATAACAAATTATTTAACCGTGAAATAATGCACAGTAAAGAATGTCGTCTGCTCACCATCTTGTCGTAATTTTGAAGGATTTGACGCTGGCGTCCCGAAGGCATCATATCCAATGACGTGCGTCAGTCTTTTGAGGTTATTACATGTTTGACGATTGCTTTATAATATAAAGGCACTGACATAAGAAGTGAAGAGCATAAACTACACATTGCAGTATTAACATCCCGTTGAAAATTTTAACAAAAGCAAATTGACGCGTGGATGGGGTCAGTTTACACCAGGTATTCATAAGCTATTGAAAACCCTATTACTGTACATACATTGTCATAACAGTTATCACTGCAATCAGAATACCACGGGGAACATCCAGTTATTACACTTGTCATGTCAGTCAGAATACCACGGCGAACATCAAGTTATTACACTTGTCATGTCAGTCAGAATACCACGGGGAACATCCAGTAATTACACTTTTCATATCAGTCAGAATACCACGGGGAACATCCAGTTATTATACTTGTCATGTCAGTCAGAAAATCACGACGAACATCTAGTTATTACACTTGTCACGTCAGTCAAAATACCACGGGGAACATCCAGTTATTACTTGTCATGTCAGTCACAATAACACGGGGAACATCCAGTTATTACACTTGTCATGTCAGTCAGAATACCACGGGGAACATCCAGTTATTAAACTTGTCATGTCAGTCACAATACCAGGGGGAACATCCAGTTATTACACTTGTCATGTCAGTCACAATTACACGTGGAACATCCAGTTATTACACTTGTCATGTCAGTCAATATACCACGGGGAACATCCAGTTATTACACTTGTCATGTCAGTCACAATAGGAAGGGGAACATCCAGTTATTACACTTGTCATGTCAGTGAGAATACCACGGGGAACATCCAGTTATTACACTTGTCATGTCAGTCACAATACCACGGGGAACATCCAGTTATTACTTGTCATGTCAGTCACAATAACACGGGGAACATCCAGTTATTACACTTGTCATGTCAGTCACAATACCACGGGGAACATCCAGTTATTAAACTTGTCATGTCAGTCAAAATACCATGGGGAACATCCAGTTATTACACTTGTCATGTCAGTCACAATACCACGTGGAAAATCCAGTTATTACACTTGTCATGTCAGTCAGAATACCACGGGGCACATCCATATTACACTTGTCACGTCAGTCAGAATACCACGGGCACATCCAGTTATTACACTTTTCACGTCAGTCAGAATACCACGGGGCACATCCAGTTATTACACTTGTCGTGTCAGTCAGAATACCACGGGGCACATCCAGTTATTACACTTGTCGTGTGAGTAAGAATACCACGGGGAACATCCAGTTATTACACTTGTCATGTCAGTCAGAATACCACGGAGAACATCCAGTTATTACACTTGTCATGTCAGTCACAATACCACGGGGAACATCCAGTTATTACACTTGTCATGTCAGTCAGAAAACCACAGGGAACATTCAGTTATAACACTTGTCATGTCAGTCAGAATACCACGGGAACATCCAGTTATTACACTTGCTATGACATTCAAAATTGAACAGGGAACACACAAGTTATTACACTGTCATATCAGTCCGAATACCACGGGGAACATCCAGTTATTACACTTGCCATGACATTCACAATTCAACAGGGAACACACAGTTATTACACTTGTCATGTCAGTCAGAATACCTCGGGGAACACACAGTTATTACACTTGTTATGTCAGTCAGAATACCACGGGGAACAGCCAGCTATAACACTTGTCATGTCAGTGAGAATACCACGGGGAACATCCAGTTATTACACTTGTCATCTCAGTCAGAATACCACGGGGAACATCCAGTTATTACACTTGTCATGTCAGTCAGAATACCACGGGGAACATCCAAGTTATTACACTTGTCATGTCAGTCAGAATGCCACGGGGAACATCCAGTTATTACACTTGTCATGTCAGTCACAATACCACGGGGAACATTCAGTTACAACACTTGTCATGTCAGTCAGAATACCACGGGGAACATCCAGTTATTACACTTGCTATGACATTCAAAATACAACAGGGAACACACAGTTATTACACCTTGTCATGTCAGTCAGAATACCACGGGGAACACCCAGTTATTACACTTGTTATGTCAGTCAGAATACCACGGGGAACATCCAGCTATTACACTTGTCATGTCAGTGAGAATACCACGGGGAACATCCAGTTATTACACTTGTCATGTCAGTAATAATACTACGGGGAACATCCAATTATTACACTTGTCATGTCAATAGGAATACCACGGATAACATCCAGTTATTACACTTGTCATGTCAGTAAGAATACCATGGGGGAACAGTCAGTTATTACACTTGTCATGTCAGTCCGAATACCACGGGGAACATCCAGTTATTACACTTGTCATGTCAGTAAGAATACCACGGACAACATCCAGTTATTACACTTGTCATGTCAGTAGGAATATCACGGGTAACATCCAGTTATTACAATGTCATGTCAGTAAGAATACCACGGGGAACATCCAGTTATTACACTTGTCATGTCAGTACGAATACAGAATTACACTTGTCATGTCAGTCCGAATACCACGGGAAACATCCAGTTATTAAACTTGTCATGTCAGTAAGAATACCACAGGGAACATCCAGTTATTACACTTGTCATGTCAGTCACAATACCACGGGGAACATTCAGTTATTACACTTGTCATGTTAGTCAGAATATCACAGGGAACATTAAGTAATCACACTTGTCATGTTAGTCAGAATATCACAGGGAACATCAAGTAATTACACTTGTCATGTTAGTCACAATATCATAGGGGACATCCGGTTATTACACTTGTCATGTCAGTCAGAATACCACGGCGAACATCCAGTTATAACACTTGTCATGTCAGTCGGAATACCACGGGAAACATCCAGTTATTACACTTGTCATGTCAGTCGGAATACCACGGGGAATACCAGTTATTACACTTGTCATGTCAGTCGGAATACCATGGGGGACATCCAGTTATTACACTTGTCATGTCAGTCGGAATACCATGGGGGAACAGTCAGTTATTACACTTGTCATGTCAGTCCGAATACCACGGGGAACATCCAGTTATTACACTTGTCATGTCAGTAAGAATACCACGGACAACATCCAGTTATTACACTTGTCATGTCAGTAGGAATATCACGGGTAACATCCAGTTATTACAATGTCATGTCAGTAAGAATACCACGGGGAACATCCAGTTATTACACTTGTCATGTCAGTAAGAATACAGAATTACACTTGTCATGTCAGTCCGAATACCACGGGGAACATCCAGTTATTAAACTTGTCATGTCAGTAAGAATACCACAGGGAACATCCAGTTATTACACTTGTCATGTCAGTCACAATACCACGGGGAACATTCAGTTATTACACTTGTCATGTTAGTCAGAATATCACAGGGAACATCAAGTAATCACACTTGTCATGTTAGTCAGAATATCACAGGGAACATCAAGTAATCACACTTGTCATGTTAGTCACAATATCATAGGGGACATCCGGTTATTTCACTTGTCATGTCAGTCAGAATACCACGGCGAACATCCAGTTATTACACTTGTCATGTCAGTCAGAATACCACGGGAAACATCCAGTTATTACACTTGTCATGTCAGTCGGAATACCACGGGGAACATCCAGTTATTACACTTGTCATGTCAGTCAGAATACCACGGAGAACATCCAGTTATTACACTTTTCATGTCAGTCACAATACCACGGGGAACATCCAGTTATTACACTTGTCATGTCAGTCAGAAAACCACAGGGAACATTCAGTTATAACACTTGTCATGTCAGTCCGAATACCACGGGAACATCCAGTTATTACACTTGCTATGACATTCAAAATTGAACAGGGAACACACAATTATTACACCTGTCATATCAGTCCGAATACCACGGGGAACATCCAGTTATTACACTTGCCATGACATTCACAATTCAACAGGGAACACACAGTTATTACACTTGTCATGTCAGTCAGAATACCTCGGGGAACACACAGTTATTACACTTGTTATGTCAGTCAGAATACCACGGGGAACAGCCAGCTATAACACTTGTCATGTCAGTGAGAATACCACGGGGAACATCCAGTTATTACACTTGTCATGTCAGTCAGAATACCACGGGGAACATCCAGTTATTACACTTGTCATGTCAGTCAGAATACCACGGGGAACATCCAGTTATTACACTTGTCATATCAGTCAGAATGCCACGGGGAACATCCAGTTATTGCACTTGTCATATCAGTCACAATACCACGGGGAACATTCAGTTACAACACTTGTCATGTCAGTCAGAATACCACGGGGAACATCCAGTTATTACACTTGCTATGACATTCAAAATACAACAGGGAACACACAGTTATTACACCTGTCATGTCAGTCAGAATACCACGGGGAACACCCAGTTATTACACTTGTTATGTCAGTCAGAATACCACGGGGAACATCCAGCTATTACACTTGTCATGTCAGTCAGAATACCACGGGGAACATTCAGTTATTACACTTGTCATGTCAGTAATAATACTACGGGGAACATCCAATTATTACACTTGTCATGTCAATAGGAATACCACGGATAACATCCAGTTATTACACTTGTCATGTCAGTAAGAATACCATGGGGGAACAGTCAGTTATTACACTTGTCATGTCAGTCCGAATACCACGGGGAACATCCAGTTATTACACTTGTCATGTCAGTAAGAATACCACGGACAACATCCAGTTATTACACTTGTCATGTCAGTAGGAATATCACGGGTAACATCCAGTTATTACAATGTCATGTCAGTAAGAATACCACGGGGAACATCCAGTTATTACACTTGTCATGTCAGTAAGAATACAGAATTACACTTGTCATGTCAGTCCGAATACCACGGGAAACATCCAGTTATTAAACTTGTCATGTCAGTAAGAATACCACAGGGAACATCCAGTTATTACACTTGTCATGTCAGTCACAATACCACGGGGAACATTCAGTTATTACACTTGTCATGTTAGTCAGAATATCACAGGGAACATCAAGTAATCACACTTGTCATGTTAGTCAGAATATCACAGGGAACATCAAGTAATTACACTTGTCATGTTAGTCACAATATCATAGGGGACATCCGGTTATTACACTTGTCATGTCAGTCAGAATACCACGGCGAACATCCAGTTATAACACTTGTCATGTCAGTCGGAATACCACGGGAAACATCCAGTTATTACACTTGTCATGTCAGTCGGAATACCACGGGGAATACCAGTTATTACACTTGTCATGTCAGTCGGAATACCATGGGGGACATCCAGTTATTACACTTGTCATGTCAGTCGGAATACCATGGGGGAACAGTCAGTTATTACACTTGTCATGTCAGTCCGAATACCACGGGGAACATCCAGTTATTACACTTGTCATGTCAGTAAGAATACCACGGACAACATCCAGTTATTACACTTGTCATGTCAGTAGGAATATCACGGGTAACATCCAGTTATTACAATGTCATGTCAGTAAGAATACCACGGGGAACATCCAGTTATTACACTTGTCATGTCAGTAAGAATACAGAATTACACTTGTCATGTCAGTCCGAATACCACGGGAAACATCCAGTTATTAAACTTGTCATGTCAGTAAGAATACCACAGGGAACATCCAGTTATTACACTTGTCATGTCAGTCACAATACCACGGGGAACATTCAGTTATTACACTTGTCATGTTAGTCAGAATATCACAGGGAACATCAAGTAATCACACTTGTCATGTTAGTCAGAATATCACAGGGAACATCAAGTAATCACACTTGTCATGTTAGTCACAATATCATAGGGGACATCCGGTTATTACACTTGTCATGTCAGTCAGAATACCACGGCGAACATCCAGTTATAACACTTGTCATGTCAGTCGGAATACCACGGGAAACATCCAGTTATAACACTTGTCATGTCAGTCGGAATACCACGGGGAATACCAGTTATTACACTTGTCATGTCAGTCGGAATACCATGGGGAACATCCAGTTATTACACTTGTCATGTCAGTCGGAATACCACGGGGAACATCCAGTTATTACACTTGTCATGTCAGTAAGAACACCACGGGGAACATCCAGTTATAACACTTGTCATGTCAGTAAGAATACAGAATTACACTTGTCATGTCTGTCGGAATACCACGGGGAACATCCAGTTATTACACTTGTCATGTCAGTAAGAATACCACGGGGAACATCCAGTTATTACACTTGTCATGTGAGTTACAATACCACGGGGAACATTCAGTTATTACACATGTCATGTCAGTCAGAATATCACAGGGAACATCAAGTAATCACACTTGTCATGTTAGTCACAATATCACAGGGGACATCCAGTTATTACACTTGTCATGTCAGTCAGAATACCACGGCGAACATCCAGTTATTACACTTGTCATGTCAGTCGGAATACCACGGGAAACATCCAGTTATTACACTTGTCATGTCAGTCGGAATACCACGGGGAACATCCAGTTATTACACTTGTCATGTCAGTCGGAATACTACGGGGAACATCCAGTTATTACACTTGTCATGTCAGTCGGAATACCACGGGGAACATCCAGCTATTACACTTGTCATGTCAGTCAGAATACCACGGGGAACATCCAGTTATTACACTTGTCATGTCAGTCACAATACCACGGGGAACATTCAGTTATTACACTTGTTATGTCAGTCAGAAAACCACGGGGAACATCCAGCTATTACACTTGTCATGTCAGTGAGAATACCACGGGGAACATCTAGTTATTACACTTGTCATGTCAGTAAGAATACCATGGGGGAACAGTCAGTTATTACACTTGTCATGTCAGTCCGAATACCACGGGGAACATCCGGATATTACACTTGTCATGTCAGTAAAAATACTACGGGGAACATCCAATTATTTAACATGTCATGTCAATAGGAATACCACGGATAACATCCAGTTATTAAACTTGTCATGTCAGTAAGAATACCATGGGGGAACAGTCAGTTATTACACTTGTCATGTCAGTCCGAATACCACGGGGAACATCCAGTTATTACACTTGTCATGTCAGTAAGATTACCACGGACAACATCCAGTTATTATACTTGTCATGTCAGTAAGAATATCACGGGTAACATCCAGTTATTACAATGTCATGTCAGTAAGAATACCACGGGGAACATCCAGTTATTACCCTTGTCATGTCAGTAAGAATACTGAATTACACTTGTCATTTCAGTAAGAATACCACGGGAAAGATCCAGTTATTAAACTTGTCATGTCAGTAAGAATACCACAGGGAACATCCAGTTATTACACTTGTCATTAGTCACAATACCACGGGGAGCATTCAGTTATTACACTTGTCATGTTAGTCAGAATATCACAGGGAACATCAAGTAATCACACTTGTCATGTTAGTCACAATATCACAGGGGACATCCGGTTATTACACTTGTCATGTCAGTCAGAATACCACGGCGAACATCCAGTTATTACGCTTGACATGTCAGTCGGAATACCACGGGGAACATCCAGTTATTACACTTGTCATGTCAGTCGGAATACCACGGGGAACATCCAGTTATTACACTTGTCATGTCAGTCGGAATACCACGGGAAACATCCAGTTATTACACTTGTCATGTCAGTCGGAAAACATCCAGTTATTACACTTGTCATGTCAGTCGGAAAACATCCAGTTATTACACTTGTCATGTCAGTCGGAATACCACGGGGAACATCCAGTTATTACACTTGTCATGTCAGTCGGAATACCACGGGGAACATCCGTTATTACACTTGTCATGTCAGTCGGAATACCACGGGGAACATCCAGTTATTACACGTGTCATGTCAGTCGGAATACCACGGGGAACATCCAGTTATTACACTTGTCATGTCTGTCGGAATACCACGGGGAACATCCAGTTATTACACTTGTCATGTCAGTCGGAATACCACGGGGAACATCCAGTTATTACACTTGTCATGTCAGTCAGAATACCACGGGGAACATCCAGTTATTACACTTGTCATGTCTGTCAGAATACCACGGGAACTTTCAGGTACACTCGAAATGTCGACATACATAAAGTTTAAACAAACTGATCACTTTAAAATATACAGTAAGTTTTATTACATTAAAATTACTACATTAAAAAAGAGATACTTACTTGCATCATTGTGCATTAAATTAATTATGAATGAATTGCAAACCGCTGATAGTAGAACGAAATGAAGATCAATATAGCATTTAGATCTATTAATGGTATGCGTGCGCGATCGCAGGAATTATTTTATTGTACTGTAGTATAAATAATATTTCGAGGGAGTTAAATGTCACGTAATTTTGCGCGATAGCTGATCAAACCGCTTATCTTATGAGAATTATACAGTAGAAGTCAATCAATGTATGCCCTCGCGAAAATGTCATTTACGCCATCTGTGCGAAGTCTGTTTCACGCGAATTTAATGACACCACGTTAACTGATGACGGGTGGGGCAAAAACGTGATTTGAGTTGGACAAAAATGTGGTTTGAGTAGGGGCAAAAAGGTGTGTGAATGTAATTTAAAATGGAAAAATATAGTTAATAGAAATTGACAGATATATTTCCATCCACGCCGCCTAGCCATCGTTTTAGCGCAACTAAATGGCGACACGTATAATAATTACAATAACAACTTAAGTAGTAGTAACAACAACAACACCAGAGGCAGCAGCAGCGAAGGAAGTAGCAGCAGCAACAACAACCCAACACAATACAACAACAAACAAACAACATAATCCTCGACAACAACACAACATAAATCACCACCTCCGTCATCACCACCACCTCCACCACCACCAACAACAAGCAACATTATCAAGAAGAACAGATACAAATAAAAACGTATTAAACTTTAATAATGGCGACAGAAGCAATAATGATTGTCTTGTAGACTGTCAAAAGACACTCGAATTGTATTATTTGTTATCTTGGATAAACAAACCAGTCGGAAGAATGTTTAAAATGGGGTCAGGGGTCTCTCGTGTCGGTATGCAAACTAGTTCATTATGTATCTAAAAGACCAAACCATGTTAAACATATGTAATGTTATGTTATCTTCTATTTAATGGCTTGTTTAACAAGCCGTGTAATATGTCAAAATATATGATTGTTAACATGACTGGAAACTATCAGTTACATTTAACAGCAAGACACGTAATTACCGCAAAGTGTAATTCTGTAAAATCAATAATGTTCGCGGGGTTCTAATTTTTGTGGATTTCGCGGACTGATCGATCCACGAATTTAAAACCTCCACGAAATCAGGAATTGAAATTAAACGTAGTTTAGAAAAGCATGTTCCACGAAATCTAGAACACAAGAACATGGTGTTTAACCGAAAACCACGAATTTCTTTACCCACGACTACAAGTACATTCATTATATATTTAATAATACAATTATAACATAGGATCTGCACTGAATGTAATATTGATAGTCCTGGCGTTTTCGACTATTATTATTTTTTAAACTGCTGGTTTTCGAATCCTTTATGTGTTGTACTTGTCAAAGCATTTTCCACTAATTCGCAATCGTTATGTTACTTAGAACCTCAAGTGGGCTAGACGTCACTTACATGGTAAAAGATTTAGTAGTCTGTGACCTTTAACAAATTTAGTACAGTACAACAAAGGGTGCTATCTAAACTACTTAATATTTACTAAGGGTTTCAAAATAAGTTGTTAATATTGTTTTTGATAAATCATGGGCATATTTGTTTTGGAGACAAGATTAAAAACGTCTGAAACGGATGTTTGTCTTTTTAAGGTACAGATGCGGATTCAGAGTGGGTTCAGTGGGATTGTTCGAACCCCTTTTGTGGGAAGCAATATTTAATTTTTAATGAGAATTTTGGCAGCTGCCCTAAAACTGCCCCAAAACGACCACCTTTCTAGAAATATTGCATCCGACCCTGATTGCTATCCTCGGCGTTTTCGCCTTTAATTATTTTTCCACTGCTGGTCAAAACTTTACCAATCTCACTAAAGTCAGATCCTGATAGCGCAGCGGTTTTCAGAAAATGATTTTAATCAGATTAAAACTTTACTTGAGTCGATTTAATAAGGGGTCTTACTGTACGTTTTATATTTATTGTACTATTGCAATTATATGTTGTTTTGCACCGTAAATTATAAACAGATACATACACTGTTTTATTAGTTAAGCCTGAGATAAGGTGTCAGAAACTTTTTAAAACAAAATAAAATCTTAAAGTCCACAGAGAACGTATATTTCTCAACTTTTAAGGGGACCTGTCACTCGAGTTTGCGCTAATTTTATTGTACTTTTCACTGTTCATATGATGAAATGCACGATAATAAACAGAGAATCTTAACACAATACTTATAAAACATATTTATCGATTATTTTAAGAATGTAAAAAAAAAAACAATTATTTAAAAGAAAGCTACGTTACTCCGAAAATACAAATTTGAGATAATAGACACAATTAATTAATTATTTGAAGAATGTAAAACAACAATTATTTAATAGAAAGCTAGGTAAATACAAATTTACAAATTTAACATGATGTACGCAATACTATATAACAAAAACTTGACATGAGATGGACACAATACTATAAACTAGTAACGTCATGCAGGTACTCGAGCATTACTTTAGAATCTCTGACGAATAGCCAAGTCCGAATAGCTTGTTGGCACGGACGACACGTAGGTCGCGCGTGGAGTCATGGTACATATCGGAATAGTTAAAATCCGTGTCAACAATCTCTTTAATCAGATTATATACCGATATAATGCTGAAATAAACAGTATTAATTAGAATGAACTTTTGGCTCCACGGATAATATTAACCTAAATAAACAGCCAAAGAGAATATGGTCTATTCGTACTGTAATTTAATCAAATCTGAGAGAGAGAGGGAGAGAGAGAGAGAGAGAGAGAGAGAGAGAGAGAGAGAGAGAGAGAGAGAGAGAGAGAGAGGGAGAGAGAGAGAGAGAGAGAGAGAGAGAGAGAGAGAGAGAGAGAGAGAGAGAGAAGGAGGGAGGGCGGGCTGACGGACGGACGGCAGACAGTATATATAAGATCCCAGTCACATTTAGGTGGGGGTGGGGTGTGCGAGGAAGGTAAAGTAGAGTTTACTTCACTAAGAACGAGGGCGAGGAAGACTGGGATAAAAACAACCAGCTTGATACTCTATAAATTAAGCATTGAAGTCTATTGAATAAAGATTGTTTACAACATGCAATATTTGTATAAAAGAAATCGTCATTCCCCACTTACCATTTAAATCTTTATTTAGTTGATGAAACGGATAATATTTACCTTCTCGGATGGAAATGTGATTTACTGAATGTTACATTAATTAAAGGCTATTTGTATGCGTAACAGCCACTGCAAACTTTAAAATGTTTCACACTTATAATTTTACGATGAATTCAACGGTACTTTTCTGCTTGCAAGTCTTTTGTACATTGACATAATGACTAAAAGAGAACACATAAATAAAATAGAAACTACACATAATCGTGGATGGCATTTTAACACCCAAAGAAAATAATAAAAAACATATGTGTTTCTTTTTTCAGGATGGTTTGAGGTGCTACCAGAAAATGGTCAACCCGTCGAGTACTTCGATACCATAAATGCAATAGTCGGGATACGACCAAAACAGTTTTTAGTGCGAACTTCCATTGTCGGGTACCAGCTAAGCTTTGAAAACGGTACCAGCAGCTGGATTCCATGGGAAATCCGTCCGGGAGAGATCTTAACGACGGGTATTGTTCATATGGATCAAAAGAAAACAAAAAAGAAGAATCTCATAAAGAGGATCTTTAGTTCAAGTAAAAACTCAGGGAAAAAAGAACAAGAACTAAAATACTTACAATGTTTTGATAGTGAAAATAGAGAAATCATGGTGCCTTTAATAATGACTGGTGTTTTCAGCCCAGTCGGTGATCAGACAAATCAAAATTATGACGCAGTTTACTCGCTACATGATCTAATTAGTGCCTTCAATATGCCAATCAAAGCTCAGCTGATTCACACGGACGCTCAAAATGCTGACGGTGTTCCTTCCGGTGTGTTACTGTTAGAGCGCCTGCGTGACTGCGACATGGTGCTTGTTGGGAAACACCCATATGTAGAATCTGAAAGCGAAATGTTTGAGATTCCACTGAATGAGGAATGTCATGTGATAAAGGAACGTAAGAAAAAAGTAAAGAAACCGTCCTTGATAAATGTAGATAATGAAATAATTGTTAGTACTTTAGATACGTTACCGAATGGCCGTGTTGATTTGCCAATACGTGTAAAGGACCCGGCAAACAAGAAATCTAAAGGAAGTGCTATCTTAGAAAAGCTTAGCGTGCGGTCAAAAAGCAAGAAAGAGCGTGCAAGTATTAAATCATTAGCCGATGAAGGTATTTTCTCTTCCAGGCTGAGTAAGGCTGGAATGAGCTTCGATGACTTTTATAACGACGAGTCAAAAACTGATGAAGCGGATTATGACAATATAAAGAATAAGGTTACTGAACCACTAGGAAGTGGGTCAAATGTTACCATCCAATGTGATATCCGAACTGACAAAATGAAAACAAAACAAGATTTAGATGTAGAAAATGGATATTCAGTGGTAAAAAGAACTACAAATCAGGACCGAGATTTACCTCCAATTCCAAACAAAACCAAGAGTCCACTGCGCAAGCGCAATCCAGAAAATGATTATGAAGAACTTCCGTTCGCTCCAAGGCCACCAGAATTTTACCTTAGCAATGGAGACAACATGACTGCCCACGACGATGGATATATGACACCAGCGAGGTTCAGGGAGCTAAATGAAAACGCTGCTCCAGGGGAGTTCGATGCTAAAGTCAAAAGAAAGCCACCAACGGCGCCTAGAGACCCACGTTATGCGCGCGCCAGAAAGGTCAGAAGTGAATACACATCGCCACCGTCCCAATATGACAATGATGCGGAAAATATACAACAGTATTTTGACTCAGCACTTGCAGAAGGTCATTCCTCTGCGCCTCGAGAGAGTCCCTACGACAAACGAGGGCATCCTTATAATCAACAGCAATACAACAGAAGCCTGTCTCAAGAGGAAAGCAGACGATTCCACGACGATTCTGCTTTAGACAATAGAACATTGAGTGGTTTTGCTAAATTAAAATCCCGCTCCCAGAAAAATTTGAACGTTGAATGTAATGCAACTGTTAGAAGTCACAATGTAAGAAAAATGAGGACCGCAATGGATGTGTTTAATTTCGGCGATTCACTCAAAGATCTTCGAAAACCATTTCAAAATGGCGGAGAGAGCCCAATGGAACCTATGTACGGTCGTGTTGTAGATAACGAGCGTATTAAATCTTACGTTTACGGTGAACAGAGTTTGTACGGGCGGCTTGGTACCCCGCATTATGTGGAAAGTGAGCCGGGATTCAGGAGATACCACCGAACACCGTCAAACGCCGCGCTAAGCGACTCGTACCCAAAACATGGCGATGATTCCGCCATTTCGATGTGCTCACGAGGCGAATACGGACCAATTCACGGAGAGTCCGAATACAGTTATTCGGAATACTCGGAATGGCACGATGATGGTTGGATTCCCCCGGACGATATTTCGAATCTTTCCGTGCTAGAGGTATCTAAATCGTTACGGTATATCGGAATGAAAGACAGAGTGGTGATACGTTTCGCACGAGAACAAATCGACGGGAATATGTTAGCTAGTTTAGACATGAAACTTCTAAGGGAAGGCTTTCCTGAATTAAACGCTCTTGATATTAAAAAGGTTTTAGACTTTGTAGATGGATGGCGACCAAAGAAATAGATGATATATATCTAGTTATTTATTAAGCATGGCGATCATTAAATAGGAGTGTAAATGTGCACATGTTTTGAGAGGGTCTAAGACCCAAATTTTGAGAGCTTTACAATGTATAAAGGTATTTATTTTTATTTCAGTTTCAAAGGTATGTTATGTGGTGAATTTATAACTTTTTTAAGTTAGATTTTACTTTTTTTAACATTTTTAATTTTGATAATTTTAATAATTTATGTTTTTCGTTAAATATTCAGATAAGATATGTCAGAAATAAATATGTGAATAAAATAGTATTTTTATTTATTATTTTAAAATGTTGTTTGACAAACCAGGCTCTTGTAAGTTGTATAATACCAGAACCAATTTTTTTAAAAATTTATCTTGTAAATTTGAGGTTAAAACATCACTTTAGGCCTATTGAACTTAGCTCGTTTTAAAGATAGATTGCATGATCAAGGCTGAGCTGGCTATAGCATGTTGACGTGATCTAATCTAACCTCGCTTAAAAGCCAGTTGACATGATCGGAGCTGAGCATGCTACAGAAGGGTGAGATGATCTCATCTTAACTTTCGTTAAAGCCAGTTGACATGATCGGAGCTGAGCTGACTACAACACGGTGACATGATTTTATATAACCTCGCTTCAAAGCCTTTTGGCATGATCGAAGCTAAGCATGCTACAGAAGGGTGACATGATCTAATCTTACCTAGCCTCAAAGCCAGTTGACATGATAGGAGCTGAGCTGGCTACAACAAGGTGACATGATTTTATATTACCTCGCTTAAAAGTCAGTTGACATGATCGGAGCTGAGCCTGCTACAGCAGGTTGACATGATCTCATCTTAACTCTCTTTAAAGCCAGTTGACATGATCGGAGCTGAGCCTGCTACAGCAGGTTGACATGATCTCATCTTAACTCTCTTTAAAGCCAGTTGACATGATCGGAGCTGAGCATGCTATAGAAGGCCGAGATGATCTTATCTTACCTAGCTTAAAAGCAAGTGGACATGATCAGAGCTGAGCATGCTACAGAAGGGTGACTTGATCTCATCTTACCTAGCTTAAAAGCCAGTGGACATGATCCGAGCTGAGCATACTACAGAAGGGTGACTTGATCTCATCTTACCTCGCTTAAGAGCCAGTTGACATGATCAGAGCTGAGCATGCTACAGAAGGGTGACATGATCTCATCTTACCTAGCTTAAAAGCCAGTGGACATGATCTGAGCTGAGCATGCTACAGAAGGGTGACATGATTTCATCTTACCTCGCTTAAGCCAGCTGGCATGATCGGAGCTGAGCTGGCTATAGAAGGGTGACATGATATCATCTTACCTCGCTTAAAAGCCAGTTGATATGATCGGAGCTAAGCTGGCTACACAAGGGTGACATGATCTCAAAATACCTCGTTTAAAAACCAGTTGACATGATCGGAACTGAGCTGGCTATAGAAGGGTGACATGATCTTATCTTACCTCGCTTAAAAGCCAGTTGATATGATCGGAGCTTAGCTGGCTACAAAAGGGTGACATGTTCTCAAAATACCTCGTTTAAAAGCCAGTTGACATGATCAGAGCTAAGCTGGATATAGAAGTGTGAGATGATCTCATCTTACCTCGCTCAAAGGCTTATTGGCATGATCAGAGCTGAGCATGCTACAGACGGTTGACTTCATCTCATCTTACATAGCTTTGAAGCCAGTTGACATGATTGGAGCTGAGCATGCTACAGAAGGGTGACTTGATCTCATATTACCTAGCTTTGAAGCCAGTTGGCATGATCAGAGCTTAGCATGCTACAGAAGGAAGGGTGACAAGATCTCATCTTACCTCGCTTAAGAGCCAGTTGACATGATCAGAGCTTAGCATGCTACCAGAAGATGACATGATCTCATCTTACCTCGCTTAAGAGCCAGTTGACATGATCGGAGCTGAGCACGCAACTGAAGGTTGACATGATCTAATCTTACCTAGCTTAAGAGCCAGTTGACATGATCAGAGCTGAGCATGCTACCACAAGGTGACATGATATCTTACCTCGCTTAAGAGCCAGTTGACATGATCGGAGCTGCGCTGAAGGTTGACATGATCTAATCTTACCTAGCTTTGAAGCCAGTTGGCATGATCAGAGCTGAGCATGCTATAGAAGGATGACTTGATCTCATCTTACCTCGCTTAAGAGCCAGTTGACATGATCAGAGCTGAGCATGCTACAGAAGGGTGACATGATCTCATCTTACCAAGCTTAAGAGCCAGTTGACATGATCAGAGCTGAGGATGCAACCACAAGGTTACATTCTCTCACCTTACCTCGCTTAAGAGTCAGTTGACATGATCGGAGCTGAGCACACAACAGAAGAGTGACATGACCTAATCTTACCTAGCTTTGAAGCCAGTTGGCATGATAAGAGCTGAGCATGCTACAGAAGGGTGACATGATCTCATCTTACCTCGCCAGTTGACATGATCAGAGCTGAGCATGCTACAGAAGGGTGACATGATCTCATCTACCTAGCTTAGAAGCCAGTTGACATGATCGGCGCTGAGCATGCTACAGAAGTGTGACATGATCTCATCTTACCTAGCTTAAAAGCCAGTTGACATGATCGGAGCTGAGCATGCTACAGAAGAATGACATGATCTCATCTTACCTAGCGTAGAAGCCAGTTGACATGATCGGAACTGAGCATGCTAGAGAAGGGTGACATTATCTCATCTTACATCGCTTAAGAGCTAGTTGACATGATCGGAGCTGAGCATGCTACAGAAAGGTGACATGATCTCATCTTACCTCGCTTACGAGCCAGTTGACATGATCAGAGCTGAGCATGCTACAGAAGGATGACATGATCTCATCTTACCTAGCTTAAAAGGCAGTTGACATAATCGGAGCTGAGCATGCTACAGAAGGGTGACATGATCTCATCTTACCTAGCTTAAAAGCCAATTGACATGATCGGAGCTGAGCATGCTACAGATGCTGACATGATCTCATCTTACCTAGCTTAAAAGCCAATTGACATGATCAGAGCTGAGCATGCTACAGAAGAATGACATGATCTCATCTTACATAGCTTAAAAGACAGTTGACATGATCGGAGCTGAGCATGCTACAGAAGAATGACATGATCTCAAGTTACATAGCTTAAAAGCCAGTTGACATGATCGGAGCTGAGCATGCTACAGAAGGGTGACATGAACCATCTTACCCAGCTTAAAAGCCCTATGACATGATCGGAGCTGAGCATGCTTCAGAAGGGTGACATGGTCTTATCTTACCTCGCTTAAAAGCCAATTGACATGATCGGAGCTGAGCATGCTACAGAAGAATGACATGATCTCATCTTACCTAGCTCAAAAGCCTGTTGACATGATCGGAGCTGAGCATGCTACAGAAAGGTTACATGATTTTATATAACATCGCTTAAAAGCCAGTTGGCATGATCGGAGCTGAGCATGCTACAGAAGGGTGACATGATCTCATCTTATCTAGCTTAAAAGCCAGTCGACATGATCGGAGCTGAGCATGCTACAGAAGGGTGACATGATCTCATCTTACCTAGCTTAACATGATCGGAGCTGAGCATGCTTCAGAAGGGTGACATGATCTCATCTTACCTAGCTTAAAAGCTAATTGACATGATCGGAGCTGAGCATGCTACAGAAGGGTGACATGATCTCATCTTACCTAGTGTAAAGGCCAGTTGAAATGATCGGAGCTGAGCATGCTACAGAAGGGTGACATGATCTCATCTTACCTCGCTTAAGAGCCAGTTGACGTGATCGGAGCTGAGCATGCTACAGAAAGGTGACATGATCTCATCTTATCTCGCTTAAGAGCCAGTTGACATGATCAGAGCTGTGCATGCTAGAGAAGGGTGACATTATCTCATCTTACCTAGCATAAAAACAGTTGACATGATAGGAGCTGAGCATGCTACAGATGCTGACATGATCTCGTCTTACCTCGCTTAAGAGCCAGTTGACATGATCGGAGCTGAGCATGCTACAGAAGAATGACATGATCTCATCTTACCTAGCTTAAAAGCCCGTTGACATGATCGGAGCTTAGCATGCTACAGAAGGGTGACATGATCTCATCTTACCTAGCTTAAAAGCCAATTGACATGATCGGAGCTGAGCATGCTACAGAAGAATGACATGATCTCATCTTACCTAGCGTAGAAGCCAGTTGACATGATCGGAGCTGAGCATGCTACAGAAGGGTGACATGATCTCATCTTAACTCGCTTAAAAGCCAGTTGACATGATCGGAGCTGAGCTGGATACAGCAAGGCGACATGATTTTATATAACCTCTCTTTAAAGCAAGTTGGCATGATCGAAGCTAAGCATGCGACATAAGGTTGAAATACTTAATCTTAACTCGCTTTAGAGCCAAGTTACATGATCAGAGCTGAGCTGGCATACAACAGGGTGAGATAATCTAACCTCACCTTTTAAGCAAGTTGGCATGATCGGAGCTGAGCATGCTACAGAAGGGTGAGTGATCTAATCTAACCTCGCTTAAAAGCCACATGGCAAGATCGGAGCTGAGCTGGCTACAGCAAGGTGATATGTTTTATCTAACCTCGCTTTAAGCCAGCTGGCATGATGAGAGCTGAGTACAGCAGGGTGACATGATCTCATCTTACCTCGCTTAAAAACCAATTGGCATGTTAGAGCTGAGGTGACTACAACAAGATGACAGGATTTAATCTAACCTCGCTTTAAAGCCAGGTTACGTTACCGGGCTGAGTGGCATAATTTAAGTAGGCAATGTTTCATAGTCACGTGGCATAATTTCAGCTGTCAGTGTGTTATATTAGGGTGGCAGATTTTAGCTGTCAGTGTATTATAGTCGGGTGGCAGATTTAAGCTGTCAGTGTATTATAGCCTGGCGGCAGATTTAAGCTGTAAGTGTATTATGGTCGGGCGGCCGATTTTAGCTGTCAGTGTATTATAGTCGGGTTGCAAATTTTAGCTGTCAGTCTATTATAGTCGGGTGGCAAATTTTAGCTGTCAATGTATTATACTCGGGTGGAAAATTTTAGCTGTCAGTCTATAATAGTCGGGTGGAAGATTTTAGCTGTCAGTCTATTAAAGTCGGATGGCAGATTTTAGCTGTCAGTGTGCTATAGTCGGGTGGCAGATTTGAGCTGTCAGTATGTTATAGTCGGGTGAAAGATTTTAGCTGTCAGTGTATTATTGTCTAGCGGAAGATTTAAGATGTCAGTGTATTATAGTCGGACGGCAGATTTTAGCTGTCATTGAATTAAAGTCGGGTGGCAGATTTCAGCAGTCAGTGTATTATAGTCGGGTGGCATATTTCAGCTGTAAGTCTATTATAGTCGAGTGGCAGATTTCAGCTGTTGATGTATTATAGTCTGGTGCAGATTTTAGCTGTCAGTGTATTATAGTCGGGTGGCAGATTTCAGCAGTCAGTGTATTATAGTCGGGTGGCAGATTTCAGCTGTCAGTCTATTATAGTCGAGTGGCAGATTTCAGCTGTTGATGTATTATAGTCGGGTGGCAGATTTTAGCTGTCAGTGTATTATAGTCGGGTGGCAGATTTAGCTGTCAGTGTATTATAGTCGGGTGGCAGATTTCAGCTGTCAGTCTATTAAGGTCTGGTGGCAGAGTTCAGCTGTTGATGTATTATAGTCGGGTGGCAGATTTTAGCTGTCAGTGTATTATACTCGGGTGGCAGATATTAGCTGTCAGTGTATTATAGTCGGGTGGCAGATTTCAGCTGTCAGAGTATTATTGTCGGGTGGCAGATTTCAGCTGTCAGTGTATTATAGTCGGGTGGGAGATTTCAGCTGTCAGTCTATTATAGTCGGGTGACAGATTTTAAGCTGTCACTGTATTATAGTCGGGTGGCAAATTTAAGCTGTCAGTCTATTATAGTCGGGTTGCAAATATTAGCTGTCAGTCTTTTATAGTCGGGTGGCAGATTTTAGCTGTCAGTGTATTATCGTCGGGTGGCAGATTTCAGCTGTCAGTCTATTATAGTCGGGTGTAAGATTTTAGCTGTCAGTGTATTATAGTCGGGTGGCCGATATAAGCTGTCAGTTTTTTATTCTCGGGTGGCAAATTTAAGCTGTCAGTGTATTAAAGTCGGGTTGCAGATTTTAGCTGTCAGTCTATTATAGTCGGGTGGCAGATTTTAGCTGTCAGTGTAATATAGTCGGGTTGCAGATTTCAGCTGACAGTCTATTACAGTCGGGTGGCAGATTTTAGCTGTCAGTGCATTATAGTCGGGTTGCAGATTTTAGCTGTCAGTCTATTGTAGTCGGGTGGCAGATTTTAGCTGTCAGTGTATTATAGTCGGGTTGCAGATTTTAGCTGTCAGTCTATTATAGTCGGGTGACAGATTTTAGCTTTAAGTGTATTATAGTCGGGTTGCAGATTTCAGTGTCAGTCTATTATAGTCGGGTGACAGATTATAGCTGACATTCTTTTATAGTCGGTAGGCAGATTTTAGCTGTCAGTCTATTATACTCTGGTGGCAGATTTTAGCTGTCAGTCTATAATAGTCGGGTTGCAGATTTTAGCTGTCAGTCTATTATAGTCTGGCGGCAGATTTAGCTGTCAGTGTATTATAGTCGGGAGACAGATTTTAGCTGTCAGTGTATTATAGTCGGGTGGCAGATTTTAGCTGTCAGTCTATTACAGTCGGGCGGCAGAATATAGCTGTCAGTGTATTATCCTCGGGTGGCAAATTTTAGCTGTCAGTGTATTATAGTCGGGTGGGAGATTTTAGCTGTCAGTCTATGACAATCGTGTAGCAGATTTTAGCTGTCTGTCTATTATTGTCGGGTGCCAGATTTTAGCTGTCAGTCTATTATAGTCTGGCGGCAGATTTTAGCTGTCAGTGTATTATAATCGGGTGGTAGATTTTATAGCTGTCAGTGTATTATAGTCGGGTTGCAGATTTTAGCTGTCGGTCTATTATATTCGGGCGGAAAATCTAAGCTGTCAGTCTATTATAGTCGGGTGGCAGATTTTAGCTGTCAGTCCAATATAGTCTGGCGGCAGATTTTAGCTGTCAGTTATAGTCGGGTGGCTGATTTAAGCTGTCAGTTTATTATAGTCGGGTGGCAGATTTCAGCTGTCAGTGTATTATAGTCGGGTGGCAGATTTTAGCTGTGAGTGTATTATAGTCGGGTGGCCGATATAAGCTGTCAGTTTTTTATTCTCGGGTGGCAAATTTAAGCTGTCAGTGTATTAAAGTCGGGTTGCAGATTTTAGCTGTCAGTCTATTATAGTCGGGTGGCAGATTTCAGCTGTCAATGTATGATAGTCGGGTGAAAGATTTTAGCTGTCAGTGTATTATAGTCGGGTTGCAGATTTCAGCTGTCAGTGTATTATAGTCGGGTGGCAGATTTGAGCTGTCAGTGTATTATAGTCGGGTGGCAGATTTTAGCTTACAGTGTATTAATGTCGGGTGGCAGATTTCAGCTGTCAGTGTATTATAGTCGGGTGGCAGAGTATAGTTGTCGGTGTATTATAGTCGGGTGGCAGATTTCGGCAGTCAGTCTTTTATAGTCTTGTGGCAGTTTTCACCTGTCAGTGTATTATAGTCGGGCTGCAGATTTTAGCTGTCAGTGTATTATACCCGGGCGGTAGATTTTAGCTGTCAGTGTATTATAGTCGGGTGGCAGATTTTAGCTGTCAGTGTATTATAATCGGGTGTCAGATTTTAGCTGTTAGTCATTTATAGTCTGGTGGCAGATTTTAGCTGTTAGTCTATTATAGTCGAGTGGCAAACATTAGCTGTCAGTCTATTATACTCTGGTGGCAGATTTTAGCTGGCAGTCCTTTAAAGCCGGGTGGCAGATTTTAAGTGTAAGTGTATTATAGTCGGATGGCTGATTTAAGCTGTCAGTCTATTATAGTCGGGTGGCAGATTTTAGCTGTCAGTGTATTATAGTCGGGTGACAGATTTTAAGCTGTCACTGTATTATAGTCGGGTGGCAAATTTAAGCTGTCAGTCTATTA
The DNA here is from genome assembly GCA_038501625.1 of Corbicula japonica. NCBI lineage: Eukaryota > Metazoa > Mollusca > Bivalvia > Venerida > Cyrenidae > Corbicula > Corbicula japonica. The sequence goes on from JAZAYU010000142.1 coordinate 993,803, forward strand.
TAGTCGGGATGCAAATATTAGCTGTCAGTCTTTTATAGTCGGGTGGCAGATTTTAGCTGTCAGTGTATTATTGTCGGGTGGCAGATTTCAGCTGTCAGTCTATTATAGTCGGGTGTAAGATTTTAGCTGTCAGTGTATTATAGTCGGGTGGCCGATATAAGCTGTCAGTTTTTTATTTTCGGGTGGCAAATTTAAGCTGTCAGTGTATTAAAGTCGGGTTGCAGATTTTAGCTGTCGGTCTATTATAGTCGGGTGGCAGATTTTAGCTGTCAGTGTAATATAGTCGGGTTGCAGATTTCAGCTGGCAGTCTATTACAGTCGGGTGGCAGATTTTAGCTGTCAGTGTATTATAGTCGGGTTGCAGATTTTAGCTGTCAGTCTATTATAGTCGGGTGGCAGATTTTAGCCGTCAGTCTATTATAGTCGGCTGGCAAACTTTATCTGTCAGTCTATTATAGTCGGGTGGCAGATATTAGCAATCAGTGTATTATAGTCAGACGGAAAATTTTATCTGTCAGTCTATTATAGTTGGTTGGCAAATTTTAGCTGTCAGTGTGTTATTGTCGGGTGGAAGATTTTAGCTGTCAGTGTATTATAGTCGGACGGCAGATTTAAGCTCAGTTCGTTATAGTCGGGTGGCAAATTTTAGCTGTCAGTGTGTTATAGTCGGGTGGAAGATTTTAGCTGTCAGTGTATTATAATCGGGCGGCAGATTTTAGCTCAGTGTATTATAGTCGGGTGGCAAATTTTAGCTGTCAGGCTTTTATAGTCGGATGGCAAATTTAACCTGTCAGTCTATTGTAGTCGGGTGGCAGATATTAGCTGTCAGTCTATTATAGTTGGGCCGCAGATTACAGCTGTCAGTGTATTATAGTCGGGTGTCAGATTTTAGCTGCCAGTCTATTATAGTCGGGTGGCAGATTTTAGCTGTTAGTCTATTATAGTCGGTGGCAAACATTAGCTGTCAGTCTATTATACTCTGGTTGCAGATTTTAGCTGGCAGTCCTTTAAAGACGGGTGGCAGATTTTAGGTGTCAGTGTGTTATTGTCGGGTGGAAGATTTTAGCTGTCAGTGTATTATAGTCGGACGGCAGATTTTAGCTCAGTTCGTTATAGTCGGGTGGCAAATTTTAGCTGTCAGTGTGTTATAGTCGGGTGGAAGATTTTAGCTGTCAGTGTATTATAATCGGGCGGCAGATTTTAGCTCAGTGTATTATAGTCGGGTGGCAAATTTTAGCTGTCAGGCTATTATAGTCGGATGGCAAATTTAACCTGTCAGTCTATTGTAGTCGGGTGGCAGATATTAGCTGTCAGTCTATTATAGTTGGGCCGCAGATTACAGCTGTCAGTGTATTATAGTCGGGTGTCAGATTTTAGCTGCCAGTCTATTATAGTCGGGTGGCAGATTTTAGCTGTTAGTCTATTATAGTCGGTGGCAAACATTAGCTGTCAGTCTATTAAACTCTGGTTGCAGATTTTAGCTAACAGTCCTTTAAAGACGGGTGGCAGATTTTAGGTGTCAGTGTATTTTAGTCGGATGGCTGATTTAAGCTGTCAGCCTTTTATAGTCGTGTGGCAGATTTTAACTGTCAGTGTATTATAGTCGGGCGGCAGATTTTAGCTGTCAGTCTATTATAGTCGGGCAGAAAATCTCAGCTGTCAGTCTATTATATTCGGGTGGCAAATTTTAGCTGTCAGTGTATAATAATCGTGTGGCAAATTTAAGCCGTCCCACTATTATAGTCAAATGGCAGACTTTAGCTTTCAGTGTATTATAGTCGGGTGGCAGATTTTAGCTGTCTGTGTTTTATAGTCGGGTGGCAGATTTTAACTGTCAGTCTATTATAGTCGGGTGGCAGATTTTTAGCTATCGGTCTATTATTGTCGGGTGGCAGATTTTAGCTGTCAGTCTATTATAGTCGGGTGGAAAATTTTAGCTGTCAGTGCATTATAATCGGGTGGCAAATTTTAGCTGTCAGTGTATGAATGTCGGGTGGCAAATTTCAGCTGTCAGCGTATTTATACTCGGGTGGCAGATTTTAGCTGTCAGTGTTTTATAGTCGGGTGGCAAATTGTAGCTGTCAGTCTATTATAGTCGGTTGGCAGATTTTAGCTGTCAGTATATTATAGTCTGGTGGCAAATTTTAGCTGTCAGTCTATTAAAGTCGGGTGGCAAATTTTAGCTGGCTGTGTATAAAAGTCGGGAGTCAAATATCAACTTCAGTGTATGATACACGGGTGGAGATTTTAGCTGTCAGTGTATTATACTCGGGTTGCAGATTTGAGCTGTCAGTGTATTATAGTCGGGTGGCAAATTTTAGCTGTCAGTGTGTTATAGTCGGGTGGCAGATTTTAGCCGTCAGTCTATTATAGTCGGCTGGCAAACTTTATCTGTCAGTCTATTTTAGTCGGGTGGCAGATATTAGCTGTCAGTTTATTATAGTCAGACGGAAAATTTTAGCTGTCAGTCTATTAAAGTCGGTTGGCAAATTTTAGCTGTCAGTGTGTTAAAGTCGGGTGGCAGATATTAGCTGTCAGTTTATTATAGTCAGACGGAATATTTTAGCTGTCAGTCTATTATAGTCGGGTGGCAAATTTTAGCTGTCAGTGTGTTAAAGTCGGGCGGCAGATTTTAGCTCAGTGTATTAAAGTCGGGTGGCAAATGTTAGCTGTCAGTGTGTTATAGTCGGGTGGAAGGTTTTAGCTGTCAGTGTATTAAAGTCGGGCGGCAGATTTTAGCTCAGTGTTTTATAGTCGGGTGCCAAATTTTAGCTGTCAGGCTATTATAGTCGGATGGCAAATTTAAGCTGTCAGTCTATTGTAGTCGGGTGGCAGTTATTAGCTGTCAGTGTGTTATAGTCGGACGGCAATATTTGGCTGTCAGTCTATTATTGTCTGGTGGCAGATGTTAGCTGTCAATCTATTATAGTCGGGCGGAAAATCTAAGCTATCAGTATATTATAGTCGGGTGGCAAATTTAAGCTGTCAGTGCATTATAATCGGGTGGCAAATTTTAGCTGTCAGTGTATTAATGTCGGGTGGCAAATTTCAGCTGTCAGCGTATTTATACTTGGGTGGCAGATTTTAGCTGTCAGTGTTTTATAGTCGGGTGGCAAATATTAGCTGTCAGTCTATTATAGTCGTTTGGCAGATTTTAGCTGTCAATCTATTATAATCGGGTGGGAAATTTTAGCTGGCTGTGTATAAAAGTCCGGAGGCAAATATCAGATGTCAGTCTATGATACACGGGTGGCAGATTTTAGCTGTCCGTGTATTATAGTCGGGTGGAAAATTTTAGCTGTCAGTGTGTTAAAGTCGGTTGGCAGATTTTAGCCGTCAGTCTATTAAAGTCGGCTGGCAAACTTTATCTGTCAGTAATTTATAATCGGGTGGCAGATATAAGCTGTCAGTGTATTATAGTCAGACGGCTGTCAGTTTTTTATAGTCGGTTGGCAAATTTTAGCTGTCAGTCTATTATAATCGGGTGGCAAATTTTAGCTGTCAATGTATTATACTCGGGTGGAAAATTTTAGCTGTCAGTCTATAATAGTCGGGTGAAAGATTTTAGCTGTCAGTCTATTAAAGTCGGATGGCAGATTTTAGCTGTCAGTGTGCTATAGTCGGGTGGCAGATTTGAGCTGTCAGTATGTTATAGTCGGGTGAAAGATTTAAGCTGTCAGTGTATTATAGTCTAGCGGAAGATTTCAGATGTCAGTGTATTATAGTCGGACGGCAGATTTTAGTTGTCATTGAATTAAAGTCGGGTGGCAGATTTCAGCAGTCAGTGTATTATAGTCGGGTGGCAGATTTCAGCTGTCAGTCTATTATAGTCGAATGGCAGATTTCAGCTGTTGATGTATTATAGTCGGGTGGCAGATTTTAGCTGTCAGTGTATTATAGTCGGGTTGCAGATTTTAGCTGTCAGTCTATTATAGTCGGGTGGCAGATTTTAGCTTTAAGTGTATTATAGTCGGGTTGCAGATTTCAGTGTAAGTCTATTATAGTCGGGTGACAGATTATAGCTGACATTCTTTTATAGTCGGTAGGCAGATTTTAGCTGTCAGTCTATTATTTTCGTGTGGCAGATTTTAGCTGTCAGTCTATAATAGTCGGGTTGCAGATTTTAGCTGTCAGTCTATTATAGTCTGGCGGCAGATTTAGCTGTCAGTGTATTATAGTCGGGAGACAGATTTTAGCTGTCAGTGTATTATAGTCGGGTGGCAGATTTTAGCTGTCAGTCTATTACAGTCGGGCGGCAGAATATAGCTGTCAGTGTATTATCCTCGGGTGGCAAATTTTAGCTGTCAGTGTATTATAGTCGGGTGGGAGATTTTAGCTGTCAGTCTATTACAATCGAGTAGCAGATTTTAGCTGTCTGTCTATTATTGTCGGGTGCCAGATTTTAGCTGTCAGTCTATTATAGTCTGGCGGCAGATTTTAGCTGTCAGTGTATTATAATCGGGTGGTAGATTTTATAGCTGTCAGTGTATTATAGTCGGGTTGCAGATTTTAGCTGTCGGTCTATTATATTCGGGCGGAAAATCTAAGCTGTCAGTCTATTATAGTCGGGTGGCAGATTTTAGCTGTCAGTCCATTATAGTCTGGCGGCAGATTTTAGCTGTCAGTTATAGTCGGGTGGCTGATTTAAGCTGTCAGTTTATTATAGTCGGGTGGCAGATTTCAGCTGTCAGTCTATTACAGTCGGGAGGCAGATTTTAGCTGTCAGTCTATTTTAGTCGGGTGGAATATTTAGCTGTCAGTGTATTATACTCGGGCGGTAAATTTTAGCTCTCAGTCTGTTATAGCCGGGGATCAGATATTATCTTTCAGTCTATTATAGTCGGGTGGCAGATTTCAGGTGTCAATATATTATAGTCGGGTGGCAGATTTGAGCTGTCAGTGTATTATAGTCGGGTGGCAGATTTTAGCTTACAGTGTATTAATGTCGGGTGGCATATTTCAGCTGTCAGTGTATTATAGTCGGGTGGCAGATTATAGTTGTCGGTGTATTATAGTCGGGTGGCAGATTTCGGCAGTCAGTCTTTTATAGTCTTGTGGCAGTTTTCACCTGTCAGTGTATTATAGTCGGGCTGCAGATTTTAGCTGTCAGTGTATTATACTCGGGCGGTAGATTTTAGCTGTCAGTGAATTATAGTCGGGTGGCAGATTTTAGCTGTCAGTGTATTATAATCGTGTGTCAGATTTTAGCTGTCAGTCATTTATAGTCTGGTGGCAGATTTTAGCTGTTAGTCTATTATAGTCGAGTGGCAAACATTAGCTGTCAGTCTATTATACTCTGGTGGCAGATTTTAGCTGGCAGTCCTTTAAAGCCGGGTGGCAGATTTTAAGTGTCAGTATATTATAGTCGGATGGCTGATTTAAGCTGTCAGTCTATTATAGTCGGGTGGCAGATTTTAGCTGTCAGTGTATTATAGTCGGGCGGCAGATTTTAGCTGTCAGTTTATTATAGTTGGGCAGAAAATCTTAGCTGTCAGTCTATTATAGTCGGGTGGCAAATTTTAGCTGTCATTGTATTATAATCGGGTGTCAAATTTAAGCCGTCCCACTATTATAGTCAAATGGAAGATTTTAGCTTTCAGTGTATTATAGTCGGGTGGCAGATTTTAGCTGTCTGTGTATTATAGTTGGGTGTCAGATTTTAGCTGTCAGTCTTTTATAGTCGGGTGGCAGATTTTAGCTGTCAATCTATTATAGTCGGGCGGAAAATTTTAGCTGTCAGTGCATTATAATCGGTTGGCAAATTTTAGCTGTCAGTGTATTGATGTCGGGTGGCAAATTTCAGCTGTCAGCATATTTATACTCGGGTGGCAGATTTTAGCTGTCAGTGTTTTATAGTCGGGTGGCAAATTGTATCTGTCAGTCTATTATAGTCGGTTGGCAGATTTTAGCTGTCAGTATATTATAGTCTGGTGGCAAATTTTAGCTGTCAGTCTATTAAAGTCGGGTGGCAAATGTTATCTTGCTGTTTATAAAAGTCGGGAGGCAAATATCAACTGTCAGTGTATTATAGTCGGGTTGCAGATTTTAGCTGTCAGTGTGTTATACTCGGGTGGCAGATTTGAGCTGTCAGTGTATTTTTGTCGGGTGGCAAATTTTAGCTGTCAGTGTGTTATAGTCGGGTGGCAGATTTTAGCTTACAGTGTATTAATGTCGGGTGGCATATTTCAGCTGTCAGTGTATTATAGTCGGGTGGCAGATTATAGTTGTCGGTGTATTATAGTCGGGTGGCAGATTTCGGCAGTCAGTCTTTTATAGTCTTGTGGCAGTTTTCACCTGTCAGTGTATTATAGTCGGGCTGCAGATTTTAGCTGTCAGTGTATTATACTCGGGCGGTAGATTTTAGCTGTCAGTGAATTATAGTCGGGTGGCAGATTTTAGCTGTCAGTGTATTATAATCGTGTGTCAGATTTTAGCTGTCAGTCATTTATAGTCTGGTGGCAGATTTTAGCTGTTAGTCTATTATAGTCGAGTGGCAAACATTAGCTGTCAGTCTATTATACTCTGGTGGCAGATTTTAGCTGGCAGTCCTTTAAAGCCGGGTGGCAGATTTTAAGTGTCAGTATATTATAGTCGGATGGCTGATTTAAGCTGTCAGTCTATTATAGTCGGGTGGCAGATTTTAGCTGTCAGTGTATTATAGTCGGGCGGCAGATTTTAGCTGTCAGTTTATTATAGTTGGGCAGAAAATCTTAGCTGTCAGTCTATTATAGTCGGGTGGCAAATTTTAGCTGTCATTGTATTATAATCGGGTGTCAAATTTAAGCCGTCCCACTATTATAGTCAAATGGAAGATTTTAGCTTTCAGTGTATTATAGTCGGGTGGCAGATTTTAGCTGTCTGTGTATTATAGTTGGGTGTCAGATTTTAGCTGTCAGTCTTTTATAGTCGGGTGGCAGATTTTAGCTGTCAATCTATTATAGTCGGGCGGAAAATTTTAGCTGTCAGTGCATTATAATCGGTTGGCAAATTTTAGCTGTCAGTGTATTGATGTCGGGTGGCAAATTTCAGCTGTCAGCATATTTATACTCGGGTGGCAGATTTTAGCTGTCAGTGTTTTATAGTCGGGTGGCAAATTGTATCTGTCAGTCTATTATAGTCGGTTGGCAGATTTTAGCTGTCAGTATATTATAGTCTGGTGGCAAATTTTAGCTGTCAGTCTATTAAAGTCGGGTGGCAAATGTTATCTTGCTGTTTATAAAAGTCGGGAGGCAAATATCAACTGTCAGTGTATTATAGTCGGGTTGCAGATTTTAGCTGTCAGTGTGTTATACTCGGGTGGCAGATTTGAGCTGTCAGTGTATTTTTGTCGGGTGGCAAATTTTAGCTGTCAGTGTGTTATAGTCGGGTGGCAGATTTTAGCCGTCAGTCTATTATAGTCGGCTGGCAAACTTTATCCGTCAGCCTGTTATAATCGGGTGGCAGATATTAGCTGTCAGTGTGTTATAGTCGGGCGGCAAATTTTAGCTGTCAGTGTATTATAGTCTGGTGGCAGATGTTTGCTGTCAATCTATTAAAGTCGGGCGGAAAATCTAAGCTATCAGTATATTATAGTCGGGTGGCAAATTGTAGCTGTCAGTGCATTATAATCGGGTAGACAATTTTAGCTGACAGTGTATTAATGTCGGGTGGCAATTTCAGCTGTCAGCGTATTTATACTCGGGTGGCAGATTTTAGCTGTCAGTGTTTTATAGTCGGGTGGCAAATTGTAGCTGTCAGTCTATTAAAGTCGGTTGGCAGATTTTAGCTGTCAGTATATTATAGTCTGGTGGCAAATTTTAGCTGTCAGTCTATTATAGTCGGGATGAAAATTTTAGCTGGCTGTGCATAAAAGTCGGGAGGCAAATATCAGCTGTCAGTGTATGATACACGGGTGGCACATTTTAGCTGTCAGTGTATTATACTCGGGTGGCAGATTTGAGCTGTCAGTGTATTAAAGTCGGGTGGAAAATTTTAGCTGTCAGTGTATTATAGTCGGGTGGCAGATTTTAGCCGTCAGTCTATTATAGTCGGCTGGCAATCTTTATATGTCAGTCTATTATAGTCGGGTGGCAGATATTAGCTGTCAGTGTATTATAGTCAGACGGAAAATTTTATCTGTCAGTCTATTATAGTTGGTTGGCAAATTTTAGCTGTCAGTGTGTTATAGTCGGGTGGAAGATTTTAGCTGTCAGTGTATTATAGTCGGACGGCAGATTTTAGCTCAGTTCGTTATAGTCGGGTGGCAAATTTTAGCTGTCAGTGTGTTATAGTCGGGTGGAAGATTTTAGCTGTCAGTGTATTATAATCGGGCGGCAGATTTTAGCTCAGTGTATTATAGTCGGGTGGCAAATTTCAGCTGTCAGGCTATTATAGGCGGATGGCAAATTTAAGCTGTCAGTCTATTGTAGTCGGGTGGAAGATATTAGCTGTCCTTCTATTATAGTTGGGCCGCAGATTACAGCTGTCAGTGTATTATAGTCGGGTGTCAGATTTTAGCTGTCAGTGTATTATAATCGGGCGGCAGATTTTAGCTCAGTGTATTATAGTCGGGTGGCAAATTTTAGCTGTCAGGCTATTATAGGCGGATGGCAAATTTAAGCTGTCAGTCTATTGTAGTCGGGTGGAAGATATTAGCTGTCAGTCTATTATAGTTGGGCCGCAGATTACAGCTGTCAGTGTATTATAGTCGGGTGTCAGATTTTAGCTGCCAGTCTATTATAGTCGGGTGGCAGATTTTAGCTGTTAGTCTATTTTAGTCGGTGGCAAACATTAGCTGTCAGTCTATTATACTCTGGTGGCAGATTTTAGCTGGCAGTCCTTTAAAGACGGGTGGCAGATTTTAGGTGTCAGTGTTTTTTAGTCGGATGGCTGATTTAAGCTGTCAGCCTATTATAGTCGTGTGGCAGATTTTAACTGTCAGTGTATTATAGTCGGGCGGCAGATTTTAGCTGTCAGTCTATTTAAGTCGGGCAGAAAATCTCAGCTGTCAGTCTATTATATTCGGGTGGCAAATTTTAGCTGTCAGTGTATAATAATCGTGTGGCAAATTTAAGCCGTCCCACTATTATAGTCAAATGGCAGACTTTAGCTTTCAGTGTATTATAGTCGGGTGGCAGATTTTAGCTGTCTGTGTTTTATAGTCGGGTGGCAGATTTTAACTGTCAGTCTATTATAGTCGGGTGGCAGATTTTTAGCTATCGGTCTATTATAGTCGGGTGGCAGATTTTAGCTGTCAATTTATTATAGTCCGGCGGAAAATCTAAGCTGTCAGTCTATTATAGTCGGGTGGAAAATTTTAGCTGTCAGTGCATTATAATCGGGTGGCAAATTTTAGCTGTCAGTGTATTAATGTCGGGTGGCAAATTTCAGCTGTCAGCGTATTTATACTCGGGAGGCAGATTTTAGCTGTCAGTGTTTTATAGTCGGGTGGAAAATTTTAGCTGTCAGTGCATTATAATCGGGTGGCAAATTTTAGCTGTCAGTGTATTAATGTCGGGTGGCAAATTTCAGCTGTCAGCGTATTTATACTCGGGAGGCAGATTTTAGCTGTCAGTGTTTTATAGTCGGGTGGCAAATTGTAGCTGTCAGTCTATTATAGTCGGTTGGCAGATTTTAGCTGTCAGTATATTTTAGTCTGGTGGCAAATTTTAGCTGTCAGTCTATTAAAGTCGGGTGGCAAATTTTAGCTGGCTGTGTATAAAAGTCGGGAGTCAAATATCAACTTCGGTGTATGATACACGGGTGGAGATTTTAGCTGTCTGTGTATTATACTCGGGTTGCAGATTTGAGCTGTCAGTGTATTATAGTCGGGTGGCAAATTTTAACTGTCAGTGTGTTATAGTCGGGTTGCAGATTTGAGCTGTCAGTCTATTTTAGTCGGGTGGCAGATATTAGCTATCAGTTTATTATAGTCAGACGGAAAATTTTAGCTGTCAGTCTATTATAGTCGATTGGCAAATTTTAGCTGTCAGTGTGTTAAAGTCGGGTGGCAGATTTTAGCTGTCAGTGTATTATAGTCGGGCGGCAGATTTTAGCTCAGTGTATTATAGTCGGGTGGCAAATGTTAGCTGTCAGTGTGTTATAGTCGGGTGGAAGATTTTAGCTGTCAGTGTATTAAAGTCGGGTGGCAGATTTTAGCTCAGTGTATTATAGTCGGGTGCCAAATTTTAGCTGTCAGGTTATTATAGTCGGACGGCAATATTTGGCTGTCAGTCTATTATAGTCTGGTGGCAGATGTTAGCTGTCAATCTATTATAGTCGGGCGGAAAATCTAAGCTATCAGTATATTATAGTCGGGTGGAAAATTTTAGCTGTCAGTGCATTATAATCGGGTGGCAAATTTTAGCTGTCAGTGTATTAATGTCGGGTGGCAAATTTCAGCTGTCAGCGTATTTATACTTGGGTGGCAGATTTTAGCTGTCAGTGTTTTGTAGTCGGGTGGCAAATATTAGCTGTCAGTCTATTATAGTCGTTTGGCAGATTTTAGCTGTCAGTCTATTATAGTCTGGTGGCAAATTTTAGCTGTCAATCTATTATAATCGGGTGGCAAATTTTAGCTGGCTGTGTATAAAAGTCCGGAGGCAAATATCAGCTGTCAGTCTATGATACACGGGTGGCAGATTTTAGCTGTCAGTGTATTATAGTCGGGTGGAAAATTTTAGCTGTCAGTGTGTTAAAGTCGGTTGGCAGATTTTAGCCGTCAGTCTATTAAAGTCGGCTGGCAAACTTTATCTGTCAGTAATTTATAGTCGGGTGGCAGATATAAGCTGTCAGTGTATTATAGTCAGACGGCAAATTTTAGCTGTCAGTTTTTATAGTCGGTTGGCAAATTTTAGCTGTCAGTTTATTATAGTCGGGTGGCAAATTTTAGCTGTCAGTGTGTTATAGTCGGGCTGCAGATATTAGCTGTCAGTGTATTAAAGTCGGGCGGCAGATTTCATCTGTCAGTGTATTATAGTCGGGCGGCAGATTTTAGCTCAGTGTATTATAGTCGGGTGGCAAATTTTAGCTTTCAGGTTATTATAGTCGGATGGCAAATTTAAGCTGTCAGTCTGTTGTAGTCGGGTGGCAGATATTAGCTGTCAGTCTGTTATAGTTGGGCGGCAGATTTCAGCTGTCAGTGTATTATAGTCGGGTGTCAGATTTTAGCTGTCAGTCTATTATAGTCAGGTGGCAGATTTTAGCTGTAGGTCTGTTATAGTCGGGTGGAAAGTTTTAGCTCTCATTTTATTATATTCTGGTGGCAGATTTTAGCTGGCAGTCATTTAAAGCCGGTGGCAGATTTAAGTTGTAAGTGTATTATAGTCGGATGGCAGATTTAAGCTGTTAGTCTGTTATAGTCGGGTGGCAGATTTTAGCTGTCAGGGTATTATAATCGGGTGGCAGATTTTAGCTGTCAGTCTATCATAGTCGGGCGGAAAATCTAAGCTGTTAGTGTATTATAGTCGAGTGGCAAATTTTAGCCGTCCGTCTATTATAGTCGAATGGCAGATGTTAGCTGTCAGTCTATTATAGTCGGGTGGCAGATTTTAGCTGTCAGTGTATTATACTCGTGTGGCAGATTTTAGCTGTCAGTGTATTATAGTCGGGTGGCAGATTTTAGCTGTCAGTGTATTATAGTCGGTGGCAGGTTTTAGCTGCCTGTGTATTATAGTCGGGTTGCAGATTTTAGCTGTCAGTGTATTATAGTCGGATGGCAGATTTTAGCTGTCAGTGTATAATAGTCGTTCGCAGATTATAGCTGTCAGTGTACTTTAGTCGGGTGGCAAATTTCAGCTGTCAGTCTATTATACCCGGATGACAGATTTTAGCTGTCAGTGTATTATACTCGTGTGGCAGATTTTAGCTGTCAGTGTATTAATGTCGGGTGGCAAATTTCAGCTGTCAGCGTATTTATACTCGGGTTGCAGATTTTAACTGTCAGTGTATTATAGTCGGGTGGCAAATTTTAGCTGTCAGTCTATTATAGTCGGTTGGCAGATTTTAGCTGTCAGTGTATTATAGTCGGGTGGAAAATTTTAGCTGTCAGTCTATTATAGTCGGGTGGCAAATTTTAGCTGTCAGTGTATAATAGTCGGGAGGCAAATTTCAGCTGTCAGTGTATTATACTCGGGTGGCAGATTTTAGCTCTCAGTGTTTTATACTCGGTTGGCAGATTTTAGCTGTCAGTGTATTTTAGTCGGGTGGCAGATTTTAGCTTTCAGTGTATTATAGTCGGGTGGCAGATTTTAGCTGTCAGTCTATTAAAGACGGGTGGCAAATTTTAGCTGTCAGTGTATTATATTTAGGTGGCAGATTTTAGCTGGCAGTCATTTAAATCCGGGTGGCATATTCTAAGCAGGCGTTTTACAGCCATATGGCAAACTCTTAGCTGTTAGTGTTTTTCAGCCGGATGGCTCAATTTTAGCTGTCTGGGTTTTACAGCCATTGACATAATCTTTACTGCGAGTGTTGTATAGACTAGCGGCAAAATTTTAGCTGTCATTATTTTAAAGTCGGGTGACATAATTTTTGCTGTCATTGTTTAACAGCCGGTTGGCAAAATCTGAGCAGGCAGTGTTTTACAGCCGGTTGGCACAATTTTAGTTTTCAGTGTTTTAAAGCCGCGTGGCATAATCTAAAGCTGTCTTGCCAGTGCGGTAAAGACCGACAATCAAACCTTTAGACATTTATTTTTCAGTGCGAGAATGACATTTAACAATTTTCGTAGCTCTCTCTTACACTATCGGCTCATTACATTCAGCTCTGTTATAGGCTGGGACTACTTTCAACTACTTTAACTCAAAGAAATAGTTCACCAATTACATTTACAATAGCTTGGGTTTCTTCGGTTTTAATGAAAGATAGTGAAGATTTCAGTCATTGTTTTACCTCAAGCTTTCTAATTCATAATTTATGACTGTATAAAATAAGGCTGACGAGATTGGTCAAAAATCTTGATATTGAGCCTTTCGCAGAGATGTAAAGTGAGTGTAAGGAACGACAACTCTGCGAAGGAGATTGGTTTCGTCACATAAGGCTAATAACTTGTAAATAGTTCACCGGATGTTCCTACTCGGGCTAGTCAGACACTGGCTGACACTAAATAGTCCCAATTTTTTTGCCTTTTGGGGGCATTAAATGGCTAGTATGGCCTGAAAGGAATATGTTAAGTAAATGAGATGCTTTTACTGACACACTGATAGCAAATTTATGTTTGGAAATGCAGTATATGAAAAAGGCCCTGGTTTTATGTAAAACATTTTTGAATTTCACACAGAAGTGAAAAAAAAAACAGACCACCGGTTTCAAGGTGTCAAATCTCTGTTAATTGATACATGACCCCTACTTTTCTTGCTGGAATTGGACAGTAGTACAAGTGGAGGGCAGCATTTGAATATTTATATCGTCTGCAATGTTATTTTCCACTTAAATTGAGTGCTGACCAATATAAGGAAATTTTAAAGTCAACAATCAGAATAACTGTGTTACAGGAGGCAAACTTGGGTTTTTATTAGGTTTGGGGTCATTTTTAACTGTTTCTGCCTTAAAAATGCCACAATTGATACCCCTTTGTGGCCCATTTTGCATATGTCAGCTCAAAAAGTGAGTTGCTTTAATTAGTTGAGATGTTTTACTATTATTCATAACCATGTTTTTGAGAAATTTGATGTTTTTCAATTTTTATTTGCAAGAAATGAATTCTTAGGTTTAGCCGCTTGGCCGCAAACGCGTACCAGAATAGGTGGTGTTGGAAAATTCATCATATTGAGTTCGTTTTTGCTAACTGAAAGTTGAAACTTGGTAGATATATTGCAAACATCATATTATTGAATAAAAACAGAAAATATAAGATATTGAAAAACACAAGTTTTCTTATAACCTGTCTATGAGGTATCAGGAGCTTTATCGTAAATATGTTAAGGGAAACAACTACACCGATATATTGTCATAGTAAGATCAAGAGTTGCCGGCCATGTTGTCAGTTGTTTGGAGATCGATGGTGTTCTTGCCCCCGGGTTTTTCCCAGTCTTTGGTCACAGCTATTGTTAAAGTAAACTCCAGTTAAGTCTTCGTTAAGTTTTATGAATGTTTTATGGTTTCAAAAATTTAACAAAGTCCACAATGTTTATTTGATAAAATTATCCACTTAAAGAAAAGCATGCAATATTTACAGTTCTAAAGTTCCAATGCAAGAATAAACTAATCTCTAAGATTACAAAAAAAAATCACAATAAACAGGTTTGCTGACTAATAAACCATCGTGTGCATTAACCGCTGCTTTTCTTAGCAAATTGCCAACAAAAAAGATCAGATCAAATGATTTAGTCCCATACTGGGGCGCGAACCCGTACGGCGACAGCGCCTAGCACTGCAATGCCAATCACGCCACCTATTGAGCTAACCGGGACAACCCTTCAAATGATATAGCCCCGACATGGGTCGTGATTTGTTTATACAATTTTAGCAGTATTTTTCATCAGTTCAAGTCAATATTTAAATTACTTTCTTTGCCGATGACTTTGTATGTTACGTCTACTTTTAATCTTAAAAATTGTTAAAATATATGCATCCACCATTTAATGTTCGACCAAAAATATTAAGGAAATCGACCTTTAAAACATATTCAGTCTCGCAACATTGTGGGATATAAAGTTCAGAAAATTTGAACAATACTGCAATATCATTGGCTCAAAAATAATTTCAACAATTATAACGTCGTGACGTGCGTTCACATTAGCAAAGTTATTGGTCGAACAGCCCACAACTTGATCAAAGATGAAATCATCCTTCTCAAAAAGCTAAATCAATCAAACAGAAACCAACCAGAATGAAGCAGATCTTTAAAAAGATATGCTTCGATAATTAAAATTATGTTTTATGTAGATTGAATAAAATATTTGCGGTCATACTATTAAAGAAGTAGAAAAAGATGAAATGGCTGAATTGGCGATTTTAATTAAAATAGACATGCACTCAAATAATATATAAAGCAATATTAAATATTATACTTAAAATAAAAAGAAACGCATATGTCCATGTGCTAAAATCTTATAATTTTTATATTTATAAGACGATCTTTGCAAAAATCGAGGAATGTAGCGTCGTGTAGGTGTAAGACCTGTAAATAGACTTACCTATATAAAGTTTTGTTACATGACGTGTTTCAAAAGGCTGGCAATCATAGCTGGTACCATCTGATAAAGAGCTGACTTACATGCTTTGAAGCTAAGTGTTTCTACTGTCCATTTCCAGCAAGAAAAGTAGGGGTCATATATCAATTAACAGATATATAACGTATTGTAGTTGGATTTATTGATAAGCTTTTGAACATGTTTCTTTTGCCTATATGATCTTCAATATTCATATGTGTTTATATTTTGACATGTGCTATTCGCAATACATGTATATGCAACAAACAATTAACTAATGTTCTAACTACACCGATCATTATATTTCAATTTCTGCGCATGGAATTGGAATAACACTTAAAATTTGATACATAATAAATATAAATAATTTGACCTCTTTTTGAAATTGCCATAAAAATCCATTCGTGTGTGCATTAACTAAGAACATTAATTAAATCGAGTTAAACAAAAATCACAAAATCGAATAAGCTTTTGTGAAGAGGATATGCCGAAACAAGCTTAAACTCTTTAAACATCTTCTGTTTAACAAGTAAGCAATCGCATTATTGTAGAATTGAATACAATAATTAAAATTTCATAATACTCCATATTTAAATATGAAGACGTAAATCTTCGTTAACGGAAAGTATACCCACTAGTGCCGATTTTGTGAATTCTCTGTTTCCACTTACCTTGAGTAGAAAACAGTGTTTTAAATTACTGTTTTATGTTTTCTTAACGCATGTAGATTAAACATTCACTTATAGCATTGATGGGACTGCATTTTACCGTTATAGAGATTTTGATAGTTTTCCTTTTTTGTCTATGACATAGCAATGACGAAAGGAGCAACGCCTTAATGGTTATTTTACAGAAATGAAGCGAAATAATGTATCGTAATGTGTTTCAACTTTCAAGTTTGATGAATATACTCCGAATCCACGATTAGAAATTAAACATATATAATCGGCGTAGTAAGAACATTGGTTAAGTGAATTATTCAGAATAGTGTTTTAATGATAGTTTTAATTTTTTTTTAAAATAACTAAACAATTTAAATTTCCTAAGAAAGCTTCTCCAAACCTTGTGTGTTACCTCACCCATCCGAGGAACATGTTTGCAACCCCTTAGTAATCAAGAAATATTTAGCGTAACCGACTCGAATTACGTGTACATATATAAAACAACATTTTGTTAATGTATGCATGTATTATGTAATATGTAATTGGTAATGTACATTTGTATTTGATTGTATACTGTTGACCATCTAATCATTTGTCATATGCCATCATGGGCTTTTCAGCCTATTTGGATTCAATATAATCTATCATATAATAACAAAGAAAAATGTGTAATGAGGTATAAGAGTATGTAGTCATATTTAATTGCACCAAGTATAACTAAGTACATCATGAGGTGTGTTCCAAAATGCTGACAAACCTTTGTCATCTATGTCAGGTTTTTAGAGCATGTTTCAATACTCAATCGATATAGAATAAATTTTGCGTGGAGGCGTAAATGCACTAATACAGAATATTAGAATCGCCTTAGTTAGAGGGGTGATGCTATGTAGGAAACTGTCATTGTACTTTATTACCAATCAAAATGTTTACAACGACAGAAGGACAAGGCATATGAGTATATTGATTAATGTGTGTAAAAACGGCGGAAATGACAGAAACGTATCCGCCATTTTGACTAGTTGTTGCCGATCTTTTTCTTAAATGTAAAAAAATATTAATACAAAACGAACTTTGTTTCAATCGTTTCAAATATTTAATTATAATAGGTATAAGAACAATGGCTTGAAACTTTTTTTACCCATTTAGTTTTTTATTACACCATCCTAACCTATGACGTAACAATATACTTTTCCAGTTACCGGAAATACCTTTTGACATGAACTTGTCCAAAAGTCATTGGTCACGTGATCTACCCTAGCAACAAAACTATACATATCTTTTTTAAAAAGCACTTAAACTAATGAATATATTTGACAACCGTTCCACCTCGAATACCCGCGTTACATACTTAAAGGTCAGTTGAACATACCCGTGGGAAATTAATTTTCGTCTTATTCGCTAAAATGCTCACCAGTAGAAAAAATACGATTTCTTTTTTTACGCAACGTACTTTTCTTTTTGAATTTAACATGTGATTTTAATCGCACATTGGAATTTTTTTATTGACAAAAAATAAACGTGAGTATTTTCATAGTTCGTAAAAAGATAGAATTAGATATTATTTGGAATTTAACATCGTCCGATGTCACAAAAATCTTCATCACAAGATAACGTCGGTGTAGGAACAGAGGCGTCGAATGACTCAACGGGAAAGAGAAAGAGTCTCCGGCGTCTGTTTTCTCGATTCGCCGGCAAGACGTCCATGGTGGGTGTACCGTGGATCAACTCGGCCCGGTTCTGGTGGGCAAAAGTTATTTGGATTATCCTACTGCTTTTAGCCGTAGCGGCCATGACACTCCACTTGTGGTACCTCTTAAGCCAGTATTATTCTTATCCGAAGACCACGACAATTGCTCTTGGATTCGATAAGCTTATTTTCCCGCAGGTAACAATATGTAACACAAATGTGATTCACAAAGGCCGATTGGACAAATATGATGGTGCAGACGAACTTAAACAACTGGTGGCTGATTTGGATCCTGAAAATTTAGTTCCAGAAATGTTTGAGCCAGATAATGGTCAGTCACCGACGACAACAAATCCAAAAGGGACCGCTGATCCAAATAATAATCCCTTACTGACGACCACAATTCCAGAAACGACAATATCAGCAGACGGCACAGAAACGAATGTAAGATATAATTTTTTTAACATAATTAGACCATTGTGTTAACGATTAGAAACAAATGTAGCGCAGAAGTTATGGTTATTCGAGTAGGATGTTTAGATCAGAAGCTACTAAATCATTTCCCATAGACTTAGATTGTAAAGTCAAACTCATTTGTGGACTTGTTTCAATGATGTTTTGAAAGAGAACTGTACCTCTCCAAAGAGCAATCCAAGATGCATTCTGTGACCAGTGACAGCAGTCAAACTATGTGTTCACCAACTGAATATTTTTCGTAGCAACCGCTGAATCCAGTCACCTCAAACTCAGTAAAGTTATACCGAAAGAGAAACTATAAGAAAGGCCGTTTTTTATCATACCAAACGTTTCAGAGAAAAAAGGGCTTGTAAAATTCGAAATAGATATGTTGTCATTTTCAAACCAATTCCTGATATTTTAAGCAGAATTTTAAAAGTTTAAAATAACTACAGTCAGAAAACACGTACGACATTAGACAAAAATTAGCCAATCACAACCCTGCTTTCAACATTTTGTGGACGCTGACCTTAAGGGATGCGAGCTAAATACAATTTAATTATTCAATCGTATTCTATATTTTTAGGTTGAAGGTCTTTCACAGGCGTCATTGCACTTTAAAAAAATCAATAATACAATTATCATGACATTTGTTATCAATTTATATTTATTTAACAAATGTTAAGAAATTTTATATAAGTAAATAAAATAGCCAGAGCTATGAACTCCCTAAAGTTTTGTCGACATTTTTTCAATTACTATAATCCTGGTATTCAGTAATAAACCTTCCACATGCCAATTTGTTGAGTCTGAACATCGCACAGATACGACGAGATCGGTGGGTAAATTGTTTTGGATTTTTATACCACAAGTACAAAATTGAAGCGCGCGAGAAAAAAAAACTCTTATCAGTTACTAGTTTATATACCATTATATGAAAATGATTTGTCGAAAAGTAACTACATATGATGCTTTCCACTTCTTTGGTTACATACATACATAGTCTATTTTAGATTTATGGTATACTCTATTGCAAAAGAAACTGTGAGGTTTGTTTTCGTTGATTTTTCATTAATTGCTTTACTTTGAGCCTTAATATTTGCTATCAAAATAAAGATGTCCATTTAAATTCTATAGTTAAACTATTTTTGATCTAATCTTAATAACAAAAATTTAGGCATTAAGAAAAGCAGTTAATGAAAAATCACCGAAAACAAAGTGCACACTTTCTTTTGGTATTTAGTATATTTGTTTTTGGTGCACTTTTTACGTTATTATGAGCTTTCACGTTATTAGAGCAGTACAAGTCACGTGTGGTACACCCCACTAACCAATTGAACTACATGAAACCAACATTATCAATCAGAAACTAGAGTAAAGCAGATATAAAAGCGACGCGCATCAATAATTAGAATTATATTTAATGTACTGGTACATCGAATAATAATATTATTATAATTTCAAACATAACGACCGAAGATGAAGGGAAAGTTGTAATGGTTGACTTGGTGATTTTTTAAATAGACCTGATTTTCAAATTACATATAAAGAGATATTTAAAGTATACTTGAAGAAAAAAGAAACGTTTTTCACCATATGCTAAATATGTAAAGCTGATGTATTTTTTTCATTTTTCAGAAACAATAATTTTTAATGCTGTTATCTATAATCCAAAAAATGTCATGAACTCGTTTTTTTTCTTCCAAAATTTTATCATTTTATCCTGCTATCATTTTTTTTCCAAATAGCAAATATCTGATTGGCTTATTAGGGTCACGTGACTGCGTTTCATTTGACGGCGATATTACTACGCAAAAATTTATAGGCAAATTAATTACAACTACTCGCGTATGCTCGTTTTCTTTTTTACGATATGTCGTAAAACTATTTGGATTCATAATAAACTTTTTTAATCATACTGACCATCGACAATAGTTAAAGTAAGCTCTATGCCAAGTTGGAGGAAATAAAGAATATATACTTAAGATTGCTCATTTTTGTTTTTAAATTTTACGACTGTTCTTAGCAACGTCTCTGATCAACATCACTGAAACGCGCTTTTTTCCCACATACGAAATCAAAAAAAAAAATAAAAAAAAATTCAAGCGTCTTACCTAACACTGATGTTAGTGCATATAAATATACAAAAAATATCCCCAAACTTTATATATAATGCACGTCTTTTTTCGTTTGTTTTTTAAGATTATTGCGTGGTGGTTGCCTGGAAAGACATTGTCTACAGGTAGAGAACGTTTAGACCGGGAAAATATTGATTTAACAGCAAGTGATTTCAATGCTCACAAAGGTCAACCTTTTATCAAGGACGAAAATTTTGCAGAACAAACAAATTTGAGGCAGACTGGCTGGTTGGTAATGAATTTAATACCGAGCAATGTTGTAAATAAATCACATAAGTACACACTGAGTATTTGTTAATTACAATCGGCTTATTACAGCATATAGGAATGAGGGACTTTGTTTGTAAATTAATCAAAAAAGAGAAATACAGAAAAAGTTTGTCAAAGGTACCCTTAATTAAATTTAAGGGCAGTCTTCAGTCCTCATTGCACTGACAGCGGTACATAATAATAATAATATCATAATCTATGTAACGCAAAATGCAGTTCAATAAAACTTCGCCAAAATAATCGTTATTAAAAAAATCGTTATTAATGTATCTTCATATTACATGTATTTAAAAGAAAAGTTTGAACAGTACAGAAAAACTAGACCTAAAAATTCCATTACTTGAAATTCTATTTATATAAATTCACAAGAACTAAGCAACACAAACATTATTTTAAATGCCATCGTAAGTATAATGATCCCGAAAAGAAAATTTAGTGTACTTAAAAAAGAACTTTCAATTACGAAGAGAGAAATCAACATTTGTCACCCTTTTACGCGACAAGGAAATTGAAGGTCAAGCACACTTTTACATATATCTCGTATAGTTTACTTATGTAAGTCAAGAGGACATAACATAATGCCGTCAGTATCATATTACTCATGTGAGCATGTAAAATGATGTTTTGCGTTGTTTTATTTTTGTGAATTCAAGTATATAGAAGGTTAGGGAAATGTTAGATCTCGTTATTTGTCTTTACTGTTGTGTCTTACCATATGTAAAATAAATATACATTGGTAACATTTATTGTGAAAAGTTTCATTGAAAGGCATTTTGCAGTTATTGAAATTTTGATAATTGTCTTTCGTTGGACGTTCAATAAGGAGTGTACACGGCCCTTAATTTATTAGTTTTTTATTCTGTCAGTTCATACATTAAAACGCAGAAAAAAACAAATTTTAAATATTTCAATTCTTAAGGGCCCACTACACTCCTCACCTGCACGTTCATCGATAAAAAGAAAATTATTATTTTTAAAAGTCTCAATTACGGTAAAATGTCGTTCAATGATACTTTGCACAAATGAATGTTACTAATGTAGGCCTTTCTTTATTTTGAATACAGTAAAACACGTTAGAAAAGTACGGAAAAGAAGCTTAACCTAAAACTTTCTTAAATTTCTATTTACATAAATTCACAAAAAACTAAGCAATACAAAACATAATTTTAATTCCCACGTTAGTGTAATGATAATGACAATAGAATGTTGTGTACTTTGTAAAATTTCAACTACTCAAAGAGAAATCAATGATTGTCATCCGTTTAACGCGACCAGGATGCGACCATGAAATTGAAGGTCAAACACACTTACTAGTATCTCATAAAGTTTACTTATGTAAGTCACGAGGACACAAAATATTGTTGTCAGTGTCATAAAACTCATTTGGGCATTTAAAATGATGTTTTGTGTTGTTTAGGTTTTGTGAATTAATATGTAAATAGAAGTTTAGGGAATTTTTAGATCTTGCCTTTTGTCTTTACTGTTCAAACGTGTCTTACCATATGCAAAATAAAGATACATTAATTATTCCGTCTTGACAAAATCTTAACATTACGAAAATATTTTAGCACGTTGACTCTCTTATTAACTACCCGCATCGAAACCCTACTCATATAAGTTAGTTTAATACCTCCCGGAGAATAAATAACTTTGCTTAAAGGTTTTCATTGTATACGCAACTTTTTTTGCTGAAAGTACTCGTATATCATATATCAATCATATTAATAGTTTTACGTTTGATTGCATTGCGATTGCACATCGGAGTATTTATCCGTGACAAAAATAAACGTTGGTAATCTTAGGGTGTGAAAGGATAAAATTCAGATATTTAGTTGGATTTTAACATCAATGTCACTAAAAGCTTTACCGGAAGACAATGGTGGTGTCGGAACAGAGGCTTCGTACGACTCAAAGGGAAAGAGGAAAAGTTTTCTGCGCCTATTTTCTCGATTCGCCGAGAAGACGTCCATGGTGGGAGTGCCGTGAATCTACTCGGCCCGGTTCTGGTGGGCGAAGGTTATCTGGACTTTTCTACTTCTTGCAGCCGTTGCGGCCATGACACTTCACTTGTGGTACCTCTTAAGTCAGTACTATTCTTATCCGAAGACCACGACACTTGCGCTTGGATTTGATAAACTCAGATTTCCCCAGGTGACAATATGTAATACAAATGTGATTCACAAAGGCCGATTAGAGCAGTATGGCGGTGCAGACGACCTTAAACAACTGGTTAATGACATGGACCCTGAAAATTTAGTCCCCGAATTGTTTGAGCCAGATAATACCCAGTCAACGACGACAAGTACAGGAACGAATGTAAGATATATTTACTTTATCACAACAGGGCATGTTGTAAACTTTTAGAAAATAATGAAACACAGCAGTTAACGTATAAGTTGACCCGGTTGTGACGGTTCTAGATCTGTTTGATGTGAAGCGATCACCATTTAGTAATTGCATATTAAATGCACTCGTTGTTCCGGTGGGGGCAATCGTCACGCATGGGATTTTTTATGTGTCTCATCGTTCGCCCGAAAAATGACGCAGGAGTTCTCTCTGGTGGGTATAGAATTGACTAGTGAACTGTATGAAGCTTATTTATCATCGTCTTTCTGCCCCCCTCCTTGTTATGATGATGATGATGATGATGATGATGATGATGATGATGATGATGATGATGATGATTATAATAATAATAAATTAAATAATAATAATAATAATAATAATAATAATAATAATAATAATAATAATAATAATAATAATAATAAAAAACATCACAAATAATTAAAACAAATATAAATCAAATACAAATTGCCAGTTTAAGAGTTTAGTCTATTCACGGACGGAGGAGGTGCTAGTTAAGTCAGTTAAGAGGGTACCAAATTATTAATGGTATTATGCAGTTAAGGAAGTGTTCAAGCATAAAACCACATTATAAATATCGTATTTTGGGGTCGAACAACTGAGCAATAACGTGTTGGGGTTAGAATTATATCAAGTCAAAGAAGCCTTTTCTTATGTATACATTGCTCGTCCAAGCGGATTGCACAATTAATCCGAGATCCATGGTTATCGACCAATAACTATTTATCGATATCTAAGGTTTTCACCAATAAATATGGTTATCGAACGGTAACCCTATAGTTATTGTCAATAACTATGGTTATCGGGCCGATATTGGTCGATAACCATGGATATCGGATTAATTGTGCAAACCGCTTGCCATAATAAACAACCTGCCAACTCGGCAGCAGATTGAGACAATCCCATTTTAGCATTTTTGGGATAAATTAACGGCCTTTTCGTAAAGCACCTGCATATTTACAAACTTTGACTCAAAAGTGCCATATTTATATGGCACATATAACACATATTACACATACTTGTGAAGTCTACTTTATTATGCATTTTCAATGGAAATCGTTAAGTGATGCATTAGTCGTGCAAAGGAGGCGACCATGTATTCATTTAACGGCAGGATTTGACTTATTTTCTCATACCTTATTTGATTTACCACAGCGAAATTTGAATAGCTAAAGCGATCAAAACTTCATTCCTCCAAATTAATATGTAAGTGGTTTCGAATGTCCGGCTATATTGTTAGTTGATAATAGAGAGGCTCCGAATAGTGCGTTTTCAAATAACGATTAGATCAGTAGATATTTAAATGTCAACATCAAGGATATAACAAAAGTATACTGCTCGTCAACAGAAAATTACCACTTAAGAAAGTTGTCAGCTGTAAGTGATTGATAAAATATGAACGGCTTCATATGAAATTAATGTTTTACTCAGGACAGAATTCGAAACAAGCTCTATCATCAAGATTTGAAACTCACTTCCGGTGTTTTCCACCATTAAGCCTATTTCCGGTTTTCTGCAAATCTCCCGTCTGCTAAAACATTCTGAAACGTTCACCAAACTAAAAGTAGAGTGTGTCTTAAAAGAAATCATTAAAATCTTTAAATTTCTTATTAAACTAAATTTTCCGTGACGCGACGAAAAAGTAAGACAACCTTTAACACCTTTCCATTTGATGGTTTTGCAATTTTGTTTTGTTGATTTTATTGTTTCTATTAAATATTCAGCTTTAAAATGCTGGCAGCAGAAAAAGCCTGATGGACTATTGCTACTTTGCCATACCGAATGGTTTAAACTTCCATCAATGTGAAAGCTATGATATAAATGATAACTATCTATTTATGGCAAGGGCTGAAAGTTATAAAGCTGAGATTGGAAACCAGTCTCAAATCTCAAGCATCTGATTGGCTGAAATGGCGACCAGACTGGTCGCCATTTCAGCCAATCAGATGCTTGAGTTTTGAGACTGGTTTCCATGCTCAGTTTTATAACCTTGGGCAGGGTACTAGTATATGTTGTATATAAAATTCGCCGCTGTTCTAATTTTTTACAAGAACTTATATTTATAATAAATTGACATGTACTACATGTACCTCTGTTTGCCAAATGTTTGAAGGTTACACGTTCTCTAAACGTTGTAACATTCATGTTTTAATATTAAGGCGTTACTTCTTTTGTCATTGCACTGTCATAGAAAAATAACAACATCACTCAAATTTGCGAACTGCAAGTTAATAAAACTATCCATTTTCGCGACCAGGAAATTGAAGTTCAAACACACTTTTATAAAAATCTCATATAACTACATTTGTTGGACGAGAGGACCTTACATATTGTTGTCAACAACATATTACTGATTAAAGCATCTAAATTGATGTATTATGTTGCTTAGTTTTTGTGTTTGAATGAAAATAGAATTTTATGAAATGTTTAGATCTAGCATTTTTCATTACTTTTCTAGCTTTTATTAACAAATGTAAAGTTAACATAAATTCATAAGATTGGTCTATACAAAGTTTTATTCAACTGCATTTTGCCGTTAGAGAGATTTTGATAATATTCTTTTTTTATGTACAATCACAACTGCCCTAACACATTTATATCCCATGCACCTGACAAAAAGATGTTTGGACTCAGTTATAGTTAGAGGTTGAAAAAAAAACAGTGAGTATGCACATCAGAAAAAGCCACACCCAGAAATCTAACCCTACCTTCAAAGTGAAAAAGAATATAGAAAAAGAGAGCTTTTAAAAAAATCAGTTTCAAATTGGACACCACAAACAATTTAAGGTCAGCTACAGATGGGTTTATTCACCAAGCATGGCAATGCGCCACTAACTTCACGCCGCCAGGCCGCTAACTTCACGCCGCCAGGCCGCAAACTTCACGCCACCAGGTCGCTAGGCCGCTAACTTCATAAATCTTGTTGGTAGCCCTTCGTTTTGAATTTACAGAAGGTGTTTACGAATTACTTGTTTCCAAGTTTCCAAGTTTATTACATTTTTTCTCAGTATGTACATACATAAACATGAGAACATATATACATAAAACAATATTCTTGTTCCGATCACGGCATGTCTAGTAAGTTTATTTCACAAGAGGACAACCCAAGAAATAGCGAATTAACTTCGTTGATGACCCGCGTCAGCCGAGCGGAAAGCTCGCGCTATCTACACAGCTGTCACCGGTCACCTCTGTGTGTTTCAATATACGATAAGAGTATAGAATGCAGATTACACGTGTCAGATAATGAAAATGAATAATCAGTACGGTGAACAATTTAGAATGTCGAGACATTGGATACATTAATATTACAGTTGATTTACTTTTGTTTAAAGGTGTATAAAGATTATATTTGTAGACCATACTACGATAATTGATGCAAAATATTTCTTTTGTCCGCTCCGCAGGTGTTACGGAAAGTCGATTTATGCACTTAAATTTGAAAATGTTTGCTTTTACCAATATTAAGGAAAAAAGGTTGAACATAATTATGTCCCAGAGTTGGTTTGGGGGTGGGGGGGGGGTGGGCTGTGGACATGTCTTAACTCTTTACTTCATATATACTTAAGGAAATTAGAAACGCAACTTCTTTAAACAAGAAATATATTTCATGTTAAAAGAAGTTGCGTTTCTAATTTCTTTAAGTACATATAATAAAGTAAAAGAAATTAAAAACGCAACTTCTTTAATCATGAAACATATTTTGTGTTTTAAGAAGTTGCGTATCTAATTTCTTTAAGTATATCTGGATATCTGGATATCTGTTCGGGTGATCGGATATCCGGATCGAATATTCGTTTATAAAAACTTTAAATTTAATTTTATGTATTAGTTATTTTGCTAAATTATCTTTATGTTGTCAGTTTACATTCAAGCAAAAAATGATATCAGCTATTCCATTTGGTGATATCACGTAAACCTAAAATCATTCGATAATATCACAAGACTACTAGTATATGTTAAAAAAGAGGATACCATTAATTTGAATTCGTAATGTCAAACCCGTATAAGGTTGAAATCACAATTACGTAAAATCTTCCAAAAGGGAAGTCAATTATATACTTGATAAAAATTTCACTCTTTATTTTCGAATATTCGAACTGTAGTTCTTCTTTAAGATAAAAACACAGAAATTTTGCTATTTAAGTTACATCCATTTTGAGGTCGCCCTGTAAAACATTAAGCAACAATACACTTTCAAAATGGATGTAACTTAAATAGCAAAATTTCTGTAATTTTTTCTTGAAGAAGAACAAGAGTTCGAAAATTCGAAAATAAAGAGCCAAGTTTGAAATGTTTTTTTCAAGGTCCGCCGTAAACGGGCTGTCGACGATAACTACGGTAAGCTGAACACGTCCAAGTATGACGCCAACTACACAAATCTTGACGACAACTTTTCTGACGAATATTTCGACAATCCTATGGATGAACAAACGGTGTTCCTGGAGATATTTAAAGATCTCTATATGGATATAGACAAGTATTTACTATACAAATAAATACTAATGTTGAGGTCGATATGTAGTTTTGCGGACCTGGGTAGTGTGATATCGACCGAGGACGAAGTCCGAGATCGATATCACACTACCCAGGTCCGCAAAACTACATATCGACCTCAACATTAGTATTTACTTGTTATATCATATACCCTATGAATTTAAAGCATTCTGATGATGATGATGATGATGATGATATGATGATGATGATGATGATATGATGATGATGATGATATGATGATGATGATGATGATGATGATATGATGATGATGATGATGATGATGTGATGATGATGATGATATGATGATGATATGATGATGATGATGATGATGATGATGATGATGATATGATGATGATGATGGTATGATGATGATGATATGATGATGATGATATGATGATGATGATGATATGATGATGATGATATGATGATGATGATGAGATGATGATGATGGCAAAGGTAGTTATTAATTCCCGGGGTAGTTATCACTTTTTTCGGACTCGCGAGTACGGAGCTCTCGACCAATCAGAATGCTTTAAATTCATAGGGTATATGATATTATTTGATAACTATTCTGTAAACCTTAGCAATATTCCATACTTGTAAGTTGGACTCAGGGCGGATATACCAGGTGACTTTTAGCATGTCGTGCTCACACAAAATCACTCGGTTTATGTATGTTTTTTTTTTTTGGTTATTTCTCAGTAACTACTGGACCGATTTTGATCAGATAAAGAGCGAGTCCCGTATTCCTGTTAAAAAGCATTTTCATCGACATTTTGACATTTAGTATCAGTCGGCTGCCGTTTTCTATAATCATTAAAGTCATTTCAAACGAAATTTGTATTTGACTGTTAGAGAAAACGGCAGCCTACCCGAAGCGAGTGATTTTGTGTGCGCACGACATTCTAAAAGTCATGTGTGTAGCCACCCTGGTATAGGAAAATTGAAGAAAAAGATTTTGACAATGCTTGCATTATACAACCCGAACTGTATGGTGTCACACATGCAATCAAACCTTTCTTCAAAGACAACTCAGGGAAAAAACGCAAAAGTTGTCTTTGAAAAAGGTGGTCTTTGTTTACCCTGGTATATTTGTTCTTTAAATTGCTCAATAGGACAAATGAAAATTATTTTGGCCTTTATCGACAGGTTGTGTTTGTTTCAAGGTGGGCTTAAACACAGATTGAACTGTATACTGAAATTTCTGGGTATTTTAGAGGAACGAATATGGGAAAAATAGTACGGTCCATATCTCATTGCAAAACTGGAAGTTCAAGAAATATTTTCAGAGAACATAAAGTACATGTGCGTAATTTTTAATGTTCTTAAAATCGCGCAATGGGAAAAATACAATGTGGTCTTTATACACTGGTTGGGTTTGTTTAAAGATGGGCTTAAACACAGATTGAACTGTATACTGAAATTTCTGGGTATTTTAGAGGAATAAATATGGGAAAAATAGTACGGTCCATATCTCGTTGCAAAACTGGAAGTTCAAGAAATATTTTCAGAGAACATAAAGTACATATGCGTAATTTTTAATGTTCTTAAAATCGCGCAATGGGAAAAATACAATGTGGTCTTTATACACCGGTTGGGTTTGTTTAAAGGTGGGCTTAAACACAGATTGAACTGTATACTGAAATTTCTGGGTATTTTCGAGGAATGAATATGGGAAAAGTAGCACGGTCCATATCTCATTGCACAACTGGAAGTTCAAGAAATATTTTCAGAGAACTTAAAGTACATGTGCGTATTTTGTAATGTTCTTTAAAGCTCTCAATGGGACAAATACAATTTGGTCTTTATCAACTGGTTGTGTTTGTTTAAAGATGGGCTTAAGCACAAAGTGAACTGTATACTAAAATTTATGGGTATTTTAGAGAAATGAATATGGGAAAAGTAGTACGGTCCATTTCTCATTGCAAAACTGGAAGTTCAAGAACTATTTTCAGAAAAAAAACATGTGCATATTTTTTTTTATTAATGACCTCGTACATTCTAATTAGATAAATAAATCAGTTTTAAAGTACTGTTCATGCACATATATTAGTGGCATAATAGTTCGTGGTGTTTGATTAAATGACATTTTCGAGGATTCCTAATTTCGTGGTTTTGAGTTTTCTTCAAAGTTTTTATTTTTAATAATATATTTACTGCGGTTTTAAATTCGTGGATCGATTTGTCCACAAAATCCACGAAAATAGGTATCCCACGAATATTAGTACCCCACGAATATTAGTACCCCACGAAATTAAGTACCCCACGAATAGTAGTACCCCACGAAAATAAGTACCCCACGAATATAAGTGATTGTTTACTACTTCAGTTAAACATTATTTCAGGCATGACAGAGAAGAGTTGGGGCACAATATTGATGACATGTTAAATGGTTGCACATTCAGTAGCAGAACCTGTAATTCAAGGTAAATACTCAACTTTGTAGAAACGAAAAGCTGAGATACGGGATTTGAACAGCTTTTGAAAACCAAGGATCATCTGAGCCGTCTTGAGAATTTTCAAAGGGTCATGATCATATATCATATGTCAGTCGCGAGTCATATCTTGAATTCAGTTAACTTTACTACTTATAAAATTGCTTAAATTTCATTTTAATTTAATTTTAGTGGTCAAATAAATATTTACTTCATCATGAAAATGCAACAGACACAATATTTGCTGTTATTCATGCAAATTTTGACCACTTTTCTAAATTCGCTTGCATCAAATTGATCCCAAGCTCAGAATAAGGTGTCATCTAGGTGGACACATTAAAATTTGCTTGCATCAAAATGCAAGAATTTGCATGTATTGAAATGCCTGGAGACACCATACTACAAAAGCAAAATCGCTCATCCGAGAAAATATTTTATCTTATAATAATGTTAGGATGCTCGATTTCTAATAATTAATCGTTTTAATTATTAATATTACATTGCGGCCATAGCACGTGGTTTTTTACGTCATTTTTCCGTATCACGATTTTCACCATTCTATTTGCCCCGAATCACAAACAAAAGTAGACAGATGGACAACGGTGGGTAGTGTTCAACTTTCCCTTTAAAATGCGCTAAATTTCTTCGAAAATGCTGAACTAATAAAATACTTACAAGCCTTCGAAGATTTGAATCGATGTTTTTTTTATTTCTCGCAATTCCGAAAAATGACGTCACGAACCACGTGGTATGGCCACATTGATTAGATAACGGTTAATCGTCGAGTAAAAAAAAAACAAAGATGATTTTATTTCATTAAGTAAAGTAAACACTTACTTATTTTAATTCGAATGTGAGACATATTATTCCTACTTATATTAATAATGCTCGCCGACTGCTTTTTGGGTTGAAACCATTTCAGCCGACTGGTATTTTTTCCGAGTTACGAAGTTAGCACCACAAAACATAGAGTGTTTAGAATATATATCTTTTAACTTATACGAGGATTTAATCTTGTAGTTACGTATTTTAAAACCAGTCAAATGATCTGTTTGCAAGGAATTTATATTTTTCTCTCGACAGTCAATTATCATATACTTTGCCATACCGCCGTTACTATCGGTTAAAATAAGTGTCTGTCTGTCGGCCTGTCTGTCTGTCCGTGCGTCCGTCTGTCTTATTCACCTGTACTTGACACTTGACAATGATTGCGTCTCCTGCGAAGTTTAAACAGAATGCTTCTCTGTTTCTCTGAAGTGTTTTCAAAGTGAATTAAAGGTACTTCTACAGCTGCTGCTACTTCTACCGCTACTGCTATTGCTAGTGCTGCTGCTTCTGCTGCTGCTACTACGACTACTGCTACGACTATGACTTATACTGCTCGTACTTTAAAACTATTTATGCTAATAATAAACGTTTCGCTATTCATTTAGCATGTTTAAACTTCATCAGACATCGGATTTTGGCAACTGCTACACAATCTCGTCCAAGAAGTTCATCTCCATTAAACCAGGGCCAGAGGGGGGTAAGCTTTTATTCTGTTTTATTTGTTAGATTTTTGCTTCAGTAATATGTTAGAGATTAAAGAAAAATTGACTGTCTTTGTGACGCTTGCCCCCCAACTTAAACATGAAACTTAGTTGCTTAGAAAATGTACTTGCCCTATTTACTTAATACTGAATTTATCATATGCAAAGCCATTTGCGACAAGAATGGTAACTCCTGTTTCACTATTTAATTACATATGCCCCCTTTCAAGTACAAGTTTAGCATGAAACTCAATTATGCCTATAACTTTGAAAGTACATGTTCCAATCACTCAATTCTTGGAATATATCATCTGCATGAACACCATGCAACAAGAATGATAATTCCTGTTTCACAATTTTGAGGAATTCACTTCAAATGGAAGTTTAAAACGAAACTCAATTTTGCCTAAGACTGTGGAAGTACTTGTTCTATATACTCCATCATTGGAATAAATCATCTGCATGAACAAAGCTATCGGTGACAATAAAGATAACTCCTGTGCTGTGATCCAAATTGATAGCTGATGATTAATTAAAAGAAGTTCGGAACACATTGTCGTGTGATGAGCATTGATCTTTTCTCCTTTAACCCTTAATACACCATATATACAGCTTTTATCGCATGTGCGACCAGGGTAGATCCATATCAGCCGGCACACACGTGCTGTCTGATCAGGAATGTGCAGCCGACACATTATTTATTTTCTTGCAAATTTTAAGCACTTTTATTAATTGTCCTGCAAAATATTCACAAGCTCAGAATGAGGTGGGGTCAAAAGTGGAAAAAATCGAATTTGCTTGCACAAAATTAAAGAATCTGCATCAATTGAAAGAGATACGAGATTTGTGTCCAAGGTTATAAAATTTATCATGTAAACCAGTCTCAAACTCAAGTATCTGACTGGCTGAATTGGTGACCAGACTTGAGATTTGAGACTGGTTTCCATGCTCAGTTTTATAACCTTCAGCGTTGATTCTGAAGCTCTGTTTATGTTACGTTGAGTGTTGTCCATCACTGGTTCTTCTTCAGGACTGTCTCTCGTACTGTTTCTGGAGACTGACGAATATCTGGACGGCATAACGACCGGATACGGTGTAAGGGTACACATTCAGGATCAAGACACCTACCCGTTCCCGGCGGACGAGGGCTTCTTTGTTCCTGCTGCAATGGAAACTGACATTGGTTTGAAACTGGCAAGAAAGCTTTTAACATGATTATGAAAGTTTTTTTGCGGGGATCGAATTTCACGAAGAATACAAAAATGACATTTTTTGCGCGGCTATAACTTCGCGCAGTTACATTTTTGTCATAAAATAATAAATTCAATGAGTTGATTTTTTGCACACTTTCCTTATCGCGAAATATGCGGAAATCTGACCCCGCAAAATATAATGCAAGCAAACAATACGTCTCATATATTAACACAAATGAGAGCATAAGATCCAGATGTTTTGTTAAAATCTAATATCTAATATAATTAAAATGGTCCTCATTGTTAACTAAACTTTTAAATTATTTATTTAGAACAGTTTAATGCAATAGTTATCAGGGTCGAAAGAAAGATTTCCAGAAAGGGGGTATGGGACAGTCTTGGGGTAGTTAAACTTCAATCTTGCTCACCTGAATCCCCATAAAAATATAAGATTGCTGCCCCCAAAAGGGGGTTCGAGCAACTCCACTAGACCCCACCCCTTTCTTCTTATGTTCATACATATTGAAGAAGAATAAGAGAGACTTTTAACTTTCAAAAACTTTTTACAGTTGAGGATCGGACGGCTCGGTGGAAACTTTGGCAAGTGCGAAAAGGGAGATGATTTCAAGAAACTATTCAATCTGACTTACACACGACGGGTAAATCATATTGACAAACAAATTACCGGTACTTTTGCCAGTATGAAAAGAACATATAGGGTTATAAATATCGTGTCCGTGCAGTCAATATATAGTCACCTTAGTGCAAATACGGTATAAGTCTTAATGAAATACGAAAGAGATATACCGTTATTGCACCAAGGTAGACATAAGAGATTTTGTTTATTCCTTTATTAAGTGTACATGATAAAAGAGTCTAACCATCGGCTTTTTTTTGAGAATGATGTAATATCTTACCCACAACTTCAATAAAAATAATGTGATATGGTTGCCATTTTTATTTTGTTTATAAAGCCTTATGACTTATCAGTTTAGAAACATGGCGAAGAAACCGTTCATATAACTATCCCAAACAAAACAAGTGCCAACTCTTTATCACTATGTAAGGTTACAGTCGTCATTGCACTGTCATCGTTAAAAAGGAAAACATATTGAAATCTCCAGGATCTCTTTAACGGCAAAATGCAGTTCAATAAAACTTATAAATTTTAAATTATTATCTATTATATATCTTTATAATACGTACGATAGGAAAAGTCACAACAGTAGAGAAAAATATCTAGATCTAACAATTTCCTTAATTCTATTTACCTCACAGCAACAGAAACATCAATTTCATTCTTTTGTCACTTATTTACGCGACCAGTAAATTTAAGGTCAAACACATTTTTACAAATATCTGTTATATAAAAAACTAAAAAAACAACAATAAACAAACCAAAAACAACAACAACAACGACACATCATCAAACAACAACAACAACACGTTTTAATTTCAGGCATGCCAGGAATTTTGTCGCATAACAAGTGCGATAAAAACCTGTAAGTGCTTTGAAGACGAGTGGGAAGAATTTCCTTTAGACGACCAAAATCTAAAGCCATGCAGAACCGAAACAGGTAAAGTATTTTCCACTAAATAATACAGTCAAGCCTGTAGTCAAAGACCACAAGGAGAAAACCACAATAGTGGTCTTTAAACACTGCTACTAAACGCGCACCTCCAGTCCCGACGGTGATACCGATAAAATGAGGTGCGCGTATTCCGGTGAGCGAGGTGCGTGTATAAATTCGACAACAAGGTCGGTGATGTCTTTCACCAATATTTACACGATCTGTACAAACGTTGCCAAAAAAGTAAAAACATAGTTCGACCCTAATTAGAATAAACCTTATGTGCGCTGAGTAGTTTCCCTGAAATCGTAGGATTCGCTGAGATTTCCTCATTCTCCCTCGAAACTGAAGTGAGATTCAACAGGTTGATAAACAGAAAATCAGTAGTTTTTCTCCAAAATGACAATTTCCTCCGCATCTACTGCATCAGTCTATCCGCATTAGTTATAAAACATACATAAATCTTATTTCCTGTTGTGAAATCGATTTTATAAGGATACTTTCTGTCAAAATTTGATTCGGTGGGGTTGGTAAACAATTAAATTGGTTTCTTCAATCAGTCAGTTGGACAAAAACGATGTGGTTTTTAACCACAGGTGGTCTTTGTTTACAGGTGCTTTTAGCAGAGGTTGGACTGTACAGTGTTTCAGAAAGTGAAATATGCATATCAGGAAATGCCACCCCCAGAAAACACAGCCTCTCCACGCAGGCAAAAAGTAAGTGAGGAAAAGAGAGCACGTGTTTATAAGAAGATCAATTTCACCACAAACAATTAACGAAAAAGAGAATCATTCGGGTTAACGCATTGGAACGTTCAGTGGAAAACAATTCAAAACAAGTTTTGGGGTGCTCCAACCTTGCGATTGCCCACGCACACGTTCTCATATGAACAAACAAGTTCAAGTTGTCTTGGTGAAATAACTCCAACCCACCGATCAACTCAACACTGTTGCAAGGTTAGAAAGGCATAAATCGATAAAAAGATAAAACAATATTTACCACACCAAATAAACAAGTGTTTGTCACCTATCTGTTTCACCGAAGGGGAAAATCATAGGTTTACCATCTGTTCGTCCCTCCGTTCGAAAAAAAACAAACATGATCCATCATGCAAGATCTAAAAAGTATAAAACTTACGCTTATGAATCGTGTGTTCTGTTGTAAATAACTTACTAAAACAGAATCTTGACATCGCTTAAAAAGTATTAAATCTTACTTAAATTGGTATTAAGAAAAAAGCCAATAAAAAGATTAAGCAAGTCATTTATTTATTTATTTACTTCTTTATTTATTTATTTATCTATTTATTATAATGTAGCCATGGCAACGAACACAATGAAAATAATTCAAGCCGAAAGGGTTGCACTTCTCAGTGACTTGTTGTGTTGTGTCATTTTAGAGCAAAAGTGCCTGTTTGACCTTTATGAGCGGTATCTCAACGGGGACTTGCAATGTACATGCGACAATCCGTGCAAGTAAGTCCAAAATTCACGCTCTATCAACAATCGCCAGTTGTTTTAGTGGAATTAAAGATTTACCCGATATAGCGCCGACCAAACTGTCTTTTGAAGTTGGTTGGCAGGTTTTATGGAAATAAAATAGAGAAAATATACACATTGTTTCATTAAACGAATTGAGTATATGCCTGCCTCAATGGTTTGCCAGAAATTACCCCCTCCCCCATCCTCCCACACACAAAAACAACAAACAAAAACGAAATCAAAAAACAACAAAAATTGGGTTCATCCGAAAATGAGGCAATTGTTTTACCATCCAAACAAGTATACATTTTAAATATTTAATTGCATATCATTTATCATTTAGTTTAAAATTCCGTACACATGTTGATATAATCTTTATATATGTGCAAATACGCCATTGAAGCGCATGCCTCTTTCTAAACGAGGTATGGTGTTGAGTGTGTGTGGGATAGGAACCGATGGGGGATGTAAGATGTTTCTGATGAACTTGACAGCCTGACAACGTGAATTTATTAGAAACCTTATAGCATGAGTTTAGCACACTGAACGCGCGAAGTTAACAACTAATGTGATATTATATTGTATCATTTAAAACGCAATTATACATGTGTACATATTCATGCACATACCGAGTGGTAATGTAAGTTCTATACATGTCTTTTTTCAGCGAGCTTGCTTACGTGAAGTCAGTAAGCCAGCGACAGTGGCCTACAACTGCATACGCTGTAAGTCCAGTTTAAATATTTGGAAAGATCTTACAATTATCTATTATTTTCTCATAACTTTTTGGCAATTTTGTTACACATTTTGACAGCACAATTTTATTTTTACCGCGAAATGCATAATAAATAATGTCGGCTCCTCAACTTAATGACGTCATTGACGTCAAATGCCCGCATGTACCGCTTCCCGTGACGCGCCCCAATTAAGATATTTATTAAACTTTAACTCGAAATACATGTATTAAACTTCGTCTGTGATAATAAATACATGTGTCAGTCTTATCAATAACATAAAGTCGCAAACATAATACAGTCAAATCTGTCTTCAAAGATAAAAGTGGTCTTTGAAGGCAACTGGTCTTTGTTCATAGGTCAGGTTGTTCTTTAATTCATCAGTGGGACGAATACAATATGCTTTTTCTTCAAAGGTGGTCTAAGATAACAGGAAGTGACCATTGATGATATTTCATAGGATTATATATTGTTATTGGCCTAATGATATTTTCAGAGAGTGTTACTGGATTGGGTGTGCGGTTGGAGCCCGACCACATGCGAGAAGATCAAGGACGACCTTAGCAGAATCTATCTGGTCAAGTAAGAAAACAATACTTGTCCTTGTTTGTTCATATGAGAACCTGTTTGGGACAAGCGTGAGGTTGGTGAACCCTAGAGCCTGGTAGAAACACCCCAATGGCAAATTGTTTTGACCCTTACAAGCCGGTAACCCCTCGGGTTCTCACTTTCGTTAATTGTTTGTGGCGTCTGTTTTGAAACATCTCTCTACATTTTGGCTGTGTAGGGAGGCTGTGCCTGCTGGATGTGGTCATTCCTGATATTTATATTTCACTTTTTCTCAAACAGGCGCACACAAACTTTCTAGGAATTTAATCTTACCTTCTATTTAAGCAATCGTGTTGTTTTAGTGCATAGGTATATTATCTAAATTTTGAAAAATCCTTCCATAATGGCGTGATGAAAAAACGCTCGGAGTTGTAAAATATAAAACTCGGTTAAGCTATTTTATCTTATTTTTATTTTATATTAACAATCATATTGCTTAGTTCAAATTATACATTAATTAGATGGAAAGAACTTTGAAAGCCGCCAAACATGACGCATATCGGTTTGATCGAGCCTGTTCATGGGCACTAATGGAAATACATATTTCTGTCCACGCCGCCTAGCCCCAGGTTGAGCGATTCTCAATGTAAACACAATTATATGTATCGTGCTCAAGGGCTTTCGAAGATTATTGATATCAGCACTTATTGAATGTACGTGGCGACTTTTTATGGCCGTCACACGGAACAAATAACGCTACTGTGATATTTAAATAGATGGGAAAGAACTTTGAAAGCCACCGAAGTGAAGTTAAATTGGTCTACTTCATACATTCATATTTGTTTGATGTCTTGCAATGCCACTTAGAAGGTTGTCTTTATTACCACGTATTATGGCATCGTAATATTTTGTGCGTGTTTAATTTTCGCGTATTTCGCGCTAGGGAAAGTGCTCGAAAAAAAAATCGACAGTGATTTCTAAAATTGTGAAAGCTTACCTTATGAGAATTATATAATTGCTAAAATCTCATTTGCGGTCTTTACGCGATAATACGGCCAGAAAAAGAAATGATACCACAGTAGTATGGTTGTTGTCCAGATTAGACATGTTGTTGGGTCCGCAGATCCGGGAAAATAATGACGACGCTTTTCTGGTTATTAATTATAACAAACAATACTGTGGAGTTAATAGATTTTATGACCATTAACTAGAAATTCGGGGGGGGGGGGGCGGATTTGGTGATGTTTCGGTGGCGTTGCTCGAAACACCTTTGAAAAACAGTTATTATTTTAATTGGGATTACGGCCAGAAAGTTACAAACGAACTCCTGTTCTGGAAATCTTGCATTCGAGTCTGATATTATTGCTTGTTCAATAGGTCGTGCTAACTATGTTCATGTGATTAGGCGAACTTGCTCTTTTGCCAGATATGAGAGAGTTTTAAAGACGATTGCGGTAGTTTCCGATTTCACAGCGTTATGAATATTACGTGTGCACCGTTTGCATTGTTTACATCTATTTTTAGGAATGTCTTGTCTCAGACAAATGCAAACTATGAACTCACTTGACAAGGGGGAGAATCTCTTGGTTAAATAATAACTGTGAACCAATTTAAGGTCGTTCTCCAGTCAAAGACCTTCCAATTGTGACAACGGTGCGCTCGTTAAATTAATAACGTCGTGAAATCGGAAATTACCGCATATGTCTTTAAGCTGTTTTTTTCTCTATATTTCAGCAACAACTTCCTAAAACTAAATATATATTTCGAAGACCTTAATTTTGAAGAGATAACGGAAAAAGAACAAATAGAGGTAGGTGCTGTTTCGGAACTATTAAATGAAGGCGTTTTGAGTCGTAAAACAATATTGGAAAAATGTAACCAGATGTAGCAAAAAATGCGGTCCCATACCGTGATACAAGATGTTTGTGTCCAATTTTTCGCGCATAATACTTTTTTGTTAATATTTCAGATACAACAGCTGTTGTCGGACGTAGGGGGTGCGATCGGGCTCTGGATCGGCTTGTCTATCCTAAGTCTCTGTGAAGTTCTTCAACTGATCGTAGAGCTGTTTTATTACTGTACACACAGGGGTATCCTGGAAAAACAAAAGTTAAATTCCAAAAGCAAGAAACGTGAATACGATGTAAAACGAGGAGAGTCGGAGAAAAAATCCCGCACCCCGAGTAAGAATTCTGACAAGCCATCGTCAAAGCAATTTAACGACATTCGGGTTATAGGAAATTCCCGTGCTGACTCCTATAATGGCAGCCATTATGACCAACCGCAGAATAGTTATTTCCAACATGCTCCTGAACGCTCAAGCAAGGGAAGTCGACACGATCGGTCTCAGTACTACCGGGATAGAGGTTATTATTCACAATCCTATGACCCCTCTCTTTATATATTTTAGAGCTCACTCTAGCGAGCGAATAGTCTGGATAACCTGCCACTGACTACGTTTACTTATTGAATATTACGCTGGGAAACAGACAAGCGCTTGTTCACTTATTGAATAATAAGCTGGGAACCAGACTAGCGCTCACTCCAGCGATCGAATAGCCTGGATTACCTGCCCCTGATTCTACGTTTACTTATTGAATAATACGCTGGGAACCATAGCATCGCATGTTTACTTATTGAATAAAAAGCCGGGGACCAGACTAGCGCTCGAAGTGATCAGCTACCGGTATCCAGAGTCACGTTCATTAAATGGAAATTGATTTGTTAACATGGCATATATCCGAGTCCTTTTTCTATCTTACCTCACTGAAAACTAGTGTTCAAGAGTTGTTTACATTGTTAAGACTAGATTAATTAATCAAAGCTTCGTTTATTATTTACAGTAGCGCTATTTGTGCAGTTTGGCGGCCGTAGAAAGTTTCCCCGTACATGTAGGGAGTACGGTTATCAGTTAATATTCGGTTAACAATGTTATAAAGTGATGTTTGCGTTTTTCGTAAATTTCTATTTCTGTCATTTGTCGATTTTCATTAATTTACAATATTGATACATTCGTTGTTTCATCTTTGTTAATAAAACGTGTGATCAGTGAAAAGCTTGCATTAGGAGATATTTCCGTGACGTCATACAGCAAATTTTGTTTCACAATGTATCTTTGTCAAACTTAAGGAGGTAATTTGTTAGCGTAATCCGATAGACAAAGTGTGATCGCCATTATTGCCAAACACTACACCGGTTGTTCGATTTATGACGTCACTCGCGGGATACCCGATATCTCGTATAACGCACGCGTTTTTACCTTTTTTTCTTACCGCATAACAGTTTCTTTTCTTATAAGTGTTTAAACTTGTAATATGCGTGCTTTCGTTCTTTGATGATCATTTTAGTTGATGTGAGAACCTGTTGGGCAAGTGTGAGGTTGGTGCACCCTAGAACAGGTTCTTAGGCGGTAACCCCCAGGTTCTCTTTTTTATGAGTTGTTGTGGTCTCTTACTTGAAATTGCTCAATTTTATAAACATATGCGCTTTTTTCATTTCTGCTTTTTGGCTGAGTTAAGAGGCTGTGTTTTCCGTGTGTGGATATTCCTGATACGCATGGTTCACCTTTTAAAAAAATGTAATTTATTATATTTTTTGTAAATTTTACATTTAATTTCAGAGGACAGTTTATTTTGGTAGGGCTTTCACAATGTGTACACATATTTTACAGAATAAATGTTAGTTCTCTTAACCCAACACTCTTTATTAAACCAATCTTTGTTGTTTTGTGTTTTTTTAATTGTGGTCTGTATATTATGTATTTCTGGTTCTTTGTTATTTCACTTTGTTAGATAATATGGTTGAAAGTTTATTAAAGCTATTATCTTAGTCACTTGTTGATAGAGTTTTCATGGTTCAATATCACATAATCTAGCTTTTTTTATTATTGTTAAAATTTGTTGTAAATATGTGAACGATTTACTTATTGTGCTTCCAGTAAAGATTTCATCTTGTTCTGTAAATAATCTGGAACAAATACTGTTTCTGTTGTAAATCATCTACTTACTATGCTCCCAAATAAAAATTTCATTTTTTCCTGTAAAATATCTTTTTTGATAGTCCCAATTAAGATTTCACTGTTTGCTGTTAATAATCTGCATGAGACTGTATTAACAGTTGATGTTGTAGATTCTCTACTTATCATGGTCCTAAAGTAAATTTCACTTGTTGCTGTAAATAAATCTGTTTATTATGGTTCCAAATAAGATTTCAATCTTTGCTTTAAATGATATGATTACTTTGGTCCCAATTTTAAAAGATTTCGAGCTATGCTGTAATATACATGTATTTGCTTATAATGGCCCCAATTAAGATTTCACCATTTGCTGTAAAATATCTGCTAATTATGGTCCAAATTGAGTGTAAGCCCTTTGTTGCAAAATATCTGATTATTATTGCCCAAATTAAGTGTGAGCCCTTTGCAGCAAAATATATGCTAATTATGG
The DNA here is from genome assembly GCA_038501625.1 of Corbicula japonica. Lineage (NCBI taxonomy): Eukaryota > Metazoa > Mollusca > Bivalvia > Venerida > Cyrenidae > Corbicula > Corbicula japonica. The sequence goes on from JAZAYU010000142.1 coordinate 1,034,945, forward strand.
CCCAAATGAAGTGTGAGCCCTTTGCTGCAAAATATTTGCTAATTATGGTCCAAATTAAGTGTTAGCCATTTGCTGTAATTCTCTGCTTATTATGATTAAGATATCACTCTTTTCATGTTTTCAAGATTTTATTCAGACACTCAATTCTTGAACTCATGAAAATATGTTAAAGTAAATAAGTATGTTGTTTATTTACACGACATGTGCATACAAGTACACATATACACAATACAGTTTAAAAGCACATAACTAGCACCCGGTCCAGTGGACCTGTGTGTCACAGTCATCAATTTAGTAAATTTATGTCAAATTATATGTAATATACAATGTGTGAAGTGACAGACAAAAACAGTTATATTCAGTTCAATAAATGTAAATGATACTCGAACTGGTCTATGTGTTAGAGTACAGCACGGTTTGTGACACAGTGTCAGTATTCAATATACCAAAATAGTTCCTCTGATGATTTTAACAATTTGATTGGTCGATGAAGATAATGGCGGCGCTGAGCTAATTACTTCGCTGGCCAGTCACAATAAACAAATATTCTTGGCTTCGACTATCAATGGTTAAAAGCTGAACAGCCGAAATCGGCAAGCACGTTTAGGATAGCATATGGTTGATTCGATAGTGGGCATCTGACGACCTTGACTCGTTATTATATATTATGATGAATTATGGCAAATGTCCGATATTTTTTTTATACTTTATACCACGGCTTAATACGTAACACAACTATCATTACGGAATACACAGTTGAACATGAATAACTGAATTCAGCACTTGGAGGCTAAGATGAACTTTGGCAAATGTCTGATATTTTCTTCGCTTTATACGACAGCTTATTACGTAACACAACTTTCATTACGGAATACACAGTTGTACATGAATAACTGAATTCAGCACTTGGAGGCTAAGATGAACTTTGGCAAATGTCCGATATTTTCTTCACTTTATACCACAGCTCAATACGTAACACAACTATCATTACGGAATACAGTTGTACATGAATAACTGAATTCAGCACTTGGAGGCTACGATGAACTATGGTAAATTTCCGACATTTTCTTCACTTTATACCACCGATTAATACGTAACACAACTATAATTACGTAAACACAGTTGTACATAAATTCAGCACTTGTAGGCGGTCAGAACGTTGATGAGTATCAGCACTTGTAGGCGGTCAGAACGTTGATGAGTATCAGAAACGTTCAACTGATAACAAACTGTCTTTCATGTTGGTGGAATATCGGTTCAGTCGGACACATCAGGAGAAACAATGAGGTCATCAGTGTCTTTCCTGAAATGAAAAATTAAGACTGGTGGGATACTACTAACGTTTCTGAGAAATAAGCTTGATATTGAATAATTCCCACCCGTCGCCATGGACCACAGGATAAGGAACTATAGGCGAGGCGTTGCAAGGCAATTATTGTGAAATTTTTAGACGCCAGAGACACCGAGTATATTATCTCTCAATGAAATAAACTAAACGGTAGCAACTTTACCATTACGAAATTCATTACTGAATTACCAAAAAGAAATTGCTTATTTAATTCGCGTACTCTGTCCTGAATATAAAAATATGAAAATGCCTATCAGAAATTGCCACCACCAGACAACACAGCCTCCCCACGCAGCCAAAAAGAAATTTAAAAAGTTAAGAGAAAATTACATGGCAAGGTGTATATGTTTCCCCAATGAAGGCTAGTAAACCAGTGTTTACAAACAGTATTCCTGCATGAATTCTATACAAACCATACTGTAGCTTTTAGAATACGTTAACAGCATATTTTTACAGCTTTCTCAAATGTTAATTAAAAAAAACTGATACCTATTTGAAAAACTTTTTTTTAGTTATGATACTTATAAATAAATAATGTGTATTTACAATATGGGTTTAGAAATAAATTCCAATTCCAGTTAAAACATTTAAATGACTAGAAATGTGTCCATAGGACACGGATGCCCCCGCTACGCATGTTTGTCATGGTGAACATTTATACCAAGTTATTTTAAAATCCAATAAGTAATAACAAACTCACAGCCCAGACAAGAAAATTCTATTTTTAGAAACAGTGACCTTGACCTTGGACCTACAGGCATGGGTGTTGTATGCGACACACCGCCTTGTCATGGTGAACATTTGTGCCAAGTTATTTTGAAATCCCACCATTCATAAGAAAGTTACAGCCCGGACAAGAAAATTCTATTTTTAGTAACAGTGAACTTGACCTTGGACCTATAGGCATGGGTATTGTACGCAACACACCGTCTTGATATGGTGAATATTAATACCAAGTTATTTTAAAATCCATTAAGAAATAACAAAGTTACAGAGCGGACAAGATTTTTCCAACAAAATTCTATTTTTATTAACAGTGACCTTGACCTTGGACCTATAGGCATGGGTGTTGTACGCGACACACCGCCTTGACATGGTGAACATTTGTGCCAAGTTATTTTGAAATTCCTGTATTTATAAGGAAGTAACAGCCCGGACAAGAAAATTCTATTTTTAATAACAGTGACCTTGACCTTGGACCTACGGACATGGGTATTGTACGTGACACACCGTCTTGATACGGTGAACAATCATACCAAATTATTTTAAAATCCATTAAGAATTAACAAAGTTACAGAGCGGACAAGATTTTTCCAACAAAATTCTATTTTTATTAACAGTGACCTTGACCTTGGACCTACAGGCATGGGTGTTGTACGTGACACACCGCCTTGTCATGGTGAACATTTGTGCCAAGTTATTTTGAAATCCCTTTATTTATAAGGAAGTTACAGCCCGGACAAGAAAATTCTATTTTTAATAACAGTGACCTTGACCTTGGACCTACGGGCATGGGTATTGTACGCGACACACGGTCTTGATATGGTGAACAATCATACCAAGTTATTTTAAAATCCATTAAGAAATAACAAAGTAACAGAGCGGACAAGATTTTTCCAACAAAATTCTATTTTTAGTAACAGTGACCTTGACCTTGGACCTACAGGCATGGGTGTTGTACGCGACACATCGCCTTGTCATGGTGAACATTTGTGCCAAGTTATTTTGAAATCCCTCTATTCATAAGGAAGTTACAGCCCGGACAAGAAAATTCTATTTTTAGTAACAGTGACCTTGACCTTGGACCTACGGGCATGGGTATTGTACGCGACACACCGTCTTGATATGGTGAACATTCATACCAAGTTATTTTAAAATCCAATAAGAAATAACAAAGTTACAGAGCGGACACGATTTTCGAACATACACACACACTGACACACTGACACACTGACACACCCACACACAGCCAGGGTGAACACTATATGCCCTTCCGCCATTACATGGCGGGGGCATAAAAAACGTCTTATTGTTTAAAAATAATTACTATTATTTTCAGTAAAAAATCCTGATCGACTAGCTTTTTGAGAAATTATTTTTTTTAAAATTTCCTTTAACATTCGAAATTGCAGAATGACAAAAGTGTACCATTTTGACCTGCTGTTGAGTTTAAATGCCATATTTGCTGTAAGGAATTAGAAAACGGTTTGAAACATTATTAGATACTTACATTCATTTTTATGAACTGTCCTTACCAATAGCGTAATTTATAGTCGCCTCCATGTGGCAGCTGATAATTATAGGATAACGCATGGTTTACTTCGCAGTGGATTTCTGACGACCAGGGCATCTTGTCACGTCTTTATGTAGGATGAAGTATGGCCAGATTCCGAAATTTCTCTTTTCATTTCACAGCTTCATTTATGTAACACAACTATGATTACGGAGAACACACTGTACACAAATGAATGAATTCAGTACATGTATTTATAAGTCTCCAATAACGTTATTCATTTCTAATGATTGTCATTATAATACAATAATATCAGATGTGTGAAGTTAGCGGCCTGGCGGCCTAGCGGCCTGGCGGCGTGAAGTTAGCGGCCTGGCGGCGTTAAGTTAGCGGCCTGGCGGCGTGAAGTTAGCGGCCTAGCGGCGTGAAGATGGCTGAATTTATCGCAATTAACGTTGATCTTAAAAACTGATTGAAATCTATTTTTACAGATATAACGTAAATTGCAGGGGTGTATAAGAAAGTTATCGACATGATTTAGCTTTTATTTTTTAAATCAAAGTTCTAGCTTATCTGCAGAGACGACTCGGAATCTATTTGTACATTCACTTCCATGTACTCTTTGTAAATTACATTTCAGTTGATGATAAAGAACTAAGTTTGATTGTTTAACTTTTCGAAGCCTGGCGGCCTAGCGGCCTAAACTTAATATTATCATAATTTATGTTTATCTTTAAAACGGCTTGAAATCGATTTTTACAGGATGCAATGTGCATTTCAGGGATGATTAAGTAAAATATCAACAAAAACTAGCTTTGAATTTTTTTTAAGTTTTCTAAGCCTGGCGGCCTAGCAGCCTGGCGGCCTAGCGGCCTAGCGGCCAGGCGGCCTAGCGGCCTAAACTTAATATTTATCATAATTTATGTTTATCTTTAAACCGGCTTGAAATCGATTTTTACAGCATGCAATGTACATTTCAGGGATGATTAAGTAAAATATCAACAAAAACTAGCTTTGATTTTTTTTAAGTTTTCGAAGCCTGGCGGCCTAGCGGCCTGGCGGCCTAAACTTAATATTTATTATAATTTATGTTTATCTTTAAACCGGCTTGAAATCGATTTTTACAGCATGCAACGTACATTTCAGGGATAATTAAGTAAAATATCAACAAAAACTAGCTTTGATTATTTTTTAAGTTTTCGAAGCCTGGCGGCCTAGCGGCCTAGCGGTCTAAACTTAATATTTATCATAATTAATGTTTATCTTTAAAACGGCTTGAAATCGATTTTTACAGCATGCAATGTACATTTAAGGGATGATTAAGTAAAATATCAACAAAAACTAGCTTTGATTTTTTTTTAGTTTTCGAAGCCTGGCGGCCTAGCGGCCTAAACTTAATATTTATTATAATTTATGTTTATCTTTAAACCGGCTTGAAATCGATTTTTACAGCATGCAATTTACATTTCAGGGATGATTAAGTAAAATATCAACAAAAAATAGCTCTTTTTTTAAGTTTTCGAAACCTGGCGGCCTAGCGTCCTATCGGCCTAGCGGCCTAAACTTAATATTTATCATAATTTATGTTTATCTTTAAAACGGCTTGAAATCGATTTTTACACCATGCAATGTACATTTCAGGGATGATTAAGTAAAATATCAACAAAAATTAACTTTGATTTTTTTTAAGGTTTCGAAGCCTGGCGGCCTAGCGGCCTAAACTTCATATTTATCATAATTCATATTTATCTTTAAAACGGCTTGAAATCGATTTTTACAGCATGCAATGTACATTTCAGGGATGATTAAGTAAAATATCAACAAAAACTAGCTTTGATTTTTTTTAAGTTTTCGAAGCCTGGCGGCCTAAACTTAATATTTATCATAATTTATGTTTATGTTTGAAACGGCTTAAAATCGATTTTTACAGCATGCAATGTACATTTCAGGGATGATTAAGTAAAATATCAACAAAAACTAGCTTTGAATCTTTTTAACTTTTCGAAGCCTGGGGGTTAGTTTAACTCTCTTTTGTGTAGACCACCATATAAATAGTTTGTTTTTCTGTGGTTGAACTCCGTCTCAACGCCTTTCTATGCTTCATTTACATTTCTATCCCCGAGGTCCAACTAACCGTTGTTCCTGGGTATTCAACTTTTGTAAAATGGTTTTTCTGCCAACAGATTGGCTGCTAACTTGAATCGGAGGTAAAGTATAACATAAATGATGTTATAACATTAATGATGTTCCGACGTTGAAATAATGTTCCGGCTCGCGTGATGTGCAAACCAGCTACCTCAGCTTAGAAGCTCCACAAATGGTAAGTTTGAAATCAAATGACACATGAAGGGCCTCAATATTGGTCACTTTGCGTTTTTAAAAGTGAGAGAGAGAGAGAGAGAGAGAGAGAGAGAGAGAGAGAGAGAGAGAGAGAGAGAGAGAGAGAGAGAAGGAGAGAGAGAGAGAGAGAGAGAGAGAGAGAGAGGGAGGGAAGGAGGGAGGGCGGGCTGACGGACGGACGGCAGACAGTATATATAAGATCCCAGTCACATTTAGGTGGGGGTGGGGTGTGCGAGGAAGGTAAAGTAGAGTTTACTTCACTAAGAACGAGGGCGAGGAAGACTAGGATAAAAACAACCAGCTTGATACTCTATAAATTAAGCATTGAAGTCTATTGAATAAAGATTGTTTACAACGTGCAATATTTGCATAAAAGAAATCGTCATTCCCCTCTTACCATTTAAATCTTTATTTAGTTGATGAAACGGATAATATTTACCTTCTCGGATGGAAATGTGATTTACTGAATGTTACATTAATTAAAGGCTATTTGTATGCGTAACAGCCACTGCAAACTTTAAAATGTTTCACACTTATAATTTTACGATGAACTCAACGGTACTTTTCTGCTTGCAAGTCTTTTGTACATTAACATAATGACTAAAAGAGAACACATAAATAAAATAGAAACTACACATAATCGTGGATGGCATTTTAACACCCAAAGAAAATAATAAAAAACATATGTGTTTCTTTTTTCAGGATGGTTTGAGGTGCTACCAGAAAATGGTCAACCCGTCGAGTACTTCGATACCATAAATGCAATAGTCGGGATACGACCAAAACAGTTTTTAGTGCGAACTTCCATTGTCGGGTACCAGCTAAGCTTTGAAAACGGTACCAGCAGCTGGATTCCATGGGAAATCCGTCCGGGAGAGATCTTAACGACGGTTATTGTTCATATGGATCAAAAGAAAACAAAAAAGAAGAATCTCATAAAGAGGATTTTTAGCTCAAGTAAAAACTCAGGGAAAAAAGAACAAGAACTAAAATACTTACAATGTTTTGATAGTGAAAATAGAGAAATCATGGTGCCTTTAATAATGACTGGTGTTTTCAGCCCAGTCGGTGATCAGACAAATCAAAATTATGACGCAGTTTACTCGCTACATGATCTAATTAGTGCCTTCAATATGCCAATCAAAGCTCAGCTGATTCACACGGACGCTCAAAATGCTGACGGTGTTCCTTCCGGTGTGTTACTGTTAGAGCGCCTGCGTGACTGCGACATGGTGCTTGTTGGGAAACACCCATATGTTGAATCTGAAAGCGAAATGTTTGAGATTCCACTGAATGAGGAATGTCATGTGATAAAGGAACGTAAGAAAAAAGTAAAGAAACCGTCCTTGATAAATGTAGATAATGAAATAATTGTTACTACTTTAGATACGTTACCGAATGGCCGTGTTGATTTGCCAATACGTGTAAAGGACCCGGCAAACAAGAAATCTAAAGGAAGTGCTATCTTAGAAAAGCTTAGCGTGCGGTCAAAAAGCAAGAAAGAGCGTGCAAGTATTAAATCATTAGCCGATGAAGGTATTTTCTCTTCCAGGCTGAGTAAGGCTGGAATGAGCTTCGATGACTTTTATAACGACGTGTTAAAAACTGATGAAGCGGATTATGACAATATAAAGAATAAGGTTACTGAACCACTAGGAAGTGGGTCAAATGTTACCATCCAATGTGATATCCGAACTGACAAAATGAAAACAAAACAAGATTTAGATGTAGAAAATGGATATTCAGTGGTAAAAAGAACTACAAATCAGGACCGAGATTTACCTCCAATTCCAAACAAAACCAAGAGTCCACTGCGCAAGCGCAATCCAGAAAATGATTATGAAGAACTTCCGTTCGCTCCAAGGCCACCAGAATTTTACCTTAGCAATGGAGACAACATGACAGCCCACGACGATGGATATATGACACCAGCAAGATTCAGGGAGTTAAATGAAAATGCTGCTCCAGGGGAGTTCGATGCTAAAGTTAAAAGAAAGCCACCAACGGCGCCTAGAGACCCACGTTATGCACGTGCCAGAAAGGTCAGGAGTGATTATGCATCGCCAACGTCCCAATATGACAATGATGCGGAAAATATACAACAGTATTTTGACTCAGCTCTTGCAGAAGGTAATTCTTCTGCGTCTCGAGAGAGTCCCTACGACAAACGAGGGCAGCATTATAATCAACAGCAATATAACAGAAGCCTGTCTCAAGAGGAAAGCAGACGATTTCAAGATGATTCGGCTTTAGACAATAGAACATTAAGTGGTTTTGCTAAATTAAAATCCCGCTCCCAGAAAAATTTGAACGTTGAATGTAATGCTACTGTAAGAAGTCACAATGTTAGAAAAATGAGGACCGCAATGGATGTGTTTAATTTCAGCGATTCACTCAAAGATCTTCGAAAACCATTTCAAAATGGCGGAGAGAGCCCAATGGAACCTATGTACGGTCGTGTTGTTGATAACGAGCGTATAAAATCTTACGTTTACGGTGATCAGAGTTTGTACGGGCGGCTTGGTACCCCGCATTATGTGGAAAGTGAGCCGGGCTTCAGGCGATACCACCGAACACCGTCAAACGCCGCGCTAAGCGACTCGTATCCAAAACATGGCGACGATTCCGCCATTTCGATGTGCTCACGAGGTGAATACGGGCCAATTCACGGAGAGTCCGAATACAGTTATTCGGAATACTCGGAATGGCACGATGATGGCTGGATTCCTCCGGACGATATTTCGAATCTTTCCGTGCTAGAGGTATCCAAATCATTACGATATATCGGAATGAAAGACAGAGTGGTGATACGTTTCGCGCGAGAACAAATCGACGGGAATATGTTAGCTAGTTTAGACATGAAACTTCTAAGGGAAGGTTTTCCAGAATTAAACGCTCTTGATATTAAAAAGGTTTTAGACTTTGTAGATGGATGGCGACCTAAGAAATAGATTATATATATCTAGTTATTTATAAAGCAAAGTGATCATTTAATAGGAGTGTAAATGTGCACATGTTTCGACTGGGTCTAAACAAGGTTTTGAGAGCTTTACTATGTATAAAAGTATTTATTTTTATTTTAGTTTCAAAATTATGTTATGTGGTGAATTTATCACTTTTTTAAGTAAAAGTTTACAAAACATGTTTAACATTTTAATTTTAATAATTGTTGTTTTTGTTAAATATTCAGATGACATAATTAAAAAATAAATATGTGAATAAAATTGTATTTATATTTATTATTTTAAAATATTGTTTAACAGACTCATGTAGGTTGTATTATACCAAAACCAAATAGATTTAAAAAAAATCTTGTAAATTTGAGGTTGAAACATCACATTAGGTCTATTGGTCAGCTCTCTTTAAAGATAGATGACATGATCGAGGCTGAACTGGCTATAGCATGTTGATGTGACCTAATACAACCTAGCTAAAAAGCCAGTTGACATCATAGCTGAGCTGGCTACAACAAGATGACATGATTTTATATAACCTCGCTTTAAAGCAAGTTGACATGATCGGAGCTATGCTGGCTGCAGAAGGGTGACATGATCTCACCTTACCTCGCTTAAAAGCCAGTTGGAACGATCGAAGCTAAGCATGTTACCACAAGATGACATGATCTCATCTTACCTACCTTAAAAGCCAGTTGACATGATCAGAGCTATGCTGGCTACAGACGGGTGGCATGATCTCATCTTACCTACCTTAAAAGCAAGTTGACATGATCAGAGCTATGCTGGCTACAGACGGGTGGCATGATCTCATCTTACCTCGCTTAAAAGCAAGTTTACATGAGCAGAGCTGAGCATGCTACAGAAAGGTGACATGATCTTATCTTACCTCGCTTAAAAGCCAGTTGGCATGATAATATCTAAGCTTGCTACAGAAAGGTGACGTCACATCATCTTACCTCGCTTGAAAGCCAGTTGGCATGATCAGAGCTGAGCATGTTACAGAAGGGTGACATGATCTCATCTTACTTCGCTTAAAAGCCAGTTGGCATGATCGAAGCTAAGCATGCTACAGAAGGGTGACATGATCTCATCTTACTTCGCTTAAAAGCCAGTTGGCATGATCGAAACTAAGCATGTACAGAAAGGTGACATGATCTCATCTTACCTCGCTTAAAAGCCAGTTGGCATGATCGAAACTAAGCATGTTACAGAAGGGTGACATGATCTCATTTTACTTCGCTTAAAAGCCAGTTGGCATGATCGAAACTAAGCATGCTACAGAAAGGTGACATGATCTCATCTTACCTCGTTTGAAAGCCAGTTGGCATGATCGAAACTAAGCATGCTACAGAAAGGTGACATGATCTCATCTTACCTCGCTTAAAAGCCAGTTGGCATGATCGAAGCTAAGCATGCTACAGAAGGGTGACATGATCTTATCTTATTCGCTTAAAAGCCAGTTGGCATGATCGAAACTAAGCATGCTACAGAAAGGTGACATGATCTCATCTTACCTCGCTTAAAAGCCAGTTGGCATGATCAGAGCTGAGCATGCTACAGAAAGGTGACATGATCCCATCTTACCTCGCTTAAAAGCCAGTTGGCATGATCGGAACTAAGCATGCTACAGAAAGGTGACAGGATCTCATCTTACCTCGCTTAAAAGCCAGTTGGCATGATCGAAACTAAGCATGTACAGAAAGGTGACATGATCTCATCTTACTTCGCTTAAAAGCCAGTTGGCATGATCGGAACTAAGCATGCTACAGAAAGGTGACAGGATCTCATCTTACCTCGCTTAAAAGCCAGTTGGCATGATCGAAACTAAGCATGTACAGAAAGGTGACATGATCTCATCTTACTTCGCTTAAAAGCCAGTTGGCATGATCGAAACTAAGCATGTACAGAAAGGTGACATGATCTCATCTTACTTCGCTTAAAAGCCAGTTGGCATGATCAGAGCTAAGCTTGCTACCACAAGATGACATGATCTCATCTTACCTCGCTTAAAAGCCAGTTGGCATGATCGAAACTAAGCATGCTACAGAACGGTGACATGATCTCATCTTACTTCGCTTAAAAGCCAGTTGGCATGATCGAAACTAAGCATGCTACAGAAGGGTGACATGATCTCATCTTACCTCGCTTAAAAGCCAGTTGGCATGATCGAAACTAAGCATGTACAGAACGGTGACATGATCTCATCTTACTTCGCTTAAAAGCCAGTTGGCATGATCGAAACTAAGCATGCTACAGAAGGGTGACATGATCTCATCTTACCTCGCTTAAAAGCCAGTTGGCATGATCGAAACTAAGCATGTACAGAAAGGTGACATGATCTCATCTTACTTCGCTTAAAAGCCAGTTGGCGAGATCGGAGCTGAGCATGCTACAGAACGGTGACATGATCTCATCTTACTTCGCTTAAAAGCCAGTTGGCATGATCGGAGCTAAGCATGCTACAGAAGGGTGACATGATCTCATCTTACTTCGCTTAAAAGCCAGTTGGCATGATCGGAGCTAAGCATGCTACAGAAGGGTGACATGATCTCATCTTACTTCGCTTAAAAGCCAGTTGGCATGATCGAAACTAAGCATGTTACAGAAAGGTGACATGATCTCATCTTACCTCGCTTAAAAGCCAGTTGGCATGATCAGAGCTGAGCATGCTACAGAAAGGTGACATGATCCCATCTTACCTCGCTTAAAAGCCAGTTGGCATGATCGGAACTAAACATGCTACAGAAAGGTGACAGGATCTCATCTTACCTCGCTTAAAAGCCAGTTGGCATGATCGAAACTAAGCATGTACAGAAAGGTGACATGATCTCATCTTACTTCGCTTAAAAGCCAGTTGGCATGATCGGAACTAAGCATGCTACAGAAAGGTGACAGGATCTCATCTTACCTCGCTTAAAAGCCAGTTGGCATGATCGAAACTAAGCATGTACAGAAAGGTGACATGATCTCATCTTACTTCGCTTAAAAGCCAGTTGGCATGATCGAAACTAAGCATGCTACAGAAAGGTGGCATGATCTCATCTTACCTCGCTTAAAAGCCAGTTGGCATGATCAGAGCTGAGCATGCTACAGAAAGGTGACATGATCCCATCTTACCTCGCTTAAAAGCCAGTTGGCATGATCGGAACTAAGCATGCTACAGAAAGGTGACAGGATCTCATCTTACCTCGCTTAAAAGCCAGTTGGCATGATCGAAACTAAGCATGTACAGAAAGGTGACATGATCTCATCTTACTTCGCTTAAAAGCCAGTTGGCATGATCGGAACTAAGCATGCTACAGAAAGGTGACAGGATCTCATCTTACCTCGCTTAAAAGCCAGTTGGCATGATCGAAACTAAGCATGCTACAGAAAGGTGACATGATCTCATCTTACTTCGCTTAAAAGCCAGTTGGCATGATCGAAACTAAGCATGTACAGAAAGGTGACATGATCTCATCTTACTTCGCTTAAAAGCCAGTTGGCATGATCAGAGCTAAGCTTGCTACCACAGGTTGACATGATCTCATCTTACCTCGCTTAAAAGCCAGTTGGCATGATCGAAAGTAAGCATGCTACAGAACGGTGACATGATCTCATCTTACTTCGCTTAAAAGCCAGTTGGCATGATCGAAACTAAGCATGCTACAGAAGGGTGACATGATCTCATCTTACCTCGCTTAAAAGCCAGTTGGCATGATCGAAACTAAGCATGTACAGAAAGGTGACATGATCTCATCTTACTTCGCTTAAAAGCCAGTTGGCGAGATCGGAGCTGAGCATGCTACAGAACGGTGACATGATCTCATCTTACCTCGCTTAAAAGCCAGTTGGCATGATCGGAGCTAAGCATGCTACAGAACGGTGACATGATCTCATCTTACTTCGCTTAAAAGCCAGTTGGCATGATCGAAACTAAGCATGTTACAGAAGGGTGACATGATCTCATCTTACTTCGCTTAAAAGCCAGTTGGCATGATCGAAACTAAGCATGTACAGAAAGGTGACATGATATCATCTTACCTCGCTTAAAAGCCAGTTGGCGAGATCGGAGCTAAGCATGCTACAGAAGGGTGACATGATCTCATCTTACCTACCTTAAAAGCCAGTTGGCATGATCGGAGCTAAGCATGCTACAGAAGGGTGGCATGGTCTCATCTTACCTCGCTTAAAAGCCAGTTGGCATATTCGAAGCTAAGCATGCTTCAGAAAGGTGACATGATCTCATCTTACCTGGCTTAAAAGCCAGTTGGCATGATCAGAGCTGAGCATGTTACAGAAGGGTGACATGATCTTATCTTACCTCGCTTAAAAGCAAGTTGGCATGATCGGAGCTAAGCATGCTACAGAAGGGTGACATGATCTCATCTTACCTCGCTTAAAAGCCAGTTGGCAAGATCGGAGCTAAGCATGCTACAGAAGGGTAACATGATCTCTGTTATGCGTGGCATAATCTAAAGCCAGTGCGTTAAAGACCGACAATCCAACCTTTGGACATTTTTTCAGTGCGAGGATGACATTTTACACTTTTCGTAGGTCTTGTCACATGTAATAATAATAATAATAATAATAATAATAATAATAATAATAATAATAATAATAATAATAATCTCTTTATTTTAAGAAGGTAACTCATTAAGACAAAATCTATGACAACAAAATTAATACAAACGTGTCTACGAGGTGCCTGGAGCTTCATCGTAAATATGTTAAGGGAAACTACTACATCGATATATTGTCATAGTAAAACCAAGAGTTGCCGGCCATGTTGTCAGTTGTCTGGAGATCGATGGTGTTCTTGCTCCTGGTTTTTTCCTAGTCTTTGGTCACAACTATTGTTAAAGTAAACTCCAGTTAAGTCTTCTTTAAGTTTAATTAATGTTTTATGGTTTCAAAAATTTAACAAAGTCCACAATGTTAATTTGATGAAATTATCCACTTATAGAAAAGCATGCAACATTTATAGTTCTAAAGTTCCAATGCAAGAATAAGACTGACAAAAAAATCTCCAAGATTACAAAAATATCACAATAAACAGGTTTGTTGACTAATAATCCATCATGTGCATTACCCGCTAGTTTTCTTAGCAAATTGCCAACAAAAAGGATCAGATCAAAAGATACTGCCTCTACTGGGGCTCCAACCCGTACGGCGGCAGCGCCTAGCCATGTGCTACCATGCTAAAATATGGTAGCTATCTGCAACGTTGTCCTTTTATTTAGTAAAAAATTCTTTCTCTTTAAATTTAAATATTTATTGTGTAACTTAAATTTGATGTGTATTGTAATAAGAAGTTTGATACTTAGTTGCATAATTAACATCTATAATTCTTTGTAAGCGGTTTGACAACTTTATTACTGATAAGATGTAGATATCCTTGAAGTTGTCACGATTACGATTGCCCGAGGCAGGTAACTTATCGTAAATTTTAGGGATTTTATCACTATATCAAGACATTCTTACTTTGACTCTACACTAAGAAACATCTAAAATTAAACAAGAGCGAAGGAATACCGCTCATCAATACGGATTACCTTAGCTGTATTTTATAAATAGTGTTTTATATTTGACATTAATTTGCAAGTGAAATCCTTGCACAGGAATACCTGAAACAAATATTGTGAACATTAAGTTATTGTTATTTGACGTTATTAAGAATCTATTTGAAACAAACAAATAAATACAGAAACTTTACACGTGTTCCTAACTCCGACGGAAACCCGACGAAATTTAATCCGGTTATAGATGCAATGTCAATAACGTTACCCATTGAGCTAACCGGAACAACTCTTCAACTGATATAGCCCCTACATTGGTCGTAAATTGTTAATACAATAAAGTAAAGGGTTTAGCAACTTCAGCATTATTTTTCATCAGTTCAAGTCAATATTTAAATGACTTTCTTTGGCGATGACTGTATGTTACGTCTACATTTAATCTTTAAAAATTGTTAAAATATATGCATCCACCATTTAATGTTCGACAAAAAATATTTAGGAAATCGACCTTTAAAACATATTCAGTCTCGCAACATTATGGGATAATCCGATTTAAGGTAGTCTAACTGTTAAGCTTTCCCGCGCATAAATTTGGGACGCCGTCAAACATCGGCTCGCTTTCGGTGACTTCCGACGCTACTCGTCAGAGCCGATAGTAACTGAAGCGACATCGATTATTGTCGACTGTTAGTGACAGTTAACCGAATATTTCCGACATTCGAGAAAAAAGCGCGGGAAATCATTACAGTTAGACTACCTTAGTGTTCGAAAAATTTGAACAATACTGCAATATCATTGGCTCAAAAATAATTTCAACAATAATAACATTCAAATTCGCATTCACATTAGCACAGTTATGGGTCGAACAACCTACACCTTGATCAAAGATGAAAATATTCTTCTCAAAAAGCTAAATCAATCAAATAGAAACCAACCCGGCTGGTCCAGATTGAGTCGCGCTCAAACGGGGATAGAGCTAGGCATCAACATCGTTTCCAAAACAAACAGGTTCACTCAAAAAGAGCCTGTTCAGTTTTTTTTATTTAATTTCATGAATTTCTAAGTTCCCTTTTCACCATTCTTCACGTTTGCTAGGTTAACATCCAGGATTGTCTCTCCTTGACATCATTCTGACTGGAGAGCAGCTGTTAGCACTTCCACATTGCATAAACTTGCCGGTGTTCTCTCCCCAGAAGCTACCATGCCACTATCTGATTAAATTGCTAGCATGTTACGTATATCTTTATCATCTTTAAAGGGCCAATATCTTATAAACTAGCATCAGATGTCTCTACAAATAAACCACACAAGCATACAGGTTCTGCTACGTCTTGAAACATTGCTATAAAGTTTCATGATTTCCATTTGATCTCCTTAGAAAATCGCTGTTCAAATAAATATTCTATCAGTTAGCGCAGACGGCAACAATTCAAACTAATCATAATATTATTTTACTGAGCGCCGAACATAAATGCATCTTATACATAAGAGGTCCAATAAACATTTATCCATTCACTGTATCACTTTCGCATAATGTAATTAATTTAGCTACACTTGATGGTTTATTTGTGATCCTAAAATATACAAGATCTACTTTTCTAGTCTGCCATGGCTTTTCACACGAGTTATAAACTTTAACTGGATACAATTGTATCAGATCCCGAGAATTCTGTTATTTTTTATCTCTCATTAAATTTATAGGAGGAACGTTAATTCAACCTCATAATAAGTCATATTTTCTTGATCATATCTTGGGCCACCCAAGTTGTCAGCTATCTGGGGCCATTGAAGGGATTCAGGTGGAAGAGGTAATTAACATCTTTACTGTTTAATTTACTTTTTTGCTCGATAAATTTTTAATGGCCATTTCTGAAGACATCTTGACATCGGTTCAGGTATTATTGGTGCGTTATCAGAATTTTAATCTATCAGGCTGCTAGATTTTCTTTGAAGCTGACTGTATTGGAGATTTAAATTAACATTCGTTTTTCCTGCATGCAGCCTCTCAAACTGTAGAAGCAAAAGATCTACAGCAGCGCCAAATTACTCAAAAATGTCTTAATACTTCTCTTGCTATGAATATATGATATCCCGCAGAGATTCTGCTTCAAAGAATCCACGTCTGCTGTGTTTTCTTCAATATTCTACTTTAGTTTATAACTTTTATATGAGCATTCCCATTTTGACATCATATGAAACGACACAGGAGGTAATGACTTGCGAAGCTCCTCATTTGTGTGATTTATGGCATTGAGACAGAAATCTTGACGGCTATAAGAGAACTTAACTTCTTTATAATAACTCTATATTTGTTCTACATATTGCTGCACCTTTTCTAAGAAATGTTTTCAAATTTCAAAGCATTCTGATTACCCGTTCCATGAAAAACACCATATCTATATAGCCACTATCCATGGCCTCGGTCAAGCCATTTTGAGCTCATTTTTGCTGATTTCATATATCGCAACATTTTGGGTGCCATTTTAAAAACGCGTTACTTTTTCATGTCATATTGACTTTTTTGATTGTATTAAAAGTTAAATTGTATGATTACACTGCAAAAGTCTGATTTGTTTACTATAAGCAGCCATGCAAGTGCAATTAATTCAATTTTTTAAACAAAAATGGCTGTTTTTTTCATCAATTTTCACATTCAACACAAATTTACTGACCCAAACATAAAAAAATACTGACTAAAATTCACTTATTTCATCAAAACAATATAATTACAACAAACTTTTATGAGCAGCTTTAATAATTAGCTGATTTGAGTGGCCAACCCAGTCAATTAAAGGCCTACACTGTAATTAGCTAATTAAGGCTGTTAATTGCCATTGACATCACCTTAACACCAATTTGTGATTGTAGCACCTTAACATAGTAGGTTGCCTATATAATGTCAGCAAAATGTTTCCAAGGTGTGTGTGTACTCCCTAAGCCACACTAGTGTCTGTTTGACTCTCAAATATGGTGTCTTATAGGAAAAGAAAACACATAGGGGCTAAAACTGGGTTCAAAAAAGGCCGCCCGAGTGCTATGAAAGGGAAGTCATTCGAATATGAAGAAAATACCTCTGAATCCAAATTTGCACGCTTGCCCGAACAAACTTTTAATGACCGAATAGTACAGGAAGGAGAAATTCTTACTTTTAAAGATGTTGATGGCTCAAGTACGAATGTGAAACCACTCCGCAGTCTGTCTAAAGCCAAAACCCTGCTTGAGGAGTACACACACCATAAAGTTGACTCTGGTAGCTACCACCCTGACTTGCTTGTCAACAAGATTTATAGGCTTCTGGATGTCTGTCTAATGTTCAACTCTGAAATTAGAAAGCACATGTCTTTAAAGCCTCAATGCAATGGCTATCTGATGATTGATGCTGCCAACTCAAGGGCTTGGGGCTGGGCTGCCAGTGAGCGCCTCTTCTGTGAGAAGTGCTCATATGTCAGCCCATACTACAAGCTCTATGAGGAGGTTGAAACTGACAGAAGGGGCAGAAAAGCAGCACAAATTAATGTTGGTATACAACTGGGTCTCATTGCAAAGAACCGAGCAAAGAGTCGCACGACTGAAATCGGAGAAATACAAGCTTCGTGCAAGGCTGTCACGATATGCTATACGAAAGCGGCGATTCAGCTTTCACTCAAATTTGCACTATTCTAAGGGTATGACAGATCCAAAACCTGATTTTAGTGCTATACCACACTTAAGTGACCACTGCTATTCCAGTTAACAGTGTTTTCCAGTGCTTCACTAACAAATGTGCTTGTATTCATTTTATCGGCATATTCTGACTTGTCGGACAGGCAGTTTTCACCGACAGAATATGCCGAAAGAGTGAATTGATGTATATAGTGTAAATATGTTGTTGTTTTTATCACATTTCTACCATTTAAAAATGTAAATAAATAATAAATAAATACCTAAAAATACACTTTGGCAATCCCTCCCCATTTATTTCATGCCCCAGACAATCAGCTCTATCCCTGCAGGCCTGCCTTTGGTTGTTTACCGCCTGCGGCTCTAAATTCAGATGGCTGAAATTGCAACACAATGAATAATGACAAAGATGTGAGACATGCATGTCCTCTGGAAGCCTTTCCATGTTGTGGTGTATTTGATAAACAAGTCTATGAATATAATAATATCTGCTAACTGTGTCACCAGGAAATTTCACTCTCATTCTCCCATACCTCATGCCCTTTTGGTCCCTAAGTGTCCCACCCCACCTTAAACACCCCTTGTTGCCAAATACTTCACATTTTGTGTCTATTCTTCTTTGTAATGCTAAGAAAAAGTGATTTAAAGACATTCTGACTGCAGACGACAAAAATAAACAAGTACCCGGAAGTTGTTATTTTTTCTTATAGGTTGTATTATGGTAAAAAATTCTCCATAGACACTAATGTTAAATAAATGATTTTCAATTGCATCTTGTCGTTTTATTTATGTCTTAATCCCAGCAAAACCTGGTATCAGCTTGAAGGTCTGTCCATTCCCTTTTGTCTACAATAAAGCAAATGGCATGTTAACTTACTTGTAAGAAAATCCCAGTCCACCGAATGACGTCACCCTCAATTTGTCTAGTATCCATACGCGGGATTTCCCCAAACTACCTACTTTCATTTTCCAATTAACTGATCATCCATTTTCTGTCAGAATTTCTTATTTTATGTCTCAAATTATTTCTAAATGATTGCTTGTATCATAATGAACAAAAATAACCACATTATGAAGTCTTTCATGTCTTTAGATACTGAAAGAAAAATGAACTATTTAGCAATTCGCACTACATTCGAGTGGACCACGGAGGAATACTGAGTTATTTACCATAATACAACCTATAGCTTCGACCGCCATCATTGTTCCCAGACCGGAAGCGCTGACCTCATCATTTACTGCGGGACGTCGAAATGGCCGCACTTCGGAACAAATACCCGCATTTAAATATGTTAATTTCATACTGATGATGTACTTGTAAATACAATGTTGATCGATTGAAAGGAAAGAAAGCGTTAATACTAACGACAAAGAATGATATGTCATTTACTGGCAGTGGTTTTGGATATCCCATTTGTAAACACGTAAACGAAGGATGTTTTTGTGTTGTTACAATATTAGTAAAATATAATACTTCACCGTTTTAAATGATGTTTATCAAATTGATTATTGTTAACGTCGAATACTGCTCAATACTATGATTTTTGTAGTTGAGATCTGCTGCTAGGTCTGTAATGTTCAACCTCCTCAATGGTTCCTCGCATAATTAAATGTCTTTTAGAACTTCAATAAGTTCTTTATAATTTTGGAATTAATTTGAAGCTTTTAAGCCCAATATACATGATTCCACACGATCACGATTGATTTTTATATACATGACTTGTGTTAACGCCAAAAGAAAACAGACGTCCAGAAACTAAACATGCATGAAGCCTATAATCACAGAACCACGAGCCTGAAACAAGAAATGTTTTCCTCATATCCCCACCGAGAAAACTAAAAAATCTTCCGTTTCTAGTATCGGCTAGTGAATCTGTCATTTCTTCATTAGATGGAACCCGATATCATCATGTATTAATCATTGCCTGGAGCAAAGATTACATTTATTAATTAAACCGGCCTATAATTGTCAGTGAAACGTATAATTTTTTTACATGTAACCGGTCTTAAATATTACATCATCACGTTTTAGACAGAAATCTCCTTCTTTGAATTAATTTTTGATTATCTTTCAAATAACAAATGCGGGCTGTAGACTCGCAGGCCTCTACTAGAGTTGATTAATTTAATTATACAGTAGTATTGCTTTAGCATAGCACGTTACAACCGTGATAAAACTTCCGGCGTTCCATAGAAATTTATGATCGCCTACGACATACGTTTGTTTTCACATAGTAAATCATAACATTTCATGATGTTATAATTAAACCTTGAGATTTAGCCAAACTATATATGAAGTTATGAACGTTTTTAATCTTTGATAATTATTGTGTAGATTTTTGGTGAAGACAGAGTAAATAAAGTGGATTATCACATACCTTCCGGTGTGGGAGTGTAATAACACCCGTTATATATTTTCGATATATAACTAGTTATGTATCGTAGCCGAATCACTATTCATCCGCGTTATCAGCGATCAAAACAAATTTATGAAAATGACTTACTTTTGCCATCTGACAACTTCAGACATCCAAGCAGCTTCTAAAAGGAACTGAAGCATCCCTTTTATTGATAATATCCACGGAAAAAAATAACTTTCTGACATCTTTATTACTCCGTACGATAAAAATACGCATAGACTATGATGAAATTCAACAACAGCAACAAAGCCATTTTCATTTCGTTTAAATCGAAAACAAAATGACCCAGACGCTGACATCGTTTTCAGAACATCGTCGGTGTGATCTTACAACATCCCCGAAACAAAATAAAAACACTAGAATCACATTTTCAATCCGAATTTCCAGTTTATATCCAGCAAATTTCAATGTAGTCATATGCCGCTATGAAAGTTTACACAAATGACGTCATACAGTAGATCGATTTATTTAATAAAATACAACTTCAGAAGCCTAGAACTGGTAGATTATTTTTTAGACTCTAGCGCAGTTAATTTTATTTATTTATTTTTACTCATTTTGGCAAGTGGAAAACGGTACGATAAATTCTTTTGGGACTAGCTTATGTATCACCCGACACGACCAAATAACACATGTTATAATTCCACTCTACTATGCAATAGAAAGGGGCAATTCATGGATTTTGCTTGTTTTTTCAGGGTATGTGATAAATAGAATACATCATTCGTGTTCATTTTATACTGAAATTATTAAACTCGTCATCTAAATCGATATAAAACTCGGCAAAAGCCTCGTTTTATATCGATTTAGATGACTCGTTTAATAATTTCAGTATAAAATGATCACTCATGTTGTATCCTCTATATATGCATATCAGGAATGGCCACATCAAGCAAACACAGAGTTAAATTAGCAAGAAAACGATGACATGGATAAAAGAAATAAATTAAGCTTCTATTTTCTTATATAAGATGTCCCCATAAACCTTCATAAACTCTTAAACCCCTGCCACCGTCGTGCTACCAGAGAGGTAAGCATAATGATCAACTGTAGATGGGTTAACTGTTTGACTGACACACACGTGCATTAAAATATGGCTTATTAGCAAAATGTTTTGAAAACTTGATATGGTCATGTTCTCTTAGTAAGTATTGATGTCTGGAAAATATTTAATCGACACATAATTATCTGCCACAAGATCATTCTAAGACAGTATCACGTGACTGTCTAGTGATTCGTAATCAGTCGTACCCTGTTAATTACCTTATTGACACGAGAGACTATTCTAATACCAAACGCAAGGTTTATTTTAATACTCACGAACAAACGAACGTCTAAACGCAGTTTATCTGAGTATTCGTATGTATGCATTACATGTATGTACAAAGTGACAATACCATTTTCACACATTTACTGTAGGAGTATATAATATAATGCCCCAATTAAGAATCTATTTATCGTTGTCTATTCAATGACCTATTAAAAGCATTATCAATTTAGCAGTTTACTGTTTCCCTTTAAAGAACGTAACATGTTATATATGTAAAAGCCTGCAATTGATTGTAAAAAGACGGTTAACCCACGGAATTTCTTTTTTATTAATTCTGTGTAATGTCTACTTTAAAAAAGGACATATTTATAAAACATGTCCTTTTTATAGCTCGACCTCCATATTGGCTGTTCGGGAGGTTGTTTTGTTCTGATTCGCATGCTTCGACTTTCATTGGCTGATCATTTTAGAATGATAATTTTTGTTTGTGTTTTATTCTGTTCTGTCTGCCTTGTTAGCGTTTAAGTGTGTTTAACCGATATAAATTATGACTTTTCTTCAAAGTAATATTATATGCTCGATTTGCATTCATATATGTTATTAATAACCACATTTTCTATATTTTACTGATTTTATTACTGATGAAATTGTTTGATCTTCTCTTTCATGTCGGTTTTTTAAGTCGTGAACGTGTTTTATTCTAAGCCACTAGCCAGAACGACGTGGTCACTATGTTTGTAGCCGTTTTGGTATGGCAATAGTACATATTTATAAATCTCCCACTCAGTCGCTGCCATTCCAATTATTTCTCAATATTTTCTTGGGACATGTTACGTTATTTTGGACATAATTCATATCATAATTGCTTTTAGCTGAAACAATGTGGTATAATATTACAAAATTAAGCATGCTTTTTGTCCATTATAGTGAAACAACATACCTTCCATATGTTGCCTGGGATATTACACCCCGCGATCATTTGATTGTGTCACGTGCTTTTTGACAGGACAACAAAGCCTATGCCGATAATGACATTACACTTTACTGAGGTATATGCTATCAACATATGTAACATGTTTAAAAGGTAACATATTTCCGCCAAATATAAAAGAAAAAACTAGGACGATGGTTTATTTGATAAACTTTGTATCAAACATATTTAACCCAAAAGTGCAACATATGAAATGCTTATATGTGATTTATACCAAATATGTAAACGATGCAAGTTCCAGATCTGCAAATTTGCGGTTAAATCAGCAATACATTCAAAATGTGGGTGCCAGATTGAGATTGGATAATAAACTGTTCAGTCAAAAAATTTGATACATGTAATATGCAAACAAATGAATATTTAGTTTATTATACACGATGTAGCACGTGATAGCTAACAAATACATATTCAGATAATAACACACGTTACAAGTGAAATATTACGTCAATGCTTTTTTCCTTACGACAAGTCTATTTAAATTTTTAAATTTAAATCTTTATTTATTAGCTGGTTTGGTAGTGCTTTCATGTTCACCATGAAGCACAACAATGTGTATTTTAAACTTGAATTACACGACTTCAGTGATCTCTTCGTTTGGCAATAGGCAGCTGTCAAAATATTTCAAAGTGGTATGACACCTGTAAGTTACTTCCGTCAGCAGAAAATTGCCGCTTTCAACATCACACGAATGTTTATTTAATTATTTAGCATGGCATTTGCTTCTAAATTCTACCCAATACTGATGTCTGTATACGTTTAAAATTGACGTCACTGACAGCCGCTCAAAGGCGGTTTATGAACATATATCCTTACTTAAATTATTTCAAAACCATTTTGACTATTTATTGATTTGTTTTTAATGCACAACCCTTCATTATTTTTCTGATGACCAGAATCTCAACAAGTCAGTAAAGTAAAACTACCTCGAATAAAATAGATCACATTGTTTTTATAAAAAATGTAAATGTTTCATCATTTTATGTTCCAGGTCAAAATGTAAATTAGTTTGTGCAAGAATTATTTGCTTTGTTAATCACTTCCATGATCACCGCCATATGCATACCATCCTTTGGAATGGATGAAATTTTTACTGTTTATTAGTGTAAATATTGAGTTGCGCTCAACCCGGGGCTAGACGGCGTGGGCATTAATGTGCATTTCCATTATTGCCCATGAATAGGCTCAATCAAACCGAGCCTGCAATATTTTCATATTTGTTGGCGGCTTTCAAAGTTCCTTTTCATCTATTTTGTTTTTGTTTTTGTTTTAAAATCAAACTGTTCAAAATACAGAGTAAGGTGGCTATATGCAATATTGAAAAAAGCCATATAAGATTGTCCTATAACAAGATAACAGGAAAACTACCACAGAACAAAAAAGCAAGACACATTAGTTAAAATAAATCTCATCAAAGACAAAATTCCTTCAAGTCTTCATTCTCCATTCCCATAATTCCTCCTCAGATGCCATGTTTTACTATGTACGGAGAAAAGCTTGAAAATAGCTATAAATAACGTTGAGCTGTCAAGTCTTTCACGGCAGATGCGCTGGTGCAAATACTATCTCATATCAGTTTTATTTTCAAACGAAGACATTTCCAACATTTATTGTCAATGTGCAATTACGTGAAAACAAACACTGAATTAGATTTCTTTTCATGAAACTCTAGACAATAATAAAACAACTTGAAGAAATGACACTATCAAATTAAGATCTGTTCTATTGTTTCTTTATTTCAAACTTTATTTAAAACGAAGATAAATATATCCCTCACGTTTTAGAACGGCTTTCAAATGAATGAAGTCGCTTCTCTGCTCAAAGAAAAGAAAGATATGCTTCGTAAATCGTCACTAAAAAGCGAACCCATAATTTCCAGCTTTTGTGCATTCGTGTTCACGCTGAACAGGTATTTTTGTGTGAAACTAATCTATTAGGGACTAGGCTTTGATTAATGTCTTCAAATATGGGATTGCGGCATGGTTTAGCAGCTATTTAAATTGCCTTACATTACCTATCATCTAAAATAATTACTATAATAGGCTTATAATCTACGTTCCTCTTTATAAGCTAACAAAGTTTTCAGGTAAAGATATGTGTGCTTGTTAGGTATATGTATGAAATAAACGACACGAATTCTTACAACAAAGTATAAAATAAGTAGATAGTCGGTTAGACTGATTGTGTTTGATGGGGTTACACGGAAAATGCCATATCCCTCATTCTAGTCTGGATTCCAGGCATGGTAGTATTTTATTCTTTAATTGCCCATCGTTTAATGTTGAACAAGTATACACTCCTTTTTGAATTTTATCGGCTAAAAAGTGATACGATGCATATTTTTTAAAATAAATAGACAAAAAACTTATTATAAGACTAGGCGCTACTCAGTTCCCCCTTAAATCGTCTAGCATCTTCTAAAACAGAATGCTGTGTTCTGTCAATATCTTGATAGATATGCTCTATTGTAGCAACGGCTAAATAAATCAACTATATGTTGTCTATGGCCATGTATTGATGTGTCTTTTCTGTTGTATCAATGGCACATGCTCTTTGGTCGATACAGAGTTATGGTTCTTCTCCGTTGTGTCAATAACTCAACAGATCTACTCTATGACCCCAAATGAATAATGCCTTTTCTCTATTTATAAATAGCTTAATGAATCTGCTCTATTGCCCAAATGGTTTTGATGGTTTTGCCCTATTGTATATCTTACTCTATGGTCAATCTAGATGGCGTTATGGTTCGTCACAATATTGTATCAAAGGCTTCGTGGATCTGCCGATGGTCCCAATGGTGACATGATCTTCATCTGTTGTATCAATATGGCTTCGTGGCTTTTTTATGTTCGGCTATTTAGTCTCAAATGCGTGATGGCTCTTCTCTATTGTATCAATGGCTTAATGAATCTGCTCTATGGTCAATATATGGCGTTATGGTTTGTGTTAATGGTTTTATGGATATGCTCTATGGTTCCAATGTGATGATGGTCTTTCTGTATTGTTTCAATGGCTAAATGGGTCTACTCTATGATACAATTAACCCGGTGATCTGTCTCTGTTGCATGAACGGCATAATGAATGTACCCTTAAGTCCCAATGGTGTGATAGACTTTCTATATTGTACAAATGGCTTTAATAGTCTACTCTATGGTCCCAAATACGTGGTGGTCTTTCTTTGTTGTAAAAATGGCTTAAATGGTATGTTGCTCCAATTACTAGTGGACTTTCTCTGTGGTATCAATGGCTGAAATGATACCATACCGGTATACTCGGTTGCACCAAATACATAATGCTGTTATTCTATTGTATCTAAAATATATCTGTTATATGGCCCTAATGGCCCGATGGACTTTTATCCCTGTCATCGTGTTCTTGCTGATTTTACTCCAGGTGCTCTGGTCTCGGAAAGATCATTGAGTACCCGCCCTTCGGCTTTGCAATGCTATTAAATTCTTATGATTATATGTTTGTATGCTTTTGCATGCAACATTGTTGAGCTGATGGGTGGGTTGGAGTTATTTCACCAAGACAATTTGTACTTGTTTTGTGATACGAGAACCTGTTGGGGCAAGTGTGAGGTTGGTGCACCCTAGAACCTGGTTTAAACCCCCAGTGGCAATTTGATTTGCCACTGACCGTTCCAAGGCGGTAACCCCTCGGATTCTCATTTTTGTTTATTGTTAGTGGTGTCTTCTTTGAAACTGATCATTTTATTAACCATGCTCTCTCCCCCTCTCTTCTTCTTGACTGTGTGGGTAGGCTGTTTTTTCTGAATGTGGCGATTCCTGATATGCATATTTCACCTTTTTTTTTCTCTATTGTATTATTGGGATCTGGGCTTATTAAATTGCTACAGTTAATTGAAGGATCTTGTTTTTGGTTAATAACTCTTCTGTGTTGGCCCCAAATGTTTGATTTTTCTACTTTATGGTCGCAGAGGCATGGTAGAACTATCGTATGGTACCTTACGTTTGATCGGTCTGAAATATGCTCGAAAAGACTTAATTTATCTGCTATTTTTTCAAAAAGGTTTGGTGGATCTGCTATATGGTCACTAAGCCTTGATTGTCCCGCCCGATGGTGCCACAGGCTTGGTGGATCTGCTATATGGTAACAAAGCCTTGATTGTTCCGCCCTTTGGTGCCTAAGGCTTGGTGGATCTGCTATATGGTAACAAAGCATTGATTGTTCCGCCCTTTGGTGCATAAGGCTTGGTGGATCTGCCATATGGTCGTTGTCGTTCAATCTAGATTATTCGACGATTCATTAAAAGCGCACAGCGTTGTTATCCAAATAAAGGGTCATGGGGCATTATTTGTCATCGTTTTACTGCTTTGTCGTTCGCTACTTCGGTCAGAAGACGCAGACAAATGACATCGCATTGCCGTCGTTTCCAATATAACAAGGCATTCAAAAACATGCGTTTAGCGTTCCTGGTAATGGAGTTATTTCAGTTTACTCTGCAATTATGGCGCGCAATGTCAATGTAATTCTTTCTCAGATATGTTCTTTCTTATGACGTTAATCCTGATTTGAGAAGACAATGGAACATTATCTTAGTTGTATCAAACGCTTTTAATAAGTCGATTGTGAATAAATACCGCGGAAATATGTGAAAAACAAAGTATTTGGATGAACATAAAGATAAACTCCCACTTTCCTGAGACTCATGAATAACGAAAAAAGATTAAATTTTGTTTTAATCGCGACAGTTTCATACGTTTTAGTACAACAGTATCATAGCATTGAATCCCAAATATAAATGATCGGGAAATAGACTCATCTAATCAAACGAATGAATTTAAAGCAGCGTAAAATTTTGGTACTGCCTGAAAAACGATCGGAGAAAATTTGCATAAGAATTCAAGTTTGCGGGTTGGGTTACCGGTCTCAGGATATCTAAGGTGAAATGTTACCATTCATTTATTTTAGCCTATAATTTGTGATATTAAATACCCAAATCTATTAAAACTTCGCACGGGTCCGAAAAGCAAACAGTAATTTTGTGAGATTATGTCAACCAATTTCTAAAGCAACACGTCAAAGCTAAACCAAATCCTTGACGAGAAACAAAATATTTGTTCGCCAAAGTGACACTTGATTGTTTAAAAGAAATAATAAAATTTAAACCCATTTGGCGTAGGATTTCAAATATATCATTCATTTTAATACGTTTTAAACTTCAACGAATGTCTTCATCGTAGTCAACTGGAGAAGAAAGCTATCTTCTGCTTCTGAACAAATATTGCATAGACAAGCTGAAAAAAAGTCTAGATTATATATCATTTAACCCTGTAAAGGCAGCAAGATGGTTCTAGGTATGTAGTATGTAAAACAATACATTATCTTTTAATACATCAACATTGTGCAAGCCCTCTAACCTGTTAACATAAAATTGTCATTAATATTGATATAATAAGAAAAGATTTTTAAAAATGTCAAGATATTGATATGTCAAGTATGAAATTCAAGTTTTAGCGGGTTTTGTCGATGCTATTGATGAAGATATATCGAATGATTTATTAACTGTACATGATAATTTGACGTTACTAATTTACTGTTACTGGGCCTGTTAGTAATGTTATCAGTTGTATTTCAAATTAACACTTGTGTATTCATATGTGTACATCTGCATTTCCAAAACATGAATCACTCACCGAAGTATTTAATTTTTTCACCTCATATGTCAGCTTATTTCTAACAATAAGCTACCGATGGTATCTTTCTTTTTATATAGATTTTATAAAACGAAGTGCGCTTATAACACGTTGATTTCTTTTACGCATTAAGACCTTACTCAATTCTAAAGCCTTGATGATTTTTAACAGCGAACTTTTTCCAATGAAATGTAACTACCTCAAATTGAGCGTGTGGTAATGTCTTAGACTGCCACTTATGTGCCGTTTAAATTTTCGTTGGTGGTCCATTATTATAATTCACTTGAGTTTATCGCCCTTAAGTGGCTGTTTATATCTTGTTTGAGTACATAATGGCCTTTATATTTCCTTGTCGGTAGTTCTTCTTTTTGAAAAATGATCAAATATTGACTTTACTCAGTAATCTTGAATTAATCTTCTGTTCTATACCACGCTCCGTGTGATGCTAGGAATAAACCTTCAGGACTGGGTGCAAGTACTTTGGGTTCTTTAACGTCTATTTGTGCTGAATTTTAAACCTGCTAACATGCATTATAGTTTTTGGAGAAGCTGTTCGTTTACCTTTGTCTATTTTGTAAATAATATCATAAAGTTGCTTATATACAGTTCGGTAGGACTACTTTAATACCTCAGATGTGGTTTATATTAATTGGACTACTATGTACTGTCAATGAATCACTGAAAAATAACAAATTTCACCCAGTTTCTGTACTAATCAGTACTGGGCCCAAAATCATAAAAACTGAGGTTGAAGACCAGTCTAAAATATCAAGCATGTGATTGGCTGAATTCATGTTTCATTAATGTTTTGAAAATGCAAATGCGCGCAAAGCAATATACAAATGTTAATTAGAATATAAATCTGATAAAAAAATCTAACAGTAAATTAGTAACGTTAAATAATCATCTACCTTCTACAATTAATAAATCATTTAGTAGCATCGGCAAAAAACTTAAACCTGAATTTCATACTTGACATGTCAATATTATACCTGTTGAGGATAAATAATAATATTATAGCGTTAGTGACGCTACTCAACAGCGAGTTCGTCTTAAATCATACATGTATACCGTGCTCATGTATACCTAAGATCCTGTTTTCATGACCCATCGATTTTCCTGGTACTTCCTCGAAAAGCACCGAAAAATCACCGAGTTCTTATATCTTATATTTGTAAAATAGTCAAGCTTTTGGAGACAACATTGACCTAGCCTTCGAAAAAAAATCCTTCAGTATATTTAGAAACACGACTTCTTTACAAGTAGTTTATCATTAAAGAAAGAATTGTAATTCAGTTTAAACTAATTTGGTGTAATAGAGAAAGAGAAAATTTCCGACAAATCAATTATATCTCGTGTGAACTATTATTGTTTTGAAACTTAAAACGCATATAATTGATAATTGAAAGCAAAAGACAAATAAATTGTGGAGGAAGAAAATATCTAACAATCACGTGTTTGAGTAATATCGATATACAAAACAGTATAATTAAAACTAAAAATATATCAGAGTAGTATTGCCAATAAAAAACTTAGTTCGAAACGAAATCACGTTACACACTGCTATGTTGTTGTTTTTTACAAAAGATAGGAGTTCTTTAGTCTTTAGCTTAATTAACACTAATAAGCCACAAAACAGAGTGACAATTTAAATAAATTTTATAAAAGTAAAATCTATCAGAAGTTGCTCTGGTTTGAATTTTTTCGTCTATCAAATAATACATAGTGAATTATAATCATGTATACATGTCTACGTACAAATAGATTATTGTTCTTCAGGACCCAAGATCATAAAACTAAGACTGGAGACCATTCTCAAATCTCAAGCATCTAAAACAGGCTTCCATTTCAACCAATCAGATACTTAAGAGTTGAGGCTGGTCTTCAGTCTCACATGATCATCAGTCATGTCGTGGGTTGGGGACGTTTCTATGATGTTTTCAGGATATAACACAACAAACTTAATTTTCAATGATGTAATTATAATGCCGTTAAAATTGCGTCATATGACGATTTAGGAGACTTTTCAAGTACAGTAGGTTTTATTTTAATTCGAAGAACGTAATTAACTTTAGAGTGAACAATTCAATTAATAAAACAGTGCGTCAAATCGAGGGCTGAAAGCGAAACTATTGTATCTGCTTTATATTTGTATATAGGATAGAGTAGTTTCGCATTCAGCTCTTGATAAATTCAACAACAGTTTGAAATAAGAAAGCTGGCTTATAAGAATTTAGAACATTTGAGCATAAAACATTTGTTTTAATTGTATTCGTTTTGTTTTTTTATAAAAAGCACAATGTATTATATTTTAAATAATTGTGTTGACTTATATGAGGTAATCGAACACTCGACCTTGGTGGCATCGGCTTTGCCTTTAACAAACTTTAAGCTGAACTACGAAAAAGAAATTTAGGAAGTAAACAAGATATTAAAAGCAAATCCCAAAGCCGCTAACTTGTATAACACATATTATAAATCTAGAGAGTTACCAAGCCTTACTGTGATAAGTGTTGCAATGCGAAGGTCCCTTTCGCGATTCTGGGATTTGAAAATAAAACTTTTTTTTCTTTTTCATTTTTTCATACTTCTTCATGCATAACACCATTTTTATACATTTAACAAGTAAGTAATAGTCATAAAAATGTCTTATATCAAATCTTTTTGCATGTTAATTCAAAGAAACATTTATTACAACATATTACACCTCATTAAGATATATTAAGTTATGGTGGTGTCGCTTCTGAATGCTTATGACAATAGCTCGATGGCACATACATCAATTTTGTATCACAGTCATAGAAACGCCTTGCAAGATCAACACTATACTAATGACAGTCTCAAATCATGTCCTTTCATAAATTTGTGAATAACATTTTTTACACAAATGCGCATATTCCAATTTCATTTCAGTACTCTCATTGCATTAGCATATTACTATGCAATTTTACGGCAAAAAGATTCTTTGCGTTTACACATACAATTGAGACAAATAAAAGTTATTTATTACCAAAATGTCTAAAAGCGGGATGTCAATCGACAATGTCCAAAATACCTCGAGAATGAAAAAGACAATCATCCATAATGTTCCCTGAAATTTGACTCATGCATCTGAAACATTATATGTGTACGTGGTTTTATTCTGTATACAGATAATATTATAAATGTTTAAATTGCGTGAGACACTATTTGGTCTGTGTTTGTTTATGTATAAATTTCTGATGTTACGGCCTCTGTAAATAATACTTCAAACGGAACAATATAAAGTGTTTAATACCGATGACTTATGCAAACGATACTGAAACAGTGTACGCAGTTTTAAATTTGAAACTGCATAATTTTAATCTATACATGCAAGAACTGTTGGAAGAGATGCTCACGAACAAGAACAAATTTGTTAGTCTATGTTTTAACTGCCCAATCCCGAACATTATTTTTAGCAAACTATCTACTTCTTTTAAAGATATGAACACTTTTACAACTTATTGAACGATGCTGGTAATAATATTTTCTTTAACAAATAAGCACATCTTACAATATTTTTTCAGTTAAGTTTGGAGCTTGATTACATCAGACCCAAGATCATAAACCTGAGATTGGTGACCTGTCTCTAACAAGCATTTGACAAGTCTCCATTTCAGCTAATCAGATGCTTGAGATTTGAGATTGTTCTCCAGTTTGAGTTTTAGTATATTGGGAACTTTAACTTTACTTTAACCTAACAATCTTTTTTACGAATTTACTTTGTTTTCTTTTGGGGGAAATCAGGGAACATTCTACGACGTTATGAAAGGCCTACTATCGTCTCCTACGGACTGGGACTGTCTGTTGCAGTCTGTTCTAGAAGACCGAAGATAAGTCAATAATATCAGAACATGTATTACCAAAGTGAGAAATCGGACACATTTTTCTGAAAGGATGACAAAATGTCAACAGTAAAATATAAATATCAGGAAAAGCCTCACGAAACGAAGAGAGAGAGAGAGAGAGAGAGAGAGAGAGAGAGAGAGAGAGAGAGAGAGAGAGAGAGAGAGAGAGAGAGAGAGAGAGAGAGAGAGAGAGAGAGAGAGAGAGGAGGAGGTGTGCGAAAGGATGTCACCGTAACTGCGAGGACACTTATACGCTTAAATATCATCACTGTGGGTACATGGTAAATAACTTATAAGGACATGTCCTCGCAGATATGGTTGTGCATTGAAATCCCCACTTCTTTATTATTCTTCATATTTATGTCATAAATCTACTAATAAAAACATCGATCATTAAATTTTTATTTCTCTATATGATAAAGGAGTACACTACTCCAACTTGAAATATAATTACAGCTTAAACTTTTTTATTAATGAATAAATGCACATGCGTTTTTTTGTAAAATCACACATGATTGCTATAAAAACTTTGTGAAATGATTGTTTAAAGTTGTATAATATGGTTTGTACAAATCTAATGTGCAAGATATAGGACACCAAAATGTAGAGAAGGATTGTTTCAAATCCACTGGTCTGATTTTTTGAAGATAAAAGAAACTGGTTAAGTTTTTTGAATGCATACATGTTTTCTTCGTTTCTTAAATTGTAATTTAATTGAAACCACGTTTACACATATAAATACACGTGTTTTAATATTTATTTTATAAATTCGTTTTCTATAGGATAGATATGCAAGAGGCTTTCAAACAAAGTTTACATACAAAATTTGGCTGCCGAAAACATCGGGGTTATTTTTAAATTATTTTGAATAGATGAAAAATCAGCTTTGACAGCCTCCCAACAAGATAAATATCAAACACTGCGGGCTCGGTTTGATCGAGCCTGAAAGAATATTAAGCAATTCTAATAGGTACATTCGTAGATAGGAGTATCGGTTAGAAATTCTGTCTTAGTTCAAAAAAAGACAAAAAATTTAAACATCCATCCCGATAGGCTCTTTAAATTAAAAACATGCCCTATGAACACATGAAAAAATAAAATTAGAATATACATCAGTTTTAAAGCAAAATATTTTCAACAAAATGATAATAATAATAATAATAATAATAATAATAATAATAATAATAATAATAATAATAATAATAATAATAATAATAATAATAATAATAATAATAATAATAATAATAATTATAATAATAATAATAATAATTATAATAATTATAATAAAAAATTAATAATAATAATTATAATAATAATAATATAATATAACAAATACTTAAAAAAGTTGTTTAAAGAGATCATTTGAATAATACATAAGATTCTACAATTATGCATTTTCTCTTTTGCAAGTACAAAATGTATGCAGTTTCTCTTCTGCAAGTATACAGATTCTCTTCTGATTTGTATTGCATCAAAAATATATTTTGCAACAGTAAAAAGTTAAAGTTCTTAACCAAAATTTTCACAAGATAAGTTAACTCTATTTTCGCAGTTGCTTACTACATAATTTTTGACTTATAAAGTAAACAAATTATTCAATAATAATTTATTTTTATCGAAACCACTTCTCTCTTACTATTCTGGAAAAAAGGAAAAATATGAATAAACTGAAAAAAAAGATGATTAAACAATAAAAATGCAATGTCTATACCAATCACGATACTATATAAATAAACTATATAAATGGAATTAAATCTAGCGTAATTAACAAATATTCTAGAACTTAAGAATACGAGATATGTTCTATAGTATACATAAATCGATCTGGTTATTTGAAAACATGCAGTGGGGCGAGTGTATTTTAAAAATTTCATGGCAAAAAGCTTTTATTCTGAGATAAGAGCTAAAACCACGGAGCAACATGGAAATAAAAATGATTGGTTGCTCTCATATAGACCGCCAGATTAATTTGGCGGGAATGTCACAGACTGTTGATCAGTGGCGCGCGCCTTCTTCCTAAAACTAGCCTTAAAACATTAAATCTTAAAAGAAATAGTCATATCAAATAATGCGAATAAAAATATTTTCAACAATATTGGCTTAAGTGGTTGCAATGCCATTTACAACTTCGTATAAAGCAACAAATCATCGCATTAAAATTTAAAGTTGAAGGGCAAAACATCTGAATAATTCATATGGAATAGAATATTTCAGGTAGATACAGAGTGACGCTTAATTTGATTAAAGTCGACAACACCTCCCTCATGGACGCTGTTGCCGTGGCATTTTTTCTTTTCTGTTTGTTCTGTCGTTCCTAGATAATCATTCATATTGAGTTGGTTCATCTGAATTTTAAGCGTTTTTTAAGTGAAGCTGTCAAAAAATCGCAAAACATATAAAGATGAAAACCTTAAATAAAAATGCATTCTTTAATTTTTGCTTGGGATATGAATGTGCTTGAAAATGTGCAATAAGCGAGAATCGTCAAGCCAAATGTTCTGTATTTCAATCTACAAATGTTTCTTAATTTTTAACTTCGATGCCAATTTTCGCACAGAAGCCGCAAGTGACAGTTTTGCCAAGCCATAAAGTCGAAAATCTTGTTTTATTTTTTTATTTTATAAATATCATAACAAACAAAATAGCACGTGAAGGATTGAATCTTGCTTCAGCTGGTCTGAGAATGAAGTAAACGAATAAAGTTGAGTCCGTCGCATGAGAACTAAACATAAATTAGAATACATCTTGTGTTATAGTATTCTTTTGAATGTTTTAAGGAATATATTTGTCAAAGTGTACATTAAATCATATTCATATAGATTTCTTAGAGTTTAAGTGGAAAAATTATTAAACATTCATGAGGCTTCTCGTGTGTCTAATTGATTTAATATTGATTCGTTTCCTTGTTTGTGATTGGTTGCTATGTGTTTGAAAGTAACCATCAATTGTCTAGCGAAAGGGGTAGATTCACGAAGGCTCAAAATTGGCCTAAAATTATCTCAAATTTTCAAAATGCATTTACATCACTGAAAGTGTGCTTTTTATAATCTATAATGGTTGTTTTCTTGAAAAGATAAAAAGTGAAGATGAACCCATAAACCAAAATAAAAAATTAAGTATGTCAAATGTGTCTGAAATTTGAAAATGTTTGCCAAAATGCAAATTTTCATCATAATTTGGTGATTTTCATATTGGGCACAGGCTTCGACCACATTAATTAAAAGTATTTTCTTTGTATAAATGTGTGCTGAATTCATGGTCAAAATTTGATTTTGGTCGAGAAGTGTGCCCTTATCGAAATCCTCTAAAATCTGCTATGAAAAATGACAAAAATATGAATTTTTGCACATTTTCCTCATTTTTAGCAATTTTGATGGCCCCTTGTCAAACTCCTTTAGCAGTTATCAATATAAAGTTTTAAGATATGAAAAGTATAACCATTTATGTATTCAAAGACATTAAAATTTAAGATATGTAACGAAATTTAAAATTTGACATATTTTTAGGCCAATATTAGACCTTCGTGAACCTACTCCTTTAATTATCAGATCAAGACCTCAAAGATGCTAATTATTCTTCGAAAATATTGAAACGCAATCTCTCATGGAAGTGCTTATCTTTACTAAGAATATTTTGATAGCATCATTATAATTCTTACTGTTTTACTGTTTGATATTTTTATGAAAATCTAGGTACTTGTGAACTAAATATTTTACTTTATGTAATTTTGTGTTAAATATTTTCAACCTTTGAATAAAAATAGTATTCATATAATTGTGGTTATTTTACTGTTTATTATTGAAAAGTGTAACTTATATTTGCCGGTCTCTTCTGGCGAATAACTAATAGCATAGATAAAAATCTTTCAGCATTGAAATTGAGTTGAAATTTAAAAAGTCCCGTGCTAGTAGTATCACTGCGGACTTCACTTTTTTGTAGATAACATTTTAAACTAATTGACAAAAACATACTAAGCTCCTAAAATACTTGTAATCGTAGGCTATGCTAATCTTAAATATATGTTTAATAAAAACTAAAGTTAAACAGCATATAATAAGGATAAAAAAATATGATTTAACGCAACTTAGAATAAAGCACTGGTATAAAAACGCTCAATCATATTTTAGATAATCAATGTATTTTGCAGTACTTTTTTATTACGGAAAATCTAGATAAAATTAAAAGCAATATGTTTATTTTTTAAATTTTGTTTTTAAT
The DNA here is from genome assembly GCA_038501625.1 of Corbicula japonica. Classification (NCBI taxonomy): domain Eukaryota; kingdom Metazoa; phylum Mollusca; class Bivalvia; order Venerida; family Cyrenidae; genus Corbicula; species Corbicula japonica. Next base: position 1,071,406 of record JAZAYU010000142.1, read on the forward strand.
TAGAGTCTGCATTTGTGGAGAGAAAAGGATTAAATATTTTCTTTGAAAGAAAACAATATATTTTCTATAATGTCTAGTTTCAACATTTTTTTGTTTAGAGTAATCAAGTTCTTTTAAATGGGGACTACATGTGAATGCTGCTGGTCGTGAGATATAAATCTCAATGAAGGTTCCTTTATTTGGGATGGATCAGAATTTGTACTTGTGAACAGTGCCCAAGGTTATAAAACTGAGCGTGGAAACCAGTCTCAAATCCCAAGCATCTGGCCCCATGATTATAAAACTTTTTTCATGCTCAACTCAATTCTGTGCTCAAACTTAAAATGTCTAGAACATTAACAATCTTCATAAATAAGGAATAACTATCTGTTCAACAGTTGTTGTTGAGAGCAATTTTGTCATATTTTCAATTTAAAATGTTTTATTTTATATAATGAACAGAAATAAAGCCATCAAATTTTCATGCTCAAATTGAGTCGAGCACGAAAAAAGTTTTATAATCACGGGGCCTGATTGGCTGAATTGGTGACCGTGAATGAAGCAGATCTTTAAAATGATATACTTCGATAATTAAAATTATGTTTTGTGTAGACTGAATAAAATATTTGCGGTCATACTATTAAAGAAGTAGAAAAAGATGCAATGGCTGATATGGCGATTTTAATTACAATAGACATGTACTCAAATATATATAAAGCAATATTAAATATTATACTTAAAATTAAAAAAAACGCGTGTGTCCATGTGCTAAAATCTTATAATTTTTATCTTTATATGACGATCTTTGCAAAAATCGAGGAATGTAGCGTCGTGTATGTGTAAGACCTGTAAATAGACTTCCCTATATGACTACGGAAAACACGGTTTCGCGCGTTCGTGGAGCGAATGTTTACCGGGCGTGGAATATGCTAAACTACATTATGTTGTGAGATTCGCCAAATTAATTTCGGCTTCTAAAACTTCTCAACAACGTTTTGTTGGATTTATTGATAGGCTTTTGAACATTTTTTGCTTATATGATCTTCAATATTCATATGTGTTTATCTTTTGACATGTGCTATCCACAATATATGCAACATACGATTAAGTTAACCAATGCTCTAACTACACCGATCATTATATGTTAATTTCTCCGCATGGAATTGGAGTAAACACTTCAAATTTGAAACATAATAAAAATAAATAATTCGAACTTCTTTTTTAAAATTGCCATAAAAATCAATTCTTGTGAGCATAAAGTAAGAACGTTAATTAAAGCAAGGCGGGCTGAAACCAAAAAATCACAAATCGAACGCAGCTTTTGTGAAGAGGATATACTGAAACAAGCCTTAACTCTTAAAACATCTTCTGTTTAACAAGTAAGCAATCGCATTATTGTAGAATTGAATAGAATAATTAAAATTTCATAAGAATTCATATTTACATATGAAGACGTAAATCTTCGTTAACTGACAAATTACCCACTAGATTCTACTGCCGATTTTGTGAATTCTCGGTTTCCACTTACCTTGAGTAGATCACAGTGATATAAACTACTGTTTTATGTTTTCTTAACGCATGTAGAATACCCTGCACACAATTATTTAGAGGCCTGGCCACCAATATTTAGTGGTCTATAACCTTAATAATCAAGAAATATTTAGCGCAACCGATCGAATTACGTGTACATATATAATAATAAGCATTATCGGCTATAGACGATAATGCCATTTATAGAAGGAATTAATTAATATTGATGCTTTAAGAAAGGGACGTAAATCATGATGAATGATTTAGTAATACATTTTTGAGTTATCTTTTGATGACGTATTCTTTGACGTCATCAGCACATGTAAGCTAGGAACGAAAATGGCACCCACCCACCCACCCTTAAATTCATTTTTTGAGTGAACGTGTCTGCTCTCCTTTTTTCTGTATTTTTTCAGATTCACAAAATCAGCGTCTCCTAGATCAAGCCAATCTAGTTTCTCCGGTTCCAGTTTTGTGTTACGATCCCCATCATGTCAGGCGGTCGACATCACGCCACGTCAGACAGTCGGTTTAATATTTGATGCTGTGCATAAGAGACTTTTGATCGTGTTCGTTGAAAATGTGACAATTCACAAAATCAGCGAAACCCGTATCAAGCCAATCTGGTTTCTCCGGTTCTTGATGTGCGTTAAGACTCCCATCACGACAGGCGGTCGACACCACACCAAGTCAGGCAGTCGGCGAAATGTTAGATATGCTATGCATAATAGACTTTTTCGTCATGCTAATGGAAAATTGACAATTAATAAAATCAGCGATACACGTATCAAGCAAATCTGGTTTCTCCGGTTCTTGATGTGTGTTAAGACCCCCATCACGACAGGAGGTCAACACCATACCACGTCAGGCAGTCGACAGAATGTTTGATGCTGTGCATAATAGACTTTGAGAATATGAACTTTAAATGTAAATTTATCTTCAGTGATAAATTTCAATTTGTCAATGCACTTATTTCCATATATACTGTTTGGAATCTCCAACAGATATAAAATGAATTCCTTCCCCTTTGTACATTTGGTCCCTACGACATTGACATGTTGATTACAAGTCAGTATTGATAAATGCAGACAATTTTTGACATTTAATCCATGAAAATTGGATTGATTAACATTTGATTGATTATTTATTATATTGATTATTGATTTTACTGCCGTTTGATTGGTATTTGATTTAATTGACATTTAATCGATAATTGATTTGATTGATAATTGATTTGAATGACATTTGTTTGATGATAATTGATTATTGATTTGATCGATTATTGATTTGATTGATTAATTATTGGATTATCATTTGATTAATTATTGGATTATCATTTGATTAACTTAACATTGAAATTTGATAAAACTTGAACTTTGATGATTATTGTCGACTGCCAGGCCATATTATGCCAAATATAAAACAGTTATACATGGTTACTATGTTGTTGAATTTATTTCCGAGATAACAAAGAAAAAAATGTGTAATTAGGTATAAGGTATGAAGTGATATTTAATTGCACCAAGTATAAATAAGTACACCATGGGATGTGCTCTAAAAAGCGTAAAAACGGCGGAAATAACAGAAAGTTATCCGCCATTTTGACTAGTTGTTGCTAATCTTTTCTTTTAAGTAAACAAAGAAATGCATAACGCACTTTGTTTCAATCGTTTCAATTCATTAAAAGTATTTAATTATAAAAGGTATTAGAAAAATCGCTTGAAACTTTTTTTACCCATTTAATGACTGTTTTTTTTATTACACCATCCTTACCTATGGCGTAAATACATGGCTGCATAAATATAGTCGTTTTATTACACCATCTTAACCTATGGCGTAAATACATAGCTGCATAAATATAGTCGTCGCGATCTAGCGGCGACTAAGGGCACTTTTCCAATTACCGGAAATACCTGTGGACATGAAGTGGTCCAAAAGTCATTGGTCACGTGATCCACCCTAGCAACAAAACTATACATATCTTTAAAAAAGCACTTTAACTAATCAATATATTTGACAACCGTTCCACTTCGAAATCCCGCGTTACATACCTAAATGTCAGTTGAACTTACTCGTGAGAAATTAATTTTCATTTTATTCGCTAAAATGTTCACCAGTAGAAAACATGCGATTTCTTTTTTAAGCAAAGTACTTTCCTATTTGAATTTAACATTTGATTTTAATCGCACATTGGAATATTTAATTGACAAAAAATAAACGTGAGTTACTTTATAGTTCGTAAAAAGATAGAATTAGATAAGTACTTGGAATTTAACATCGTCCGATGTCACAAAAAGCTTCATCACAAGAAAACGTCGCTGTAGGAACAGAGGCGTCGAATGAGTCAACAGGAAAGAAAAAAAGTCTCCGGCGTCTGTTTTCTCGATTCGCCGGCAAGACGTCCATGGTGGGTGTACCGTGTATCAACTCGGCCCGGTTCTGGTGGGCAAAAGTTATTTGGATTATCCTACTGCTTTTAGCCGTAGCGGCCATGACACTCCACTTGTGGTACCTCTTAAGCCAGTATTATTCTTATCCGAAAACCACGGCAATTACTCTTAGATTCGATAAGCTTATTTTCCCACAGGTAACAATATGTAACACAAATGTGATTCACAAAGGCCGACTAGACAAGTATGATGGTGCAGACGAACTTAAACAGCTGGTGGCTGATTTGGATCCTGAAAATTTAGTTCCCGAAATGTTTGAGCCCGATAATGGTCAGTCGCCGACGACAGCAAATCCAAAGGCGACCGCTGATCCAAATAATAATCCCATACCGACGACCACAATTCCAGAAACGACATCTGCCGACGGCACAGGAACGAATGTAAGATATAATTATTTTTTAAACATAATTAGAACATTGTGTTAACTATTAGAATCAAATGTAGCGCAGAATTATGGTTATTCGAGTAGGATGTATAGGTCTGAAGCTACTTAATAATTTCCTATAGACTTAGATTCTAAGGTCAAACTCATTTGTTTTTTGTTTCGTTTCGGGCAACATTATGGGTAACCCCATTTATTCTAGAAAAAAACGTATTACAAGTATATAATTGTTTAACAGTTATTTGAACAATAAAATTTGTTACACAGTTATTCAACAATAACAAATCAGTTTATTACACAGTTATTCTTTAGTATATTTTTTGTTTCAAGGGTCTCGAAACATGAATCTTTATATCTTTAAATACAAAAAAATATATATAATAGAATCTAGTTTTCCCGTCCCCCCTCCCCCAAAATGGCGGTATATTTCTATTAAAGCACAAAACGTACAGTTTTATATAGATTTCTTTATAAAAAATACATCATTGTGACAGCTCTAGTTACAATATAATCGAAATTATAGTTGAACCAGTTAATTTAATATAGAAATTTGTCAATTACTGAAATTTAACATGTAATCAACATTGTCAGGATATAGTATTGTGTCAGTCGTTGTATAACCTACTCAGTGAGTTTACTGAATATAGTTTTAACGATTATATCGAATATTTCATTTTTTTCTGTTATTTTTGGATATGTATTGTTTGGAAATTAGTTTTTGTTTCAAGTACTGTTTGATACTCATTTGTGGACTTGTTTTAATGATGTTGTGAAAGAGAACTGTACCTCTGCAAAGAGCAAACCAAGATGCATTCTGTGACAGCAGTCAAACCATGTGTTCACCAACTCTTATTTTCCCTAGCAACCACTCAAACTCAGTAAAGTTATACCGAAAGAGAAACTATAAGAAAATGCCGTGTTTTGTCATACCCAAAGTTTCAAAGAAAAAAAAAGGCTTATACAATTTGAAATAGATATGTCGTCATTTTCAAACTAATTTCTGAAATTTTAAGCAGAATTTTAAAAGTTTAAAATAACTACAGTTACAAAACACATGCGACATTAGACAAAAATTAGCCAATCACAACCCTGCTTTCAACATTTTGTGGCAGCTGACCTTAAGGTAGTCTAACTGAAATGATTCCCGCGCTTTTTTCTCGAATGTTGGGAATACTCGGTACACTGTCACTTACAGTCGACAAAAATCGATGTCGGCTACTATCGGCTCTGACGAGTAGCGTCGGAAGTCACCGAAAGCGAGCCGATGTTTGACGACGTCGCAAATTTATGCGCGGGAAAGTATTACAGTTAAACTAACTTAAGGGACGCGAGCTTAATACAATTTAATTATTCAATCTTAGTCTATATTTTTAGGTTAAAGGTCTTCCAAAGACGTCATTGCACTTTTATATACAGAAAAAAATCAATGGTACAATTATCATAACATTTGTTATCAATTTATATTTAGTTTACATATGTTAAGAAATTTTATATAAGTAAATAAAATAGCCAATGCAATGAATTCCCTATAACAACAACAACAATAATAATAATAATAATAATAATAATAATAATAATAATAATAATAATAATAATAATAATAATAATACATTCTTTATTTTTAGAGGAGAACATATTTGGCATAGCCATTCTTACATATGGTCCTCTTAAAAACAAGTACAAATAGTTACAGATTTACATTCATACAAACATACATTCTCATAATACAATTTGAATGAAAGAAAAATAAATAAAAGAAAAATAAAATAAAAAATTATTATAATAAAGTTACAATTAAAATTTCAAGAACAATATGAAAAGGATGAAAAGTTTTGTCGACATTTTTTTAATTACTATAATCCCGGTATTCAGTAATTAACCTCCCAGATGCCAATTTGTTGAGTCTGAACATCGCACAGATAGGACGAAACCCTTGGGTAAATTATTTTTTTTATACCACAAGTACATATTTGAAGCGCGCGTAGAAAACACTTATCAGTTACAGTTTTATAGTATACGTATACCATTGTATGAAACCGATTTGTCAACATTTAACTACATATGATGTTTTCCACTTCTTAGGTTACATACAAACATAGTCTATTTTACATTTATGGTATACTCTTTTCAAAAGAAACTTTGGAGTTTGTTTCCGTTGATTTTTCACTAATAACTTTACTTATATCCTTAATATTTGCTATCAAAATTAAGACGTGCATTTAAATTCTATAGTAAAACTATTTTTGATCTAATCTTGATAACAAAATTTAGGCAATAAGAAAAGCAGTTAATGAAAAATCACCGAAAAAGGTGCAAACTTTCTTTTGGTATTAAGTATATTTGTTTTGGCGCACTTTTGACGTTATTTTGTGCGTCCACGTTAGTAGAGCAGTATAAGTTACGTGTCGTACACCCCACTAACCTATTGAACTACATGAAACCAACATTATCAAACAGAAACTAGAGTAAAGCAGATATTAAAGCGATGCGCATCAATAATTAGAATTGTATTTTATGTACCGATACATTGAATAATATAATTTCAAACATAACGACCGAAGATGAAGGGAAAGTTGCAATGGTTGACATGGTGATTTTTTAAATAGACCTGATTTTCGAATTACATATAAAGAGATATTTATGGTATATACTTGAAGAAAAAAGAAACGTTTGCTAAATATGTAAAGCTGATGTATTTATTTCACTTTTTAGAAACAATATTTTTTATGTTGTTATCTATAATCCAAAAAATGTCATGAACTCGTTTTTTCTTCTTCCAAAATTGTATCATTACATCTTTCTAATTTTTTTTCTCCAAAAAGCAAATATCTGATTGGCTTATTTGGGTCACGTGACTGCGTTTCATTTGACGGCGATATTACTACGCGCAAATTTATAGGAAAACTAATTACAACTACTTAAGGGAGTATGCTCTTTTCCTTTTTTATGGTATGTCGTAAAACTATTTGGATTCATAATAAACTTTTTGAATCTAACTGACCATTGAAAAAAAAGTTATTAAAGTAAGCTATATGCCAAGTTCTGAAATGTTCACTCTTAACTTATGATTGCTTTTAAATTTTACGACTTCGCTAAGTTTCAGATCAACATCACTGAAACACTTTTTTTTCCACACACGAAATAAAAAAAAAATTCAAGCGTCTTACCTAACGCTGACGGGACCAGAAAATTGAAGGTCAAACACACTTTTACTAATATCTCATAAAGTTTACTTATGTAAGTCACGAAGACACAAACTATTGCTGTCAGTGTCATATTTCTCATGTGGGCATTCAAAATGATCTTTTGTGTTGTTTTATTTTGTGAATTGATGTAAATAGAAGTTTAGGGAATTTTTAGATCTCTCTATTTGTTTTACTGTTCTAACGTGTCTTACCACATGCAAAATAAAGATACATTAATTATTCCGTCTTGACAAAAGACTTAACATTACAAAAATATTATAGCACGTCGACTCTCCTTTTTAACTACCCGCATCGAAACCCTATTCATATAGGTCAGTTTATTACCTCCCGGAGATTAAATCACTTTGCTTAAAGATTTTCATTGTGTACGCAACTTTTTTTGCTGAAAGTACTCGTATATCGTATATCATATTTAATTTGATAGCTCTACGTTTGATTGCATTGGGATTGCACATCGGAGTATTTAACTGTGACAAAAATAAACGTTGGTAATGTTAGTGTGTGAAAGGATAGAACTCAGATATTTAGTTGGATTTTAACATCAATGTCACGAAACGCTTTACCGGAAGACAATGGCGGTGTCGGAACAGAGGCTTCGTACGACTCAAAGGAAAAGAGGAAAAGTTTCCTGCGCCTATTTTCTCGATTCGCCGAGAAGACGTCCATGGTGGGAGTGCCGTGGATCTACTCGGCCCGGTTCTGGTGGGCGAAGGTTATCTGGACTTTTCTACTACTTGCAGCCTTAGCGGCCATGACTCTCCACTTGTGGTACCTCTTAAGCCAGTACTACTCTTATCCGAAGACAACGACACTTGCGCTTGGATTTGATAAACTCAGATTTCCCCAAGTGACAATATGTAATACAAATGTGATTCACAAAGGCCGACTAGACAAGTATGACGGTGCAGACGAACTTAAACAACTGGTGGCTGATTTGGATCCTGAAAATTTAGTTCCAGAAATGTTTGAGCCCGATAATGGTCAGTTGCCGACGACAGCAAATCCAAAGGCGACCGCTGATCCAAATAATAATCCCTTACCTACGACCACAATTCCAGAAACGACATCTGCCGACGGCACAGGAACGAATGTAAGATATAATTATTTTTTCAACATAATAAGAACATTTTGTTAACTATTAGAATCAAATGTAGCGCAGAAGTTATGGTTATTCGAGTGGGATGTTAAGGGCAGAGGCTACTAAATCATTTCCCATAGACTTAGATTGTAAGGACAAACTCACTTGTGGATTTGTTTAAATGATGTTGTGAAAGAGAACTGTACCTCTGCAAAGGTCAAACCAAGATTCATTCTGTGACAGCATTCAAATCATGTGTTCACCATTTCTCATTTTTCGTAGCAACCAAAGAACCCAGTCATCTCAAACTCAGTAAAGTTATACCGAGAGAGAAACTATAAGTAAATGCCGTTTTTTGTCATACCCAAAGTTTCAAAGAAAAAAAGGCTAGTAAAATTCGAAATACATATGTTGTCATTTTCAAACTAATTTCTGAAATTTTAAGAAGAATTTTTAAAGTTTAAAATAACTACAGTCAGAAAACACGTACGACATTAGACAAAAATTAGCCAGTTACAACCCTGCTTTCAACATTTTGTGGCCGCTGGCCTTAAGTGACGCGAGCTAAATACATTCATTTAATTATTCAATCGTTGTCTACATTTTAAAGTCGTCATTGCACTTTTATATACAGAAAAATCAATGATACAATTATCATAACATTTGTTATGAATTTACATTTATTTTACATATGTTTAGAAATTTTATATAAGTAAATAAAATAGCCAGAGCTATGAACTCCCTAAAGTTTCGTTGACATTTTTTTAATTACTATAATCCTGATATTCAGTAATAAACCTCCATAATGCTAATTTGTTGAGTCTGAACATCGCACAGATACGACGAGATCCTTGAATAAATTGTTTTGGATTTTTATATCACAAGTACAAAATTGAAGCGCGAGGAAATAATGCACTTATCAGTTTCTAGTTTAGGCCAGAAAAAAATAGATTCTCATCCGGATTTTGGGGGAAAAAGGGGCGGGTGGACACTTTTTAATTTTCATTTTTTATTGACGAAATACCTGAGAACAGAAGTAAAAACTAACTTAAAATCTTGAGAAAATAGCATTTATAGATACCAGAACTT